>MU226848.1:5551410-5564396 GCA_018584345.1 Thuja plicata
AGTGTTCAGATTCTGTTGTATCAAATCCTCTAAAGATTGAGGGTTTTGAAGCGGTTCTGGATTGTTTTGGGGATCATTATTTGGCGGGGGAGGGTTATTATCTTCATTGTTGTCAGCCATGCCTGATCAAATAATAAACAAATATAAATTTCATATATTATTAACAAAATCAATACAAAACCCCATTTTTACCAAAACACCTACATTTAATATGAAAATGAAAAAAATCAATCTAAAAATAACAAGAATTTACTTACTGGATAAGTAGTGGAGTCGAATTTGTTGTTGGAGAAATCAGGTACCCGAAAAAATCATGTATATGATATTTCTAGCCATTTTGGAAACTTGAAGCAATGGGGAAAATGAGAAAATCGGCCTGCGGGTTTTTTATTTATGCCACAGGTTTCGGGTACCCAAAAATATTGGGTACCCGATTAGGCTTGTGCTTTGGTGTCAGGTTTTCCCAAGTGTACTGACACCCAGGCCTACTAAAAAGTCAACAAGAACTTTCATACACTTTTGGACGAGTGAAAAGTGGATTTTTTTCACATCGCCACTTTTTGGCCCCCCATGATCTTGCACATACCCTATTAAGAAATATTTCTTTATGTCTTCATATCTTGTATATTGCTTGGTTTGTACCCAAGATTTATCATCCTTACCCCATGAACCCTGGGATCAGAATGTCTTGATATATGACTATTGCCCTCTGCTGCAGAGAAATAAGGTTTTGACTGACTATAGGAAGGTTCATGATGTCTACTCTGGAAAACTATTTTTTGAACTAGCCGGGATGAAAGAATAGAGGTTTTCACCTGAAGCCTTGCATTTGGCACAAGTTTATGGTAGTGTGTTTATTCAGTTTCCTAGGTTCACTTACCTTAGAGTGGGTGGTTTTGATGAAGAACCCCTAAAATTACCTAGGTTCACCCTAGACTGTTGTGTACTAGCTTAGATTTGCCGGCAACTTGTGGTGCTGATAAATAAATATCTGCCTGAGGATAAATGGAATAGTTTATTTCCTCTTAAACTTGGAAAAATCTCTTGTAAAACTTTAGAGGATGCTATAAATATTGGGTTAGATTTGTATGGGTTTGATTTCAAATTTTACCATGAGAGAAAGGATTTTGATAATAAGGGATTTGTGAGGAAATTATTGGAGATGGAAGGTCACTTTATACCTTTATCTCACCTAGAAGAACATTGGGAAGATTGTCTAGATGAAAGAGAAGTTCAAAAGAGAGACAACTCCAGGTTGTTATTGACACAAATCACTGCATATCATTTGAAATTAGATGTTAAAGGAGTCTGTGAAGATGGTTCAGGGATTGTTGAAACTGGGCATTTGAAACAATCAGGGGTGCCCTTATCTTCCATCAATTGGTCTGAACTGGAAGAAGATGATATCTCACAAAGAACTACCCTTTTCATTGAACTCACTAAGAGATGATGTCAGCATAAAAGAGGAATTGCTACACCCCGCATTCAATCTGAAGATTCAACTATAGAAGTTCCTTCCTCCCCTAACACTGATATTATCTTTTCCATTGATTCTACAGGTGGTAACAGGAGTTCAAAGACCTTGATTTCTGAACTACTTGAAAGTCAACACATTGTACAAAGGACAAGGTCCAAGACCAGGCTCACAAAGCAAGACAAAATGGCTTCTCAACAACTAGTTCAAGTGAATCTTGATGTTGAGAAAGAACATGGCACGGGTCTGATGGGCAGTGAATCATAAGTATAGTTGACCTTTGAAAACATCTCCTAGGTCGTGGATGCCATGAGTACGCCAGCAAAGGATGTAGAGAAAAATGAATTACCTCCTTCAGCACCTAATTTGCTAACAAGTTTAGTGAGTAAGAAAAGGAGCTTTGTACCAGTTTCCCTACCTATTAAAGATATGGTGAATAAATATTCTGCCAAAGCTACGAAGAAAAAAAGAATGAAAAGTTATACCCGACTAATTATAGAGGCTAAATCAGAAGTCACAGCTGAGATCGTCGTGTATAAGCCCAAAGGCATTTCTACAGATCTAAGCGTTGAAGATTTTGCTAAGATCGTTGTGTATAAGCCCAAAGGCATTTCTACAGATCTAAGCGTTGAAGATTTTGAAGTTACAAAAATAGGCTTAGGCATATTGAACTGGGAAACCAAGGAAAATTGGTTGGAGCAATCTTCACAATTTCTCAATCGTAGAAAGATGCCAAAGAGAAGAGGGAATTGAAATAGATAATCAATACAATGGCATAACACATTAGTTATTTGGATAGTTGTGGTGTCTTTCCCATAGTTCAAGCCTCTCAATCCTTCGATCCTAATTCGCCACATAGTCAAAGGCTGATGAACCAAGGTCAACGTGATAAGGCCATAGCAACAACCATGGATGAATGGGTGAATAGCGTACTAAAAAAAGGAAAATATTTCTTACATCAATGTTCTGTTATTTTCAATGATTTTGATGCTTTATTAAGTGAATTTCAACCTCAACGTACAGCTTGGGAGGCAGAGGAAAGAAAGTGGTTTTCAATTGTTGCACAGATCACGGGCGTAGAGTTATACGACGTATAGAAGTCCCTAACGGAGAACCCTCTTAAATCAACAGATGTCAGCATGTTGTATATAGTCAAAGAAAATGCAAATTGGAGATGTTCTGTGTATGATCCAACCATCACTGAACAACGAAGCATGGAAGCACGGATCAAAGGAATGTACAACAACTTTACAAAAGATATGCTAATCGTAAGTCCTAATAGCGCAACTCAGAATGAAGAAGGAAATATTGACATTGAACCTCTGATAAAATCCTTTGAAGAGGATTTGAAATCAATCAAAGAAATATCTAGTCCTATGCTTGTAGATCTCACAAAGGTGGCACAAGTTGAGGCTATGTTGATTCTCTGCATGGAACATTTGTCAGGTTATACAAAAAAAATCACTAAAATGAAATGGGATCGCGACATGTGGAAGATTCGATTGTTGAGCCTAAGGAATCTGAGTCATAGCGTAGTACTAGAGTTCATAGGTGTTTATCACGGCTGGAAGTTGGCATGTGGAGTGACAAATGACAAGGATCAAGATGAAGATGGAATTAACAATTCCCCTGCTTAGCAGTCTTTTCTTTTATTTACTCTTTGCATTACTTTGAACTTGGAGGATATGTATCTTTTTAAACCTTTTCTGTTATTTTAAACTACTCTGGTTAACCGTTAAGGAGGTCAATTTTTCAGGGAGACCTCCTTAACTTTGAAAAACTATATATTTTGATGGATGAAACATTTTTAGGGGTTAGAAGAAAAAGGGACAAAGGACAAGGTTGTTTTTGCCTTGATGGTAATACTAGAAACTGAATCTATATCTAATTATTTTGGAAAGATCTTTTGTGGTTGAACTTTGAATCAATGCAATATTTTATAGTTCTATGAATTCAATCTAAATCTGTGTTATTTATGGTTGAAGCGTGAAACATTACTTTGGGAATGTTTTTCTTTCTATGAGCTGTTTTGATCTTGTGAGATAATTGTTTAATGAATTCTGGTACTGTTATTCCCTTCTAATAGAGAAATTTAGAAATCACTCAAATTCTGGAAGGGCTTTGTGATCTTCTTGATTTTTTTTATTCTTCTATAGTAATTTACTATGTGGCATCTCATCTAAGAATGAATGGTGCTATCCTTTTTCTTGTTTTCGGGTTAAAAACAAACACATATATTGTAGTGTAGGGATTCATTGTATATCCAACGAGGGAGTTGTACCTCAAGAAATTCAAAGGGAGGCTAATAATCAAGTCTACCCAACTGTTGTGAACCTATTTGATCTTCAAATTTAAGGTAATAGAGGTTATTAATAATTGAATATCAAGAAGACAAATTTGTTCGCTAACAAAAAGCTAGAGTGCTTACTTCTTGCTCGTGGTGATGATGTATAAGAAGGATCAAAATAGGTGCATGTTTCTAGACTACAAAGTGCTCAATATGTACAGGTCATGAAATATAATTTTCTTATTCTAGTCATTGATGATTTACTAGATGAATCAAATGGAGCTATATTTTATATAGAAGTATATCTTAGATTAGGTTATCACATATTTAAATTAAGAAAGAAAATATTTCCACAATAGAATTTAAGAATCATGAGGGAATTATGATTTTTTTAGTGATTCCATGTTGTCCTACTAATGCACCATCTACATTTCAAATTTTCATGAGCTTCATGTTTAAGAATGTTTGTAGAAGTTTTTGTATTAATGTTCTTTGTTGATGTATTGATTTATAGAAAGAAATAGGAGAAACATGTCCAACATGTAGATAAAGTATTACAAGTTCTCAAAGATCACTAACTCTATGCTAAGTCTTCTAAGTGTTTTTTTTTTTTTAAATCTCAAAGACAATGAGTACTTGGGATACATAGTTTCACACAACGGAGTAAAAGTAGATCCTAAAAAAATAAGGCTATCATGGACCAATTCCCGAAACCTTTAAGAAATTAAATTTTTTCATGGAATAAACTACAAAGAATGATGGATGGTTATAATCTTCACCAAATATGCTATAATCTTCCTCTTATATCCTTTTTGAATCTTCCCCAAGTTCTCTTCTCAAATTAATATATAGATGTAATTTCAATTACTAGGAATCTACCTCAAGGTTTCCTTTCAACCTGTTATCAATATGTTGCTTATGATCTCTTGAATCTGCTCCTCCACTTGGTGTGTATCCCTTTATATTCCCTCAATCAAAACACACATCTCTCAAACGATTTACAAGTACCCTTTATATATTTCATGATACATTGCAAACCCGCCTCTTAATTGTTGTGAGATGATGCATGGGCCTCACCACCATGCACAACATTTAGTTACAATTCTTTATTTAGTTTATCATGGAATTGTCATGTGATGTTTTACATAGTTAAGTTGATATTATTTTTATCACCATTTAACTGTCAGTGATCGAGTTGAGAGAATGATGCATGATGAAATGCATGTTGAGGGAGAATTTTTAATACTTGTCTCCTATTTTGAGTTGCATGTTAACATCTTATTGTAAAGGGCTATGAGCTCTATAAAATAAAATTTATTGTTTTTTGAAAGATAAGCCTATAAAATGTAATTGGTGGCAATAAAGAATTATTTGTGTGTGTTAAAAAAATTATCTCTATTTTTCCCTTATTAACTGTGTCGTGTTTTCTAATTTCTTCATATGGTACTAGAGTAGGTACGTGAGTTTATGTGGGTTTAAGAATTTTTAGAGAAATTAAATACAATCGTGAGAAGTATGCATTGTATTATATCAAAAGAAAGAAAAAATAAAGCAAGTTAATAAGAGAAAAGAAGAACTTGTCATTTGGCACTTTGGAGATCACACATGGCGTTATGCAAGGAGGAATTGAGGTTTGTTATTTTGGGCACATTAATTAAAGATGCTTGAAGCTTTAGAAAAGAAAGGATGTGAATTTTCAAGAAATTATAGCATTGGATAAAATTTATTATTATTTTTCAATGGGAAAGACAGGAAGAAAGGCAAAGAAAGAAAACATTAGTTTGATTTGTGAGAAAGATATTTTGAAAGATGAATTGGTGCAATTTAAAAAGCATAATTCAGATTTGATAGACAATTTTTAAAAAATCAGAAAAAAGGTGTGAATATTTATGTGAAATTGAGAATTTTGAGAAAGAGTTGAAGAAAATTTAAAAAGGAAATGGAGAATTTAAGGAAACTTTAAAGTTGTTTGAAGTTAAGAAAGAGAATGAAGATCTAGGTAAGAAGTTAAAAATTTTGGAAAAAGAAAAAGAAAATTTGAAATCTAAGCCATTGATTTGCAATGTCGCATGTGATACAAAAGATTTGATCTATTCTCTTGATTTATCATATATGCATGGTGTACCTATCATTTCTTCAAGTAAAGAGTGCAAAGTTGAAGGTAAGAATGTGTATGAATCTCCAAATTTTGCAAGTGAAAGTTGTGATCTTAAAAACGTAGGGCGCTTTGAAAACAATGTTGGTTTCAAGATCATGCAAGCAATGGGATATAAAGGACGAGGACTAGGCAAACATGGGCAAGGCATAAGAGAGCCTGTTCAACTGATTATGAGGCCAAAATATGAAGGCCTTGGATATACTAAGCAAGACAAATATGATGTTGCAAGTGTTGCAAGTTTAAATAAATTAGCTCAAGGAATAAAATGCATAAAGTGTTCTCATTGTCACAAGGAAGGACATCAAGCCGATAAATGTTCGGATCTTCACCCTTTTAGAATTCGTGGGTTAAAGAATCACTCAAAAGAGACATGTTGGAATAGACAGTGCAATGGACAATCTACAAAAGGTTGTATGTAGGTTAATTACGAATGGATCGATGGATCTTGCTGAGAAAAGGTAACAAAGATGTTGAAAAAGTTGTACAAACCTAAAAGTTTGCATGTCAAAAGAGACAAAGGTGAAACAAGGTTCGGTGTGAAGTAGTCAATGACTACTTGTTTTAATTGGCATATTGAAGTGTCAAAAGTCTTCTCAGTGCTAGAGAAAGGAGGGGAAGATTGAGCCTTGTGATCTCTCATGAAAGAGAGAAAAGTAAACAGATAGTTGATTTCTATTATAAGTATACTGTGTGGGATCTGTAAGACTATAGTGATGAAAAATTGCACTGCGAGTTGCCAAGATTAGTTTTGAGTGCTCTAAGATCAAATTGTGAGCCTCAACATCAAGGGGGAGTGTTGTGAACTGATGCATGAGCCTCACCGCTATGCACACCATTTAGTTACAATTCTTTATTTAGTATATCGTGCAATTGTCATGTGATGTTTTAAATAATTAAGTTAATATTATTTTTATCACCATTTAACTACCAATCCAGTGATCAAGTTGAGAGAATGATGCATGTTGAGGGAGAATTTTTAGTACTTGTCTTCTATTTTGAGTTGGATGTTAACAACTTATTGTAAAGGACTACGAGCTCTATAAAATAGAATTTATTATTGTTTGAAAGATAGTCTGCAAAATATAATTGGTGGCAATAAAGAATTATTTATGTTTGTGTTAAAAATATGTGTGTCTCTATTTTCCCTTTATTTCTTGTGTTGACTTTTCTAATTTCTCCATTAAATAAACAAATCACACCTTTTGGAAAATCATTACTAACTATAATCAAATGGTAAATCATTGCTAACTATAATCAAATGGTACATTGTTAATTTCTCCTCAAGACCACACACTTTCCTTGTATCGGGCTTGCTTCTTAATTTCTTCTATAGTTTATATTGAAAAAAAAAATGTATTTGCTAATCAACAAATCATGATCATTGTCTGTTTTATTGTCTTAATCGCTGACCATATAAATAAATCCCAGTCGCTGATTTTAGGTAATCCCACCATTTCATATATTGATTGTTGTCCTTCGTTATCATAACAAATCACACAAGATTGTTGTTTGCAAACGTCAGTTGGCAATAACAACCATTTGATCTCCTTGTAAACTAATCTGAGCCAACTTCATGCAAATGCTTGTAAAGATCTTGCTCTTTCAATTCATAAATGTTTTTCTCTGTTTCGCTAGTAGTTTTTTACGGTTCTCTATCAATGCTGCTAAAAGTTTTGGATCCTTCTTTAATGCTTTGTGCTGCCCATTTAGTCGCTGCGTATTATACTGTTTTAATATTCTTCATGAGATAATTATTGCTGGCCTTTATGCTCGAAAGGGGTTGGCCAACATTTGTCTTTCTCTTATATAATCGCCACCTTCAATCTTTTAATTTATTATAAAACCAGTCGTAAAGGAAATCATAAATCGTTGTCTTTCATTTACTAAAGATTAATCACTGTGTATTGTAAACAATATGTATGTAAATAGCACTGCCTTGTGAAGTCATGAAGTCCCAACGTTGCCTTCAGAAATTTTAAACATTGCCTTGCATTTTTGTTTTCACTTTAATCTCTGCTCGTTAATAATCACTCACCAAGGATGAAGTCGATTGTTTTATAAAGTCGATCATATTGATAATAGAGTTTTCATTTGCATTATTTTTTATATTAATCAGCAACAAAACAAGGGTGCTGACCCTTACAGAACCGCAATCTAAGGATGTAAAAACAAACAACGCACTAACAACAGAAGAACATCAGAAACAACCTAGAGGAACAACCACATATTAACTACCACCAACAGCGTGGTTGACCAGCATATGCACAGCCAAAAAGTAAGTATAATGCAAGTAATTATAGAGTACAAGTAAAACCCAATACTAAAAGTAAAACAATCTGAACAACTATCAACAAAGATAAAGTTCCTTCTAGAGCCATAGTTCAGATTAGCAAAACACATTAAAAAAGAAGCTTTCCTTGGATCCCAGTAGGGGCAGAAAGTGTTGAGCCCCAAGACCAGCCAAAAATTAAACATGGCGGGTAGATTTAATGTCACAACCCGACTGGTAGAGCACATGGCTCCAGTCATCTGTAAGGAACTTGAATAAGTCCTTGTAATTGCCTTTGTCATCTCCATCCTCAACAAGAACTCTGTGCTTCAAACAGGGTGAAGTAGCAAAACTGTGCATCACATGAAGATTGAATCTGAACATACTTCCCATCTTCCTTTCCATTTTGAGCATTTTGGTTTTCAACTCCCCTACCCCAGTCTTTAAATTGGCCAACTCCTCAGCACTTTTCTGACAATCACTATAGTTAAAATTACTAGCCGTATGGTTGACATTCACTTCTTCAGGCATCATATCCCCAGTTAGGTCAATCAGCTCTTCTTTTGCATTGTCAAAGATATGAGTGGAGTTATTAGTTGTTGATTTGTTAGAGCTGCCCAAAGTTTCAGTTTCAGCGCCATCACCCTCAACCATCTTCCCCTTCTCATCTTTTCCTTAATCCTCTCACTCCTTTGATTAGCATCTTCATCCTCAGAATCATACTCAACAAGAAAAAATTTCCCCTTTTACGTTGACCAGGCTGCTAGCCTATTAGACCTACGGGGATTATTGTGTTCCTCCTCAGCATCATCGTCTTCCTCACTAATCACCTCTTGGATAGATAATTTGGACTTTTGTAATGACCCTAACCGGCCATTTTTCAAAAATCCCTCAAATATAACCCAGAAGTTTAAAACATATACTTGCATGCAACGTAATATTGATTCAACAAAGATAACCAACAATATATTCGAACAACCCGCAAATATATTCCAACAATTTCTCAAAGAGATGGTATCTTATTATACAACAGTAATACAATAACCATGCATTACAAACATACCAATCTGCAATACAGAAATAACAGTAAGACTGAATGATAAAGAACATGTGAATGCAATGGCGAACTCTACAGTGAATTCGCACCGGAGACGAACTGGGGCTACGTCCAATCCTCCTCTAAGCCAAAAGGATTTTCGTCCTCACGACCGTATTCGAAAGCTGAAAGCTTCCTGATATCTCCAAGAGATAAATATCATATCAAAAACTAAGCATATCTCAAATGAGCCTTCAATCCTTCTTTTAAAGCAATGGTTGTGACTCTTTAGTTTCCCCTCTCTGTCTTTTCATATTCTCACTTAAAGTCATTTTTTTTATATAAAAATTAACCGTTGGTTATAAAGTGACATAATAAAATAAAGTGAAGAATCTTCTGGCATTAAAATAGAGGACCAAACAAACTCGGATGGAGATGTGTGATAGCTTTTCGGAAAGCTCTCGGCGAGACGCTCTGAGTCCACTACTGAAATACCAGGTACACTGAGTTCTTCCTACTTACTATAAATAGTAAGCACCCTAGAAACCCTGTGGAAACTGATCCAATTGGCCTGAAACTAAAAACACCTAGGCCAAATATCCCTCTGATTACCAACCAAGCCTCGGTTAGCCCACTAGACCATGATGAAGGCTAACTATAAGGCACGAAATAATGTGCCCAAAAAGGGGACATTACAAATCACCCCTTCCCAGAGATTGCTTGCCCTCAAGCAATCAGTATCTGCATGTTGTGATCATAATACCTGGATCCCAAACCAACCTCAGGGAAACTGCTCCACCAACTTGACATGTGAAACTGAAACATATATTATGCCCTGACCTGTGAAGCCATTCACACAGCAACAAAGAAACAACCAGTCTAATGTCAGGATCCCAAATCACTGCAGGATCAGTCATACCAAACCGCCCTGTGTCGCCATCATCTATGAGAAAGTCCTCAACCCAACTGAGAACCTCACTCCAACTGAGAGCACTGGCACCGCTACGGTCAGATGCAGGGAGAAACCAAACCTCACACCAATCGACTCCCTGGGTAAATACTAACCACAAGTACATCCCTCCTAGATCCCATAAGCAAAAGGGCCATCCCTCTCCCTAGCTGGCTGAAATATCCTGATGCCTGATGCTCCCACTAGTACATTTGACCCTAATTTTTGACCTAAATTTATGACCATGCATTACATTTGTTTTTCTTGGTCAGAATATGGAAGGAAAACTTTGATTATTTTTTAAATCCATTCCCGTGTTGGTCAGAATTACGACAACAAGGACATTTTGTCGTAATTGCGACAAACACGATCAATATAACTTTAAAAAAAAGGTTTCATTTCAATTCATTGTGATTATGCAGCAAAGAAGAGTTGAAGGAGGGCACGAATAGAAGGCACACACACATGCCTTGAATTGATTGAACCAACACCATCTGTGCATGATCAAACAGAAGGTAGATTTGTTTCAGACTTACACAAAATTAGGTTAGTATCAATGAATCCTTTATAGACTTACATGTGTTCTCATTCTATTTGTATTGTGTTTATCCGGCATTAAACTATTTGTCCATTTGCAACAATATGGGTTAGGAAGTATTGTTAGCTTTCAATTCGAGTAACCCAATTACGGTTTCTTTGTTTCGTATGAGATGAATAAATTGCATATGGATTTTGCATGACAAACCTAGCAAATGAATCATGACAAACCTAGCATCTGCAGAGATGTTGATTTGGATTTTGGCTCACCTATTATTTGGTTGCAATGAATGTCGATCTTGGATACTATGAGGCACTCGGTCAAACATTTCACTGCATTACCCATGCACCCTTCAATTGCTAATCAGTACCAAACTGTTGATTTAGACAAGATTCCACACTCGGGTTTGCCAGCCTAAGTGAAATCCTCTTACCTGTTTGCGTGAACTCCATGTTCCCAAATTTCTTCAAGCTCTTCTTTCTTTCTTAGGAATTGTGGTGATCAAAATTCTTCTATTCTTGGTAAGTTTTTCTTTCAAAAATAGTTGAAACATTCTGCTATAAAAAACTTATTTCAAATGAGAATACACTCAAAATATTTACTCCTACTTTGACTTAAGATTTATAAGGTTGTACAAGTCCACAAAGTTAGCAAAAGAGACACTATCCAGTTCATCCTTTTTCCATTTCCCAGTAAGGCACATGCATCTTTACAATGATTTATTTGGAATTGCTTGTAAAGTTTTAATAGAGTAGATTCATACCTGTAGAGGACTAAGATCATAAACAAGGACCTTTTCATCACTCCCTTGATGTTTTCCCAAAGACCGGTGAAGAAATATTCCCAGCCATGATCCTGAGCCAATCACAACAGTGGCTGCAAACACCATTCAATAAACTTTATAATTATGTGCACATAAATTATGTCAGAAAAAAGGCTCACATTCAGCTGTCTAATATGTGTCATGATCTTGCGAAATCAAAACCATTTTCTATATCCAGTAGCTAACAAACATTAAAATGCAAAATGTTGTGTGCATATGTGCTTGATATGATGTGCCCCAAGCTTAGTTATAACTTCCTATAAGAATATTTCGACAATCATAGTACTTACAGTGTCAAAGGGTAGTTACCTAGAGATGTGGGATGTGGAGACAAGTACATTGTTTTGAAGTAGGACGCAGGATTTTTTGAATTAGGGTACAACTATATTACACATGAATGTAGTCATCAGGAGATGTTGATACAGGATATCAGTCACAGAATGAGGTCTTTGTTCTAGAATCCAAGTTATGTCCCCAAAAACAACCAAAGTCCATAGGCCTCTGCTAAGAATTGCATTTGTTCAATTAGGAAAGTATCGTCATATTAGATTAGTACAAATGAATCCACTTAATCTTCACTGTTACAGTAAATCCCATATGGCGTAAGCATGATAAATTTCTAGTATTGGTAAGATAAAAAACTAGCAACTTGATGGCAAGTTGGAGTATACACCTCGTACATTTATGTTTTTATAATTACAAGTTAAGGGGACCCACTGAGCACATAAGCCCCATTGACCATTTGTTAGTAGGGAGGAGGAATAGAAAATAAATTAACCACTTTGGGTTTTTTACCAGTAGCCTCTTTCCCCATTGACACAACTTTTGGACCATTGAATGCCTTATGATTCACCCTTGCCTCACACACCAATGTGGTATTAACCAATAACAGCTCATTCATGTATTTATGTTAAGTAGGTAGAGTATTTCACAAGCAGGTTTTAATTAGCTTTTTTTTGGTAAGATTTAACCCGTGTGGATTTTAGTCATCTCCAAGATGACCAAATGACATTAATGAGACATCATACTAATGACAATTTCCCTCATATATATATTGGTAATAATTACAAGGCAAGGAGACCTACTTAGCACACAAGCACCTTTAAGCATTTGTTTGTAGGGGGAAATAGTGAATAAATTCATTGTTATTGGCTTTTCACCCTCTAGCCTCTTTCTCTATAGAAAAAAGTTTCAAAGAAAGTAATATTTTATTAGTCCCAATTGTTAACAATATTATATCAACCCAATTATGACTCATTCATGTGTTTTTCTTATGTAGGTGAAGGCATTCATAAGCAATTTCTATTAAATTATTTTATTTAGTCTCATGGATTTGATCTGAGTGGTTTTTACTTTTAGACATCTCTAAGTATAAGACGCTATAAAAGTCAAATCCCACAAAAATAAAAAATCCAATTACTGTAATATTTTATCAAGATTCAACTACATAGT
>MU226848.1:5596224-5613612 GCA_018584345.1 Thuja plicata
CTCGTGTGTTGTGTCTAGCTCATTAGATGGGGAAAGCATAGTCTCTTGCTCACTCCAAAAATACTTCAATACGGTCACCAATCCTATCATTAATATCTACCAGCCTCTTTCCTTTCTCCAAATTACCCTTCTGATTGCTGGCAGCCTCATCCAATATTGACTTAAGGTTCAGACCTGCAAAACCTTTGAGATGGAAAAACAGAATCAGATAAGCAGTCAAGAAACAGACAGAACCCATCCAATACCCTGCTTTCATACTGATTCTTCTTAATACCTGGAATGATGTTTGTGATGCCTTCCAAGAACCCAGCCTGCAAGGAAACATTTAACAGAACATAAAGACATGTACAAAAGGTAATTAACAAATGTGAACTCTGACCAAGAAAAATCTTACCGGAATCCTCACATCAAGCTTCTCAAATCCATCAGCTGAGGTGATTTTCACCCGCAATGAACGTGACCAGATTCCAGAAACAGGTTCACTTGCTTCAGAGGTAGATTCCTCAAGCACATATGGAGTTATCACTTCCACATTGGTGTCATGAGAGTCTTCATGTCCTCTCTCATTAGTTTGTTGCTCAGATTTGTTTGTCGTCATCGAAGACAGAAAAGTAGATGCATTATCATCTGTTATTGATCCTCTTATTTGATTCAAACCTGCAGACATCGTTAAACATTAGAATAATGCTAGATTACCATCCGGGTTTGTACAAAATGCACGTTCTGTTGCATGTTAAAGGGAATGTTGGGAAGAATCCTGCACCATTTTTTGGAACAATTGGAGGTTCATTTATAGAATAGCGCTTCTCTTCTTCATAGTAATCGTTAAATCCTATTACTTCTTTAATTTCCCCAAATGATGGTAGACTTGCAGGGGGCGGAATACGGCCACCTTTGAGGGCTGACAAAGCATCCTGCAAAAAAATTTCATATATCCATTATAATCAGCAATACAAACTGTCCAAAAGGAAACTCCAAATATACCTGTACCATTTTTATTTTATATTTCATATCATGGATTGGAATTATCGTTTAATACTATTCAAATTGTATACAGAAATAGAAATTTTCTCTTAACTCTTAAGAAAGAAACTCCTTACGCTGCATCTAAATGGTTTAGATCTATTTGTGATATTTATTTTCCAAAAGACCTAACATTTTTTTTAACTTTAATCTGCACAAAATGTATACTGAAAAATTGTGTCATATCTAGAGTACATGCCAACAATACAAATGTATCATAAATATGATAATGACATTATAGCTGAACCCTGGCAAACAACGTTTGAAGATCTGCTTTTATTAGTTAGTATATAAAGAGGTGAAACGTTTAGGATTTTACTGAGAAAAAGCTCTCATAAAAGCAAGTATGGGGCTCAAATACCTAGCAATAAACTTCAAATGCCCTCTTCCATGGGTAATCAAGGTTTGAAGAACAAAGCGTTTTCAATATTTATAGTCTTGGCCAATCCAGTCTTAATAAGTTTAAACTTTTATAGACTACAACTATTTACTTTTGAAACATAGAAATGTCTTATGTGAATGACGTGCGGAGATAAACTACACAGACATTTCCCATTTATTTAAGGTACAATCTCACTTCTGACTGATTATAAATTGTGAAGTCCTGTCTTCTGGCTCAAACATAAAACACCTGCTCTAAACTTAGTCAAGAGAAAATAAAGGGCTATATCCATGATTAATAAACTCTCAACTGTTCAATTTTCACTTAAGTTTACAGGTTCACCAAAAGCAGCGGAGACAGTCAATCCATTGCAGTTGAGATATTAGTGAAAAGCAGTACTTATCCATTTAAGGAAAAGCATATCAATCAGGAATATATCAAAGGGAAGCTCGTAACGATATCCAGTAAATTGGTGGTGTACAGTAAAAACTGTTCAATCATTAAAAGATCACACCAAATTTCAAGCAAAAATCATGAAATATTAGCAGGTGGCAAACAGAACCGTCAAAGACCACATACAAAGTCACAACTTATCACACTATCTCTATCCAGATTTGTATTACATAAGTTCTCATATATGTCCCACGTGTGACAAAAGACATTTATTAACCATGCATTATACTATGCATAAACCTTTGCAGTATAATGGACACAAACTAGCATATGAATGCATATGCAATGCCCTACTCCATAGATAATGGCTCAAATCAAATGTTGTGCAATGCACCATAAAATGTCATAAGAAGTTTCTATGTTGTAACAGATACTAGCATGATACCTGCATTGCTCGAATGGACACCCCAAGCAAGGAAAGAGGATAGCTAATGATTTTAAATCCGATCTCCTCTAGTTCAATTGGACTCAATATAGGTGTTTTCCCACCACCTTCGAGCATATTTACCTACAAAGAAAAATCCATCTGTCAAGAACAAAACCAAACAATGAGATATAATAAGTATCTGAAAGCCATCTCATAATAAAATAGTGGCTATTATTGAAGAAACAACATATATTCATACAAATTCTTGATAATTGCCGTGAAAAAAGAGCTTTTTCAATTTATTTTTATTGCTTCCAACAAAGAAAAATGTATAATCTCACAACAGATTAAATCAGTCATCTATATTTCTAGCCATTAAAAGAAAGAAAACATTCTTGAGGTTGACATCTGTTTTTTTGGTGGGTAAACCATAAGATGATATTTTCCCTTCTAGATCTAGAAACTCAGAATCTGATAAGAGTCTAGTGCAAGTTGTCGGCCAACCACACACTTAGAAATGGCAAACATACCTAGCCAGAAAACCACACCCAAGGCAGCAATCACCCTAGACAATCCACCATACCCTAAGAGGTTATTACCACACCTATGCAGCCAACAACAGACTTAGAGACTGACCACACCACTCAAGCTAATATTAGATGCTTACCTTGAATTACAACTTACACTTAGAGATGGAAACCATATCTAGGCAGCGAACCACACACAAACAATGCATTGAACAATCCCATCTGTTAGTATCCTAGCTAAGGTCTAACTAGAACATAACCATTTGTCTTTTTACATAACCGTTCATCATTGTTGATGAGCTTGACAACAGAACATGCAGTCTTCAAAGCTAAAAGAAAACTTTAATAATAAATTCCTCACTTGAATATACACACCACTCACTAAGTTACATGCAAATATCAAGGCTGCATCATCATCCAAGACAGATCTTAGACACCAACGCACGACTTTTCATGAAGTTGGGATGAGTAACTCAGGCTCATCTGAGCCATAGACTTATATTTTTAGTTTTGATATTTGTTTTGATGCGAAGGATTTCATATTCCATGAGTTTTGTATGCTTTTAACAATATTTATATACCTAAATGTGTTGCTTCAACTAAAATTTGTGTTTATGGGTATGTGATTGATGTATACTTGTGTAGGTGATCAAAGTAGCTTCTATTTGATTAGGTTAGTGTGCCTTAAAGGATTATTTATCAAAGGGTACATGAAACAAGTTTTAAATCCTTAAAAATCTCCAAATTACTTGAGTTTTTTCAATTTGTTGAGTTCACGCTGAGTCTGAGTCCGAATCAAAAATCAACTTGTCAAGTCCAAGCCGAACCTGAGTCTTATAACACAGTCTAAACTCCTCGTCAAGA
This sequence comes from Thuja plicata, assembly GCA_018584345.1. Classification (NCBI taxonomy): domain Eukaryota; kingdom Viridiplantae; phylum Streptophyta; class Pinopsida; order Cupressales; family Cupressaceae; genus Thuja; species Thuja plicata. The sequence goes on from MU226848.1 coordinate 5,599,841, forward strand.
TCCAATACCTTGATGTTGTCATCACTTGTGTCACCAAAATCAAATAGTAGGCTATCAAAATATGACTCTACGTCCATCTCAAAAGGAGGATTATAAACAAACTGAAAATTACTTCTACCTTCTTGCTCAAACCCTCTAAATGATCCGCTTCTACAGATGCAACTTTTGAATTCTTTGGAAAGACTTCTAAATCAAAATCTTCTTGAATAATATCAAGCTCATCAATTACTTGCTTGATTTCTTTAACTCTTTCTTCCTTCTCTTGCTTCATGAACTGCTCTACAACATCAAGCTGATTTTTAACTTCAAGAAATGTCCCCTGGACATTTTCTAAAGAAAGCTTTGTTGATTTAATCTCAAAGGTGAGCTCATAAACCTAATTTTCCTTCTCTTTGAATGCAACCAAAGTCTCTTCCACAAACATAAAGGCACAATCTCCATCGGTAATCAAATGCAAGTAATCAAATTTCAGTATTTCTGAAGTACCTTTGATAGTGTGCAAATTTGATGGAGTAGCTCCAACCTGAATACCCTTTTGTCTTTCTTCACTTTGAGTCTTCCACAAGAGTCCTTCACTGAGTTTGTGTGCGCTATCAATACGAACTAAGGCTTGCACAACTCTTTCTTCATTAACCAACATCTGTAATTTTCTAAGCCTTTGATCAAAATCAGCTTTATAAAACAAATTTTCTGATTTTTCTTCTAGGACATGTTCATCAAAATCAGCTACCTCTCTAACATTCTCTTTGCATAATTCCTAAGATGAGGTTAGGACAGCTCTTTGCTCAAGCAAAGAATCTCCATTAATATGCTCATCATTGATTTTTGATACCAATAAACCTGGTTCCCATAGCCTTATGAATTTCTGATTTTATTTCAAACAATTAAGCTCATCCAGCTCTCCTTGCATGACTGATTTCTTTAACAACTTTCTTTCATTTTCATGCTGATCTGATTTTTGCATTGATAACAAACTAGAACCAGCTGGTCCAATTAGAACATCTTCCTCAACTAAATCAGTCTCAAAATCATTCTTGAATACTCGTGGCATGGGAAATTCCCACTCATTTTCTAAATTATCACTACCAAAATGATATACATGCTTCACCTTAGTTGTTGTTTTGAAAACTTCAAGGACCTCATACTCTTCATTATTAGCTGCATTGCTCTCAAATAAATCATTCTAAATCTCTACCATACTTTCCTCATGATTAGTGACATTATCTTCTTCATGGAAAAGTCCTATGGATGCATCTTCCTCAATTTCAACATGCTCTTTTCTTGAAATCTTGAGTGGGAAAATCTGATAGTCTTCATGCTTGGAAACTTCCTCTTCATCATCTACTTAATTTCTTGCTCTTCAATTTTGTTAACCAATAAATACTGCTTCAGTTTCTGCTCACATTGTTTGAAAACGTTGTTAACCAATTCATATGCAGCTGAAGTAACCTATTCTTGTCTTGAATTAGCCATTAACATAGATAAGATGGGCCGGGAGATAGCACCATTTTCATTAATAATCAACTTCATAATGGTTTTCATACAGGCAGAAATAATTTCTTCATGATCTTAATTGATAGAAGCTATGAAATAATGAAACATTTCAAAAAAAAAAATCACAATCTAAATCAATCAAAAGATCAAATGATCTGACTTTTGCCATTAATTCTAAAATCTTAACCCTCTTACCAAAATAAGGGCTTTTACTATCATCTAAACCATGAAAGCTTTCAATAATCAGTTGTAATATCTTCATCATTATGTCATCATTGTAGGGTGCTTCAAAAGCTGAAATTCAAAAAAATTCACATAGGCAATAAATGACAGAAAGCCTTACCTCTTTATCAGGATGTCTCATAAGCACTGGCTTAATCATAGAAGTTGTTGATGGCTTCATTGCTCAACGTGATCCCTTTGAATCTGACCGATCCATCCAATAAAAACTACTCTCAACTACCATTAACATGCTGAGCAAAAAATCCTTTCACTTATGTGGAAACTCAAGACCCTACTTTCTGTATAAGCCTATCTCAAACATCCTTTTCACTGAGTGACTCCATGATTTTCAACCTCTCTTCAATTTTAGTCTAAGTTAGTCTGAAAGGTTGTAACTTGTAATGTATACCCCCATTTTTTGAGAGTTGTTTGCCAATTAAAAAGTTCATAAATTTACAAAAAAAGAAGAAAAAGTTCATAAAGAAAGGAAATGCAGTGTTTTCTGATTGTATCTAGTGTTTCAGATTTCATTCATGTTCCCATTTGCAATGACATTTGGAACATTCAACATATTACACAGTGAAAAAGATTGTGCATCGAATCACCAATAAATCTGCTGTCACATCAAATTCACATTGCATAACATCAAAGGTAAATAGATTGCAAATTTACAAATATTGCAAACCTGAAGAATGCAAATTTGAGTGAAGTTTGTAACCAGAAAAACACACAGGAAGTCTGAGGCCTAATTCATGCTCCAATAAGAAGGTCTATGTAATGTCCCCTTTTTAGATTATATGAGACACTACGTGAATTTATGAAATCCTTCTTGCAAGTTTAATATCAATTATGGAATCAATGCAAACACAGATTATAACTGATAATTTTTAATGCAATAGTAATGAATAATTATAGTATGAATGACTAGTAATTCCAAATTCTACAATCAACGAAATATGAATGCAATTATAATGAATTGTCTCAATATATATGACTGGTAATTCCAAATGCAATACTGCAACTCAAGTATGCAGTTACGATACAATGGTTGTTTCTGATATAACAATATATGAAATCGTCTCTGTTATATGAGCCATCTCTGATATATATTTGATGGTATATGCTCTTTAATATATGTCGTCTCTGATAAACAATTATAATGCTTGCACCAACGGTTACTATCGCAACCTTCTATGCTCTACAGTTGAGCAATTCCACAAAGGGAAATATAAGTTATATAATATCAATTCTTCTTATCTGCCTTTGGAGAGCTGATCGGCTGATATAAATATATGCTCTTGAATCATGAAGAGGCACGGGTGGAAAGTCATCACCCTTCATAACCAGTATTTGTTACTCTTATGATTATCATGAGTCAATCATGAATGCTTATCGATGATAACACAATCATTAAGCACAATGGATAATGCAAGCCCAGTAATGCCTTCGGCTGCATTTTATTATTGTTTGGCTAGCCCGGAATACCGTCAGCTAGAAGGATATGTGCATAGCCCGATCCATGAATCGGAAGTGATGCCCGATCATGGTAACATCAGACCCGATGATGCCTATTCTCATTGGCTTTATTGTTATGCAGAGATAATTGTGAATGTGGTGCTTAATGCAGTATGCCATAATTGTATATGCAGTAATGATATATGTGGGTGTATCTATGTATGGCATTGATGTTCCATGTATGTGTTAATATGCATGGAATATTATGTCATGGATGGATGCATTAATGTGGATGGCAATGATAATGTGGTGACATCTATGTGAATGCACATCATGGAATATCATACATATGTATGTATGTGATGGTACTATATGAATGATACATCTATATGGATGAATATGCATGAGTAAAGTGTTGTGTATCATGATGGCAATCTTATGATGACTGGGAACACTCTTCAAAGTTCAAAGTATTGAATTAGATCTAACTATTATGCAAAGTGCAGGAATTGCTGATAATGTACAAGACAAGGTAGACTACTTTTCCTTGCCCTTATTTACATGTTGCTGTTTTCATTATTTGAAATAATGAGATATCACAGTCTATGGAGTGTATTTTGAGTCAACACCAGCAGCATATCAACACCAATCACTTACAGATTTGTATGGGCAGAATTAAAAGCCTTTAATGCCTTCCTAAGTTCTGAAATACCTTCAGCAATCACTGTTGCAGCAATTCCAGCATCCCCATACACCAAGTGTGATTCATATGAGACTTTCCAATTACTTATTTTCCCCTCTGAACTGACCACTTTTAGGAACCCTTAGATATCTCCAAAGGGATGGTTTTGCAGCTTCAAACTCAAGAAAATACCTCACAATACCCCACATGCCACTAACCAAGCTGGGCATTACCTTCATGGGGTGATTTTAGAGCTAGAAAATCAATGCCAAACCAAAACCCTCATGATATATCAAACCTCATCGCCTAGCAGCAAGAAAACCATTGAGCAAATACCTAGAACCAAATAGAATTCACTCTGAAAGTCATAAGCAAGAATGTGAATCCCTGTACAACTAAAAATGGTATGGCTAGATCTCGGTTTTCAACCAAACTCCCCCCAAATCGAACAACACTCCAAAAATTTGACCAGAAACACCAACCTCAAATACCCAAATCAAGAAACATCATGTACCTTCAATTTCATCAAACACTTATCACCAAACTTTGAGAAAAACTTGTAAAACTCAATCTGAAAATTTAACAACCAGCCGGGATGGATAAACCAAGCTAATTGGAGAGGGTTTTCGACCTCAACAGTCCCACGAACTTTCCAAGTTCATCTGAACAACATTTTATTACATGTGCACAAGTAGAAATGAAATGAAATGAAGGAATTTTAATGACGTCAACGAGATCAGTGGTCTAAGGGACCAAGAGAGCCAATTAATCTGCATGTTGAATCCTCTCCATGTTGACCCTTCTATTGTGGATCCGAAGCAAGAAAGTTGCGGTCTTGTGTAATCTTGCCTCTTCAAAAAGTTCATTAAGACTGTTCACCTTTAAGTTGTCTTCGTATTGACTGCAGATATCATCATATGCCGCACACTCTTTGATAAAATGTCATTCCATTTCCACCACCCCTTTGCTGCAAAAATCACAGGTTCTTTCCTCCCACAACTCTTTGGGTACTTTCCATCTTCCGGTTTCACACCTCAAATGATGAGAGCTGGTCCTCAGTTGAGCAATCAGAATTTTGGCCTTTCCTTTAATTGTGGATCTTAAATAGTCTTTATCACCATCTTCCCGCTTGGGGTTAAATTCTTTGACATAGTAAGCTTTTTTTCTACCTGGTTGTTTTGTCCACATGGCAGTCTTGAATTTTTCTAACACCCACTTTTTTTATCTCTTCACTAGTGTTTGGGCACTCATGCAGTTTTATATTCCATTTGTCCAACCATTTGTGTTAAAATAATGCAAATGAAAGCCCCAATTCTCCATTTATAACTTTTGAGAGCTATTTGAGGAAAAACAATTTCTATTTTTTTGCTGCCATTTTTTTGCTTTTTCATTATTTTTCCAAAAAAAATACTTTTTTACTTTTTGCTATTTTTTTGGAAAAGCACCTTTTTGTTTTTCCACTACTTTTTCGGAAATGTGTTTTTCCACTTTCTTGTTTTTTTGAAAAGTTACTTTTTGGCTTTTATCCAAAAAAGTGTTCCACTAAAAAATACCTCATCAAAATATTAACTTCAATTTATGTGCAAGCCCCCCACCCATCTCTCCTAGGCAACCATTTTAAGGAAAATAACTTGATAATATTTAACACTAAATTAAATATTAACAACATAACTTTATATCTTTAGTGGAAATATTAAAATAATTTCAAGCACATTGTACGATGGGCCACAAAAGCATTGGAAACTGAAACCGAACATGCCATGAAATTACTGGTGCTAAACAATTAATGCTTGGTGCCAGAATGAGCACATACTATAAATAACAGTGTTTGAGATCAAAAGAAATGCAAATCTAGAAAAACCTAGAAAGATCAATGTCATGCAAGCACTTACTATAAATAGCAACTACAGTTGAAACCCACTGAAACCAAGAATTGTGCTCACCAAGAACATGAAAACCCTCCCAATGCGTCAGGAAATCATTAAAAAACCTAGAACTAGCCAACACTCGCAAAATAGGATGGAGTAAAAATGGGGACATTATAGGCCTCACTCCCCAAAGATTGCTTGTCCTCAAGCAATGCCTTCACAAAACCAAAAACACTAGACTGATCCAAATTGAAACCAAATAATATCCCAAGGTCCCACATAGTTCTAAAAAAAGAACCACCGTGCGAAATTTGCACCACTTTGATCATAATTGTAAATTCATCATGCCCAAATTGCACTCTCCTCTCTTGTAACCCCAAAATGAAACCATCATCAAAACTCAAACTGTAATACCTAAAAGGGTCGACGCCTATACCCTGAAATGACTCTTGTTGAAACATCTCAATAAGGTCTACATCTGCAATCCAACTGCCTAACACAATCTTGGGCAACAAGAAGAAAAGTCTTCTTAACACACAACCATTATTCTCAGCATATCTCCGCAAGGTGTCATGCAGAGTCACAACTGCAAATGCGACCTCCTCCAAACTTCTTGTTAAGAGAAAAACAATCCTTTGCGAGAGTTCAATAAACTAATCTTAACACCACATGGATCAAACATGCATTCTCTGAACTAATTCTGATAACTACGAATACTTGTGAAAACTCTTATTGTTTCAACTCCAAGAGTCTCTAACAATGACCCAAAGCATGTGGAAGTTTGCTGTCCTATATGAGTTCTAAGGGCAAACTATCCAAATTCATGTCACCAACCTTCACAAGATGAACTTCCACAGTTTGAATGGACTGAAAAGGCATATGCCCGCTGCTGTTTAAGACTGTAATCAGTGAAGTAATCTGATTTTAACAAGTTCAACTCTCTATTCAAGCAACAACAGCTGCGCCAAAGGGGTCTCCAATCGCTAACATGAAAAATGAGCATTGCTTTTCTCAAAAACAACATGAAAGTGGCTGGAAAACACTTCCAAACAATCACTAATTGAAACCTGTTTCTTCCCTTGACAGAGTTATTATGCCAAACGTCCTGAATGAAAGCAAACCTTAATGAGAGGTGGCTGGTGTGCATCCAAACAGCAGAACCAAAACTGACATTATGAACTATTCTCAGCCAAGGAACATCTCTCTGGTCACCATAGCCTTCCAAAATACTCTACTGGTGACCACTTTGCTGAATTTGAAGTAACGAAGCAACTCCACCACACTAGTGTTGCACTACTCAGCTCTTCATATGTACCTCATTAGAAGATCTTTTAATACAACCCAAGGCTTCTTTCCTAAAAAAATTCTTCCAAAACATCCAACTGTCACCCACAAACTGCACACTCGTGGCACTATGATCAGCTTAAAACTTAATACACATTTTGATAATGCCATCTTGTTCATCATGGTGAATGGCACCAACTTTGACTCCTTGCAACTCAACCGTGCAAACTTTTCCAACTATAGGTATAGAGGCAATAGATGTCGATTCTTCATACCAAACAAATTCTGAAATTATGTTTCTTGCTGCAGTTCTGAAAACAAGCTCAAAAATAATGTTTGGAAATTTGTCAAAATCTGAAATGCAGAAGTTCCCATGACTCAACACATCTCATAAAGAAACTACTTCTCCAACTATAAATGAAGGCCATTACAACTTATCAACTCAGATAATCCATGAAATGCTCCACTTTTTGGCCGACTCCAAAATTCAAGACCAAAATCTATGCAAGAATGATGCAACTCAAGCAAGTATCAACAAACAACTAATTCTCAACTAAAATCATCGAATTGCATACTGAAGGTACCTTCCATTTCCTCGTGTAGCTAGGAATGTTGATGCTGCTACTCTCATCTCCCACCAATTGCAACCTTCATTAGTCTCCTCAATTGCACTTTTCAAAGCTGGTGGTCTCCCAAGGGGATAACTAATCACCTCATTATATGAACATAGATCAACACAAAGCTGAAGAACATACTCCAACTCAAGTCCGAAATATTCTCCCAGATCCCATACCTTACTATTTTCATCAAGTGTGATGCTACAACCAAGAGTTGTTCCATCATCCAACTCAAAAAGTGGATTGTCATGTCATATCAACACCCATCTCACATAATGGGTTATCAGTGGACAGCACAAATAGATTCTTCCAATCATGCTCATGCAAGGATAGTGAGCTGCAGCTATGATGAATAACAAAATCAGACCCTTTGTCATACCTTTCAGCACTAACTCCAATGTTGTTTCAAGACTCTTATGCCTCTCCATTATTATTTTCAACAGTAACCTGAGGATCAAAATCAACAAAAGCAATAGGTGTATGCTCAAGACCAGCTCCATGCAATAACAAGTTTGATTTGTTTTCAAGATTGTTCTCAAAATCAACACTTTTAATGCCATCCTCTAAGCATAACTCCCGAGATGTAGTTGGAACAGCATTATAGTCAAAAGGAAATTCATCCCTCACAAGATCCTCATCAAATGTAGGAGTCAACACACTCGGATTCCAAGAACCTAAGGGTTGATTTCTTGGTTCAGAGAAAATATGTTCATTGTGATCCTCATGGGTGGCTGTCTCTCTGAATAAGTCACTCTCCATCTCACTAATACTAATGTCATCATGAACAACTCTTTCCATAGGCTGATTGAGATAAGGGATCATCTCCAATAGCTGATTTGAAGTTGTCATCATATTTGCTTTCACCAAGCGCTTCACCTGAAAACGCATTAGCAAACTCTTCGCAATTATCTACTCCACAAGAATCATCAAGGAAGTCATTACTCTTAGAATCATCACCGGATGTATCCGAACTAGGACACAAGGCTGTTGTATGCACAACCTCATCCATAGTAGCTGCATTCATGTCAAGGAAATCATCCCGATGCTCTGTCACACATTCCTCATGTGTCAAGGCACCTTCATATGAACAATCTTCTATAAACTTCTCCACATCCACCTAAGTTCTTTGATATGGATTTTTTGCTCATCTTCTTTCATACTTGACTTCACATGTTTGGGTCTTCTCACTGTCTTAAGATACCCTTTAATGTTCGGGTCCTTCATTAGATTACAGAGTTCTTGCATCAACTCAAATATAGACTTATCAGCTATTTCCAACTCACTTATGCAACTGCTGAACCACAAGAAGTAACAATTACCCAACAGGATGGTAGGAAAACTTTCTCTGATGCCATTGCAATGTATACCCCTAATTTTGTTTTTAAGAGTTGTTTGCTGACTTGAAAGTTCATAAAGAAAGGAAATGCACAGTTTGCCGACTGTATCTACTGTTTCAAATTTCATTCATATTCTCATTTGCAATGACAATTTGAAACATTAAACATATAACATAGTGAAAGAGCTAGTGCATAGAATCACCCAGAAATCTGTTGTCACATCAATTCATATTGCATAACATCAAAGGTGAATTGATTAAAAATATTGCAAACCTGAAGAATGCAAATTTGAGTGATTTTTGTAACCAGCAACACACAGAGGAAGTCTGAGGCCTAATTCATGCTCCAAACAAAGGTTCTATGAAGTGTATTTTGAGTCAACACCAGTAGCATATGAACACCAACCAATTTCAAACTTGTGTGAGCAGAATTAAATGACTTTAATGCCTTCCTAAGTTTGCAAATACCTTCAGCAATCACTGCTGCAGCAATTCCAGCGGCCACACACACCAAGGGCAATTCATATGAAAATTTGCAGACACTTCTATTCCCCTCCAAACTGAACCAGAACTAATAGGAACCCTTAGAAGCCTCCAAAGGGATGATTTTACAGCTTAAAACTCAGGAAAATACCTCACAAAACCCCACGTTCCACTAACCAAGTTGGGCGCTACCTTCTAGGGGTGATTTTGGAGCTATAAAACCAATGCTAAGCCAAAACCCTCATGATATATCAAACCTCACTGCCTAGCAGCAAGAAAACCATTCGGCTAATACCCAGAACCAAATAAAATTCAATCCAAAAGTTACAAGGAAGAATGTGAATCCGTGTGCAACAAAAAATGGTACGGGCAGAGCTGGGTTTTCAACCAAACCAGCCCAAAATTGAACAGCACTCCAAAAATATGACCAAAAACACCAAACTCAAATATCCAAATTAAAAAACATCATATACTTTCATTTTCATCAAAGCCTTATCCCCAAACTTGAGCAAAATTGGAAAACTCAATCTGTAAACTCAACAACCAGACAGGATGGACCTTGCACCATTAAAACAAGGCTAACTCAAGAGGGTTCCGTCATCAACAATCCAAAAAAGAACTTTCTCAGTTCATTTCAACAGCATTTTGTTATGAATGCACAAGCAGAATAATGCAAATGAGAGTCCCAATCCTCCTTTTATTATTTTTAATAGCTTTTATAGGAAAAAACGTTTTTTTCCTTTTTGTTGGTTTATGAAAAATTGCTTTTCCTTTATCATTGCTTTTTCAGAAAAAGCACTTTTTGCTTTTTTCCATTTTTTTTTTTCAAAAAGCCTCCATTTTTCTTTTTCTTTGCTTTTTCACTTTTTGTCACTTTTCCAAAAAGTATTTTATTTTTCCTTTTTATGAAAGAGCAATATTGACTCAAAAAGAAGGCAAGAGCCTACAGTACAACGGTAAGATGTGAGTCTCTCATTTGAGAGGTCTTGGGTTCGAATCTACTCAAGCTTGACACAAAATAAAAATGAATCTTACCAAATAATAACAATAATTAATCTAGGCTTCGGCCCATTACCTATCAAAAAAAATATATTGACTCAAAAAGACCTCTTCGAAAATTTAATAACAATTTATGTGCAAAGGCCCCCCATCTCTCCTAGGCATCCACTTTGAGGAACATAATAATATTTAATGCTAAAGAAAATATAAAAAAGCATAACTTTTTAACTTTAGTGTAAATATTACAACAATTCCAAGCACATTGTAGAAAGACCCACCAAAGCATCAAAAACTGAAACTAAACATGCCAACACATTACTAGTGTTGAAGAATAATACTTGCTATCAGAATGAGCACATACTATAAATAGCAGTGTTCTCCAAGAACCAAAGAAAGCAAACCCAAAAAGATCAGTGTCATGAAAGCACTTAATATAAATAGAAAATTGTTGTCGAAACCCATTGATACTAAGAACCAAGCATACCAAGAACACTCGAACCTGTCTAATGCATCAAGAATTCTTCGAAAAACCCTAGAAACTAGCCAATGCTCACAAAACGGGATGGCATAAAAAGAGGGATGTTACAAAGATTCTAACCAAGAGTTCATTCTATCTTCCATGATTTGTCACTGAAGACTGACATGCAACTTAAGATCTCAACAAATGTTAGTTTCCCAACAGGGTAGCAAGATACTTTGTGCTCTAACACCACTAACACTAAATTTTCACCAAAGCTTTTGCTCAATTTTACCTAGGAACATAGTCAAATATGATATTTTCATGGCTTCTCTACAAAATCTATTACAAAGATTTATGCAACTGTTGTAAACAACAGGTTGCAAACTAAGCATTCATTTATCAATCCAAGTGTTAATTTGTTCAAACTAATAATAATGGTAATACAAGTCAGATTAACGATATGGGCAAATACAATTTTCCTGACCTTTTACAGTGCAGGTTTTCACCCAAAAGTCTGCCTAGAAGCAGTATGTACGTCCATGCCAAACTAGAACTCACCAACCATCCCATGCCAACTTGAAATGAAGTAGCTCAGTCAAAAAATAAACATTCATGGCCTAGAAACTAACTGTAACCATTACACCTAGCCAATAAAACACTCGCCCAACCATCAAAATCCTACAAACACTACTAAATTTGCAAGTCATGCTTGAAAGGGAAGGGTTTCAATGCCTAGCAACCATCACACATAGCATCTAGGAATAAACAATGCAACTGACCAAATATAAGTCTCCAACACCAACAAATTCTATCTTCAAAAGCATGCTAGCACTAGATAAAAACTCATGTGATTGCCCCAAAATCACCTTCAGCTATCCTCAAATATTAGAGGATAAAAACACTTGAAACCAATCACCCAAGTTGCCCAAACTCCAACGCCCAACCAAGAAGGACTAACAATGGCACCCCACTTCTCCTAGAAATCTTTCCAAATTATCAAACTCTAAAAAAAATCATTGGAAACAATCAGCACATAGACAATCTTTGTATGAAATTGCTTCAATACTCAAGCATTCAACACAAGCATAGATTTCTGATAAACCTACCAGAAAACCATTTTGGACAAACTACAGTGAAACCCAAGGACTCACACCCCTACCAAAACCTCGAAGTATCCGTCCCCGGGACGTCCCCGCACCGGGTTCTTGGAGTACCCGAGTACCCCCACATCCACCATTCCACAACCACGCCGCTGCCGGGACGGATACTTGAATTTCTATTTAAATTTTGATTTTTGAATGTTACTATTGGGTATGTACTATGTTACTATGTTGAATGTTCAGTGGTTTTGGTCCGTATTGCAATTTTGCTATGTTCAAGTATTTCAATTTGGTATATTATACAAAAACATCATTTCATAACTAGCATTTCAAGTTCTATATGTAATATGTATAGTATGCAGCACCCCCCTGCCGCCATTCCCCCGTTGTCCCAAAATTGAGGCCCTTTGTTCCCCCGTCTTGGAGACTTGTCCCGACGTCCCCCCGCGTCGGTGTTACACTGACAAACTATGACTCCAAATCAATTATACAATATTAACCAAAGAGGATCTTTCACCAAAGACCAATCCTCTCCGACAAGTTTTTCATCCTCGTGAAGGCTGAGATGAATCAAGTTCAATCCCACCAGAACCACAAGGGTTTCGCAAGAAAAAATGTGAAGACCCTTAGTCCTCTCTGACAATGATATTCAATTTCTCAGACGCAAGCAATGCAATTTTTGTCTGGTTTTCTTAAGTTTTTTCAAATTTTTTTTGTGTTTTTGATATAAAAGCAATGCAAGATAACATAGAAATACTGAAATCTTAAAACTAGATAGTTATATGGAAATAATCACAATATATCATCTTTATTCATTACACAATGAAGCCTTTACACACACATGCATACCCGGAAAAGATGAAAAAATCACTACTATGCTTTAGCTGATAAAAAACAGAACCAAAAATGACTGAAAGTCACTGAAATCTGCAACGTGAATGTCTAAGAATGATGCCAATGTGTTCTCCCAAGTCTAACGCCCTCTCTAGAATTCTTCAGTAATTTATTGAGCCTTCCTTGTGTATGCACCCTAAAATGGTCGCCTAGACTATGGGCCCCCATTTATCAATTTATCAAATTCCTGATTCAATGCTTTGCAACATTTTTTCAAATCAATTTCCTTGATCAAATCGTAATTAATTCAATTATTTCAATATTTCCTAAAGTTTGATCATTTCATCAATTATCTTATTTAATTAAAAGAAAAAAATTCTTTTTTATTAAATAAAATAATCTTATTTAATTAAAATTCCATTTTAATTAAATAATCTTATCTTATTTAATTAAGAGAGATTTTAATTAAATAAGATAATATTATTTAATTAAAAAGGAATTTTAATTAAATAAGATTATTTTATTTAATAAAAAGGAATTTTTTTCTTTTAATTAAATAAGATAATTGATGAAATGATCAAACTTTAAGTAAGACCACATGTTAGTTTGCATTTTAGGCTGCATTATGAGTTTGAGAGGGTTTCCTTCATCTATCTTGTGGACTTTAATCAACTGTGATCACGTTTTGATCTTCATTTCCTTATCTTCTTTCGTGATCTCAATCGAAATTTTCTATCCTAAACAGTTGATTACTTTTGGGGCATTCTCTCTCTTAAGGCAATTTTTGTTTCTTCTCTTCATTTCTTTCCATCTCTTCCAAACTTCTATCTTCCATTCGCTTTCACCCCACTTCTTTTCTTCTAATTCAACCTTGGGGCATAATCTTTCGTGCTTGATGATCTACCTTGGTTTTGTGACCCTTATATCTTTCATCTTAC
>MU226848.1:5613908-5624666 GCA_018584345.1 Thuja plicata
CTACATGTGTTCCCATAAAGATCACACATTAGTCAAAGAGGGGCAAATGTATGCACCCTAAAATGGTCGCCTAGACTATGGGCCCCCATTTATCAATTTATCAAATTCCTGAATCAATGTTTTGCAACATTTTTTCAAATCAATTTCCTTGATCGAATCGTAATTAATTCAATTATTTCAATATTTCCTAAAGTTTGATCATTTCATCAATTATCTTATTTAATTAAAAGAAAAAAATTCCATTTTATTAAATAAAATAATCTTATTTAATTAAAATTCTTTTTTAATTAAATAATCTTATCTTATTTAATTAAAATCTCTCTTAATTAAATAATTTCATCTCATTTAATTAAAATATCCCTTTTAATTAAATTAAATAATCTTATTTAATTAAAAGAAAATCCCTCTTTTAATTAAATAAAACCCCCACTTAAATCCTTCTTTGTTGAAAAAGGAATAAATTAAATAAAAATAAATAAAGTTCATTTTCTTCACACATCTTCCTAAGTGGTGGGATTTTTGTCTCTTAATCATAGCCTTTGATTTTGCCTTTTGAAGATATGAGCACATGGATCAACCAAGATTTAATCTCCACCATTGCTTATTTTCTTTTTGCCTCTCAATCTCTACCGTCCATTGCTCTTTATAAGGAAACCTCTCCTTCTCATTTGGATAATCAATAATCGATAATCAAGAAATCAATAACAAAAAATCAACACTTTTATGCTATTGTTATGCTGCAAGTTTGGAGAGCAACTTTGGAGGAGATTTTGAACACTTGAGCTTGATATTGCAACTTCTCTCTTCTTGTCTTCTTCTTCCATGCCCCATGGCAATCCATTTAGACTAATTTTGCACTTGCATGTTAGATTAGATTCATGTTTCCTTTCATAGATTAATCTTGCATTTGTATTTCCTTTCATAGACTAATCATGCATTGTTATCATATAGATTAATTTCCTTTCTTGCATTGTTATCATATAGAATAACTTTCATTTGCATGCATACTTGATGATCATGGAAACTAGCACTCTTGCTCTTCCTCTTTGAATCTCTCGTTTTATGGTGTACTTGCATGGGCACAAACTAGGTCAATCTGAGGGCCTCCATTACAAACCCTTGCACTCCATGAATAGAGAGTTATGAATCGTCATTTGAGACCTCATTCTTGAGCAATCTTGGATATAATGATTCATAGAAGTGTGACACATTTTTAGCACACACCTTGCATAAAATCATACCCCTATACCAGACACCTCTTGCTTCTGTTAATGACTGCTAAAAAGCACTTCAAACCAAGCTGGGAATGGTGCCAATGTTCACCAAATTGCAGACTCTTAATCCCTCTTCAGCTGGGCCCTTTAAACTGACTTTTTTCTCTATAAATCTTCTTCCAATGTGCACAATCTTGACCTCTAAATGAAGCCAACAAATAAGCAATCTTCAGCTGATATCTCACAATCTCAGAAAGATGATACAATGAAGAAGCTACGCTCTTCAATGCCCAAAAAGCTTTGGAATTGCAGAAACCCTTGTCTCTGTTCTCCAATTCTCAGTAAATTCACGAAATGAGTTTTCAAAATGCCAAGAAGAATGAATTGGATTTCATTGAGGGAGTATTTATAATTCGTCCTTAGGGTTTGATTTTCCCATAAAGACATATTAATAACATTTTAAAATGTTATTTCTTTCAAACTTAGGGAAAACATTTAATATTTCATTAAAATTGGCATTCATAATTAATTCCTCAAATGGCCCCCTTTTAATGATGAATTGACCCTCAAGTTATAACTTATATTATCACTTTTTAATAAATAATTATCATTTAGGCCAATTAAGCATTAATAACTTCTCTAATATTCATTATTTCCCAATTTTGTTTGAACCAGGGGATCAACCATTGCATCCACTACACATCTGACTGCCTTACTAAAAATAGTAAGGATCCCTTTCAACCAACCTTTGGCTTACTATAAATAGTAAGTTTGAGAAACGGAGCCCTGAAAACCATACAAATGTCAAGTCTGAAACAACTGAGCTCTGGAGTAAAAAAATAACCCCTTCTCTGGCTAGGTCTCTGCCTTAAAAGACCCTCTATCCAACTTTAATAGCCTACGAGGGTCAATTGATAGGTTAATCTCGCTACAACACTGATGTCTAGCTAGAAAGGGACATCACAGTCTGCCCTCCCTGAAATTGTTTGTCCCCAAGCAATCTCAACTCTGGATGCTGCAAGATGTCCTCACTCTCCCAAGTGGCATCCTCTACCAACAAATCCTTCCACTTAATCAAATATTCCCCGAAGACTCGCCTTTGTAACTGTTTTTCTCTAACATCCACGATGGCCTTAGGTACTAAAATCAATTTCCCCTCATCATCCAGGGGTGGTAAAATTGCAGAAGGAACAACATGGTGTCTTAATGCCTTCTTGAGACATGATACGTGAAAATCATTGTGAACTCTGCTATTTGTCGGTAAATCTAACTCGTAAGCCACCTCACCAACTCGTCTGACAATCTTGAAAGAACCATAGTAACGTGGCTTGAGTTTCTCTGCACCACTCTTCCTGAGAGTGGACTGGCGATAGGGTTGTAGCATCAAATACACCATCCCCAGCTTCAAAAGATTGCTCAACTCTCTTCTGATCTGCATACTACTTTTGTTGGTTCTATGCCTTCTGAATATTTTCCTTGAGAGCTCTCATAATGTCCTGGTCCTCCTGCAAAAGATTCCCAGCACTAGGCACTCTACTATCACTTAGTAGTAGATCAAGGAAGCTAGGCGCCTCATACCCATACAACACTATGAATGGTGTAATTTGAATCGACATATGGTGAGTAGTGTTGTAACAGTACTCACAAAGATAAATTCATTTTACCCAAGCCTTTTGTTGTCCAACTATATAATTCTTGAGGTATCCTTCTACCCATTTGTTTACAATCTCTGTCTGCAAGTGGTAACTAGTGCTCGGAGTAAGCTCGGTCCCACAAAGTCTGAATAACTCCTGCCAGAAATGACTCGTGATCTGACTATCCCTGTCGCTGACAATACTGTGAGGTAAGCCGTGTAACCTAAATGCCTCACAGAAGAACAACTCTACAACCTATGCAGTTGTATATGTATTTGTGATTGGAAAGAAATGGCCATACTTAGTGAGTTGGTCAACAACAACATATATGTGATCTCTACCTTAGGCCTTTGGCAAACCCGTAATGAATTCCATAGATAAACATTCACACTTCCTATCAAGAATGGGGAGTGGATGAAGTAATACTGCAAGGTAAGTATGCTCCTATTTATTCTACTGGCAAATAGGGTATTCTCTCACATACCGAAGAACATTTGACTTGAGGCGTTTCCAAGTGAAACGTTCCCGTACCTGTTTATAAGTTTTAAAGTCATGCCATGGGCACATCATGAAAGGTCCACACCACTCTCCTCTTCATCTCTGATCATGGGGTCAAGAAAATTCTTCCCTTGTAAATGATAAGGTCATTTACAAATGTATACCTATTGTCCTGAACTGAACCCTCAACTATGCCTGCAGCCCAAGTGTCTTTGGCACATTCTGCCAAAATCAGATGTCACCAATCCTCCAAAATCTCAACCATGGAGATCAAATGTGGCCGGCGAGACAAATCATCGACAAAAACATTTTGTGTCCCTTTGACATAAACAATGTCAATATCATATGACTGCAGCTTGCTAACCCACTTTTGTTAACAATCATTGAGATCTCGCTACCCCAAGAAATGTCTTAGGCTGATGTGGTCGGTTTTAATGCTGAATTTTCTACCAACAAGGTATTGCTTGAACTTGGCCAAAGCATGCATGATGGCCAACATTTCCTTGTCATAAATACTGAAGCTCCTCTCTAGTCCTCTAAGTTTCCTGCTTTCAAACACAATAGGGTACTTATCCTGCATAAGCACTGCCCTAATGACCTCACCATAGGCATCACACTATAGCTCAAAGGGCTTCGTGAAATCAGGTAATATGAGGACTGGACATGTAGTCATCGAAAGCTTAAATTTCTCACAAAATACTCCTGCGCCTCAGGAGTCCAAACAAATGCCCCTTCATCAAATCAGTAAGTGGTGTTGCATGTTGTGAATATCCACTAACAAATCTGTGGTAGAAGCCACACAAACCCAAAAATCCACGAAGCTGAGCAAGATTCACTGGAGTAGGCCACTCAATGATAGCACGGATCTTATCAGGATCCATCCGCACACCCTCTGCACTGATAATGTGGCCCAAATACAACAACTCCACCATACCCAAATCACATTTGGAATCCTTCGCATACAAGGATTCCCTGGCAAGAATTTCTAATATTGTATCCAAATGGCAGGGGTGCTCCTCCCACATTTTACTGTACAACAAGATGTCATCAAAGAAGAGAGGTACAAATTTCCTCAACTAAGGCTGAGGAGGTTCAATTTTCAGTTCCAGAAGTAGGAAATTCAAGGCTCTGTCTGTTGGTGCAATGCCAGAAGGTTTGATTTTCAATTCCAGAAGTAGGAAATTCAAGAGTCATTGTGCAATGCCAAAAGGTTCGATTTTCAGTTCCACAAGTAGGAAATTCAAGGTTCTGTCTATTTCAGTTCTAATAAATCGAAAGAGTCATTGTGCAATGCTAGGAGGTTCGATTTTCAGTTCCAGAAGTAGGAAATTCAAGATCCTGTCTCTTGGTGCATATCTACTAGCTGGGTGTCTCTATTGTGGTTAGTATTCAGCGTGGCTGGGTTATAACTTATATGCGACTGAGTTTGAGTGTCATACTGTTGGGAAGTCATCTGGAGGCTGATGTACATGTCTGGACAGGGTCATATCACTCAGAAAAAAACATTTCCAGCAAGCCACCTAAGTCTGCAATCACCTGGGACAGTGTCGTACAGGTCTGGATTATGTTATAAAATCTGAGACTCGTATTGAAGGGTGTCGTAAAGGGCTGCAAACATCTAGACAGAGATGTTAAGGGCCTGTATTTGCTGTTGTTGGGCTTATTGGGCAATATCAATTAAAGATAGTGACTCAAGTACGCTCATGACATTGGATTGATGGTCTGTTATGTTATTTTTTATATCTGATTTGTAATTGTTGAAGTTCTAAATAAATCTGAAAACCTTTTGCAATTTGGAAACAAGTCTTAGTCATGCTTATTTTTATTAGTTTGTTATGCATTGTTCTACATCAAAAATAAAATGGAAATCTGAGATATTTAGCAAACAAATAAAGAACACATTTACATCTAAACTTTGGAACAAATCTGAACTTAGCTATCAGATTGCATGACAACTGTTTGACAAAATTTTCAATAGCCCAAAATAAAAAAAATTGAATAGAGCAGGGGGATCTTTACAGTGGTATCAAAGCTAAACTTCCTGCCATCTTGTTGGGTTTAGAAATGAGCAAATTGTGATATGTCAGGGAACGAGCCTCCAACAATGATTCATACGCATAATGCAAGGAGAAACAGGGCATTGTTACATACAAATCCGGAAGAAAATAGGGCTACAGGTGAATAAGTTACTGGCAACATGGGAGACATGAATGCTAGGGATACAGGTGAGGAGAGATTTTTACAGTTATTAGATACCTTGGCACAGGGACAACTGTTGGCCGAACAAGGGGCTCAGTAACAGAGCCAGTGAATGGAGCTTATGATGCAGATGATGGCAAGGCAGATGGGAATGAATTTAAATATTGGAGGTGATAACAGAGGCAATAACAGAGGAAACAACGAAGAAAATAACAGAGGAAATAATGGTGGGCACAATGGACAGAACGGTGGTAATGGAGGAGGATAGGTGGATGATAATTTTGGCTAGGGACCTAGACCAACAAGAATAGTGTGTTCGAGACCACTCATACCTACCTTTCCACCTAGAGTTCCAATTCAACAGGAAAATGAGCCACAGATTACTGAGTTGCAAACACAGTTCCAAAGAGATTGGGAAGATGGAGGAGAGGAATTCCGAGCAGTCATTTCTTTCAGAGAATATATGGATGTTAGGTTATTGTTGGTATTCTGATGGATTTTGAGGTGTTGTCATAAGGAGTCACTTATTTGGTTGTCATTGATGGCAACTAAGTCAATACAGTCATGAAATACAACAGGTGAAGTAAAGACACAATCGGTAAAAAGGTAATGCAAGAAATTGGCTAAGTCCTGAAGATCGGTAGTCAGTGAGAACATCACTTTGGTGGCGATCATGGTAGAAGTGGAATTATGAGGAGCGGCCACAAATACAACATCAACATGTTTAGATTTCAGTATGGTTCCAACCACAACTCATTTGGTTGATCGGTAAAAGAGTTTTTGTTGTCACAGACATTAAGACAGGTAGAAGACTTGAGTTCTTAAGTAACAATTGGTAAATCACAGATCAGTGAGCGGTATAGTATGCGCGATGATATCTAATGATATGATGACGTGGAAAAGAGGTTATGGATTTAATATTTTTACATTTATGTGATTGATGCAATCATTTAAGATGGATTCGAGGTGTTGCATTGGAGAAGTCAAAACGTGTTTGACTACTTTGGAGATATAACTTGCAAATCTTATCTTAATCTAACGTGGTCATGATAAAACGTGTTATACATCGAGATTATCACTTTGGCACGTGGTGCTTTCGCAGGAAAGTATTTGAAGATCATTTTTGGTGTGTTTGATGTCGGTGAAGTTGTGTATATATTGGGAACTTCTCATATTGAAATGTAGTTGTTGTGGGTGATGCTATTAGGGTTTTGTGATTTCAATTTGAAATTGCGATCAGAAAGATGATAGACAGAGAGTAGAGAGCAATTACAGAGTACAGAGAACAGAGTGGATCAGACAAGCAATTAGTGCTACATCCAGATCACTCATCTTGTTGTTCCCTAATAGTTGCAGCAAGCAAAATCCCTTAATTGGGTGAGCTCTGACAGGTTCTTTTTGTAAATCCCTTAACCAGGTGAACTCTTAATTGGGTTTTGAAATCCTCTAGCGAGGTAGATCATAACTGATCTGATTGTACTCCTAACAGTGTACTAGTCACTCCTAACAAGGTGAACCCTCAAAAAGGGTGATTGCAACTCCTAACAGGGCAAACTCATTTACTACAGTAGTGGGCTTGTGGGTGTCATCCCCCCTGTGGTTTTCTCCCTCTAACCAAGGGTTTCCACAATAAAATATGTGTCATGTGTGATGAGTTTGTGGATGCTTGATATTACTTTATTTTGTGTTTGCATCAGTTATATGTTGTGGTTTGGAAAGTAATTCTACAGTTATTTAAATCAGTGGTTGAATTTGTTTAGTACCTGTTTGTACTGATTCACCCCCCTCTCTCAGTACCTAATAATTCCAACAGAAGCATCTTCTGTTGGCATTATGGTACTTTTTGGAGGAGATTTGAAGATCAGTCATAAGAAGATACATAATTGGTTGTCATTGATGGCAACATGATCAGTTAATATGATTGGAGCGTCCGGTAAGATCCGTACATGATCGGTAAAGGGAGAAACAATTAACTGTGTTGACCAGTGTACAGGAGGTGTATAGGAAGAACAGTTTCAGTCAGTTAAATTGGTAGTGGTCGAGTTACAGAACAAATCAGACGATGCGATCTTAGAGGAGACATTCATATGGTATGAGGAATCCATGGTTCTGACCACGACAGCTAATTCGATGTTTTGAGTGAACTATGTTTTTGATGCGGAAGAGTGTACCTATTGGGTCACCGATCACAATTTCATGATGAATCAGTTAAGGTTGTGGATCTGAGGTCGGCTATTGTTTATAAAAATGTACATTACATTTGGGGACGATGTATTAGGCATGATTGATGTTGATTTCAAGGAGGTTGGTAAATATTTTGTGCCGACTTTGATGGAAGATTTTTAGGTCTTAAGCCACTTAAGAACACAATATATAAGGAGATCTAAATCGTGTGATTTAGGGTTGCGATTGTATTTTCAAATGCAACAATCAGAGATTGAAGAAACAGAGGTCAGTACAGCGTCAGAAAGCAAAGGAGCAGAGAGGATCTGATAGGCAAGCAATGTCATTCTACAGATCATTATTGTTGTTGTTTACTAACAGTTGCAGCAAGTTAAATCCCTTAACAAGGTAGATCTTAACAGGTCTTTATTGTAAATCATTTAACAAGGTAACTTCTTAATTGAAGGTTGAAATCCTCTAACGAGGTAGACTCTAACAAGTCTTTTGGTACTTCTAACAAGGTACTAGTCACTTTTAACAGGGTGAACCCTATAAAGGGTATTGTAGCTCCTAACAGGGCAAACACTTTTACTGCAGTAAGGTGATTTGTAAGTGTCATCCCTACCGTGGTTTTTTCCCTCTAACAAGGGTTTCCACGTGAAAAATCTACGTGTCATATGTGATGCTTTTGTGGATGCTTGATGTGGTTTACTTCTATTTGATATTATCAGTTGCATGTTTCATTATTTGGAAGTTGTTGATTATATTTGTTAGATTGGTGGTGAAATTTCTTAAGTACTTGTCTACACTGATTCACCCCCCTCCTCTCAGTGCTTGTGCATACTAACATCTTCCTCGCATAGGTGGTAGAGGACAGCATAGTGATCTACAAAAGAAAGTGAGCAAGCTCACATTACCCTACTTTGATGGTTCAAGGAAGACCACTGCTAGAGCTTGAGTGCAGAAGGTTGATATGTATTTCCAAATGAACCCAATGTCGGAGGAGGAAGCCATTAAATTCGCAGCGCTACATTTGGAGGGCTTAGCAAATGAGTGGTGGCATCACGGCATGGTCACTATGGGCAATGATCAGATTACTTCCTATATTGAGTTCACAAAGTTTGATTGGGAGTTTTGACAAGGATCCGGAATCGCACTTTAAAGAGTTAGCTCAGCTTAAACGGTAGGGCTCAGTTAATACTTATATATCAGATTTCCAGAGACTTAGTGTTAGTTACAGATATTTCACAGAGGAGGTTGTTAGTGTTGTTTATGGATAGGCTTGCAGAACCTCTAAACGGATGGATTAAGGGCCTTAATCCTGCCACTCTACAAGAAGCCTACAAGAAGGATAGAGACATGGAACCGTCATTATCAAAAGACAAGTTTCATTCAAAGGGATTTTCATCTAAAAAGGACAAGGATAGGAGAAAATTTCAGGACTCTCAACCTAAGAATGAAATGAAAAGATTGGACAATGATCAGCTGAATGAATTGAGAAGGAAACTATGTTTTCATTGCAGGGAGCCTTGGGATCTTTCACACAAATGTCCAGTAAAAGAAAAGGCAGGCAAATTGAGTATTTTTCAGCTGAAGAGTCAACATCTGAGGATGCAGAACAACAATATGATTCTGAGGGCAGCGGTGAGGAAAATACAGTAGGAGAAGAGTCAGGTGGTGGGAAAACTATTGCATGCCTCTCAGGTGATGAGAAGGCAATAACCTTCAGGGTGAGAAGTGTAATACAAGGGCAACGAGTTATTACGTTGGTGGACATAGGTGCTACCCACAACTTTATCTCAGAGAGATTGGTCAAGAAGACAGGGCTTCAAACTGAGGGGCATGAGAGCTTCAGAGTTATAGTGGCTAGCGGAAATAAGGTACAAAGCACTCGTATGATTACAGATTTGCATACGCAGATGGGAGACTATGACATGGTGGGAAAATTTTATGTAGTCAACATGGAGGATTACGATGTCATTCTTGGCATTACTTGGATGAAGTCTCTCCAGGAATTCACTTTAACTTAGATAAAATGGAGTTACGTTTTGAGCACCAAGGTGGGAAAGTGGTACTTAGAGCCTTATCAGACGGTGGACTTAAGTGGTATCACTCAGGCAGATGGAGTGATTGATATGACATGATCTGGCGCAGTGGGCAGCAAAGATTTTCGCAATGTCTGTAAAATTCCCCGGTTGCAGTCTGGGAGTACTCTATCTCACTGTTTAGTGTTATTCCTTAATCTATGTATAGATGTACATTAAGACTCGCATATATCTGTTGTGCTCATGTGCTACCCATCTCTTTCCAAGTAATAAACAGTTTACATTTAATGCAAATACGTCTCAAGGAATAAGGAAGCTTTTAACACTTGTTGCTCACAACTATGCACGCACAGATTCTGAAAATAAATATAGAATTTATTCTTTTTTTTTGTTTTACAAATAATAGTCTAAAGAAAGGAATATTTCTGGGCACCTGTGTAATGGAATGATGCTCTGGTGAGTGTTTCTTGCACAGTTCCTTGTCTGCTGACGATCCTGCTGGTGTAACACTCCACTACAGATTCGGCTCCATGCCTCCTATTCGATATCGCATAAATTGACTGCAGGCCAATGACGCTGTGGTGTTTACCACCTGTTCCTCTTCGTCCCTTTCCGCAACCAATCATCCACGTATCATGACGTGAAGGTCTGTATTTTGTTTGTCGTGATTGGAAGTTATCCCGCCGCACGATAAAATCTGTCCTGCTATTTCCCAAAGGATACCGCTGACTCCAGTGCCAACGGATGTTCCTGCGCTGGTGTTGTGTCGTTTAGTACAGCCGTCGTTCCATATTATTTGCGGCGAATTCCACTATGACATCCCGCGACACCAGACATCTCCAAATAATTACCGCAGCCAAGGCTCTTGTAAGAACCCAAATGGTTCTAACTCTCTGAATCCACTAGTCTCGATGTAAGAACCCCAATGGTTCTAACTCTCTGAATCCACTAGTCTCGTTCACCGTTGATTTTGTTGATGTTTGAATGTTTTGTGTTTTTGTAATA
>MU226848.1:5628123-5644056 GCA_018584345.1 Thuja plicata
TTCTATCTCAGTATGACTTTCCTCAATTTCAAATTGTGGAGTCGAACTGGATGGACTGGTTGAATTTCTAGTTTGACGTTCTCTTGTATTCCGAAAATTGTAATGGCCTGATGGCATATTTAGTACAACATGTTTTCCCTATTTACCACCAACAAAAACACCCCACAGGCAGGCAAGATAGGAAGCTCTAATACCACTGTAAAATTCCCCGGTTGCAGTCTGGGAGTACTCTATCCCACTGTTTAGTGTTATTCCTTAATCTATGTATAGATGTACATTAAGACTCGCATATATCTATTGTGCTCATGTGCTACCCATCTCTTTCCAAGTAATAAACAGTTTACATTTAATGCAAATACGTCTCAAGGAATAAGGAAGCTTTTAACACTTGCTGCTCACAACTATGCACGCACAGATTCTGAAAATAAATATAGAATTTATTCTTTTTTTTTGTTTTACAAATAATAGTCTAAAGAAAGGAATATTTCTGGGCACCTGTGTAATGGAATGATGCTCTGGTGAGTGTTTCTCGCACAGTTCCTTGTCTGCTGACGATCCCGCTGGTGTAACACTCCACTACAGATTCGGCTCCATGCCTCCTATTCGGTATCGCATAAATTGACTGCAGGCCAGTGACGCTGTGGTGTTTACCACCTGTTCCTCTTCGTCCCTTTCCGCAACCAATCATCCACATATCATGACGTGAAGGTCTGTATTCTGTTTGTCGTGATTGGAAGTTATCCCACCGCACGATAAAATCTGTCCTGCTATTTCCCAAAGTATACCGCTGACTCCAGTGCCAACGGATGTTCCTGCGCTGGTGTTGTGTCGTTTAGTACAGCCGTCGTTACATATTATTTGCGGGGAATTCCACTATGACATCCCGCGACACCAGACACCTCCAAATAATTACCGCAGCCAAGGCTCTTGATAAAGTATCTTCGGTTCCTTACATTTGCAACCAAGTTTGTAAAACACAAACTTCCAAAACCATTCCACGTCCCTCTGACAAACTCTCCACTAAGCCAGGCAACCAACGAAAGGAGATTTATTCCTTCAATGCTTCCGATAGTTTCCCTCAATTAGTTCCAATAGGCCAGACGGCTGTCCGACGAAAGGAAACAAGCTATAACGTATTGGACATCCAATATTTTAAATTATCCAAGCATATCCTCCCACCGTCAAAGCTTCCAATTTAATAAATGGGTGGAATTCCCGTAAGGGAACTACCTTATTAACAAACTGCATCTATTAACACTTAACGTTAATAATGCTTTATTAAAAGAACAAACCGTCCAAAAAGAAGTGCCTTAATTATTTAATATTGCACTTTATTAATATTAAATAATGAATTATTTAATATTCCACTTATTAATATTAAATAATTAAACCATTCATTTATTCTTCATTTACTCATTTAAGGGACATTACAGTCTCCCCTGCCCTTTTGTTGCTTGCCCACAAGCAACTGTAAATGTGGATGGGAGAGAACCTGCTCATTTTCCCAAGTGGCGTCGTCTAATGGCAAGTTCTTCCATTTGATGAGATATTCCCGGATAGTTTTGTTACGCAACTACCTGTCGCGAGTCTCCACAATCTCTTCTGGTATCATCTCTAATTTCCCTTCATCAGTCAAAGGCGGTAAATCCTCTGATACGGAAACCTATTGACCCAAAGCCTTCTTAAGACAAGAAACATGAAACACGTGTATCCGGCTACCGGCTAGTAAATCCAATTCATATGCAACCTGGCCAATTCTGCGAGCAACCGGATAAGGACCATAAAATCGACGCTGCAATTTCTCAGCCCCACTACGCTTGAGAGAAGACTGGCGGTAGGGCTGTAATCTGAGATAGACTAAATCACCAACCTCAAAACTTCGTTCCACTCGTTGCCTATCTGCATACATTTTCTGCTGATTCTGGGCGCGGTGTAAATTTTCCTTGAGAGTTTTCAAGATATCCTGGCTTTCCTGAATCCAATCACATGACTTGGGCACATTACAATCACTGAGAAACATAAGCACAAGTACCCTCCGCAGATTCAGGAATTGTTGACCAAACACACCAATCTGTTTGGAGATATACCACCAGGCAGACCACCGGATAGCGGAATTGAACATGTGATAGAACTCAAGGAGGGAGCTAAACCAATGATCATTACTCCCTATAGGCATCCAAAGAGATATAAGGATGAGATCGAAAAGGCTATCAAGGAGCTCCTCGAGATGGGGCACATTAGACCCAGTAAGAGTTCATTCGCTTCAGCAGTGGTTCTGGTCAAATAGAAGGATGGAACCTTTCGGATGTACATAGATTACATGGAATTCAATAAGAAGACCATCAAGAATAGATACCCGATTCCCCGCATGGATGAGTTCATAGATGAACTACAAGGAGCCTGCTACTTCTCTAAGATAGACTTGAGATCCGATTATCATCAGATTTGAGTCCAGGAGGATGATGTAGAGAAGACAACATTCAAATGCCACTATGGGCATTTCGAGTTTCTAGTCATGCCTCTTGGCTTGATTAATGCACTAGCCACCTTTCGGTCTTGCATGAACAGGGTATTCAGAGAGCAGTTGAGGAGATTTCTTCTAATATTCTTTAATGATATATTTATTTACAGCAGGACTTGGGAGCATCTAAAACATCTTGATACTGTGTTGAGCATCCTAGAGCGAGAGTCCTTGTATGCTAAGATGTCAAAATGTGAATTTGGGATGACTGAATTGTTATACTTGGGGCACATTATCAGTCTTGAGGGTGTTTGTGTAGATCCAGATAAAATCCGGGCAATCATGGATTAGCCGCTGCCCAAGAGTCGTTTTGTGAAAGGGTATTCACAGTCAGCAGCCCCTCTCACAGATTTGACTCGAAAGGATGCATTTGAGTGGACAAACAGAGCTCAACAATGTTTTGACATGTTCAAGGAATTGATGAGCACTTGCCCGATTTTAGCCATTCCAGACTTCAGCAGACCATTCGAGCTACACTGTGATGCCTCAAGAGAAGGTGTTGGGGTGGTCTTAATGTAGGATATGCACCCTATTACATTTGAGAGCAGGAAGTTGAGAGGTGCCAAGAGGAGTTACAGCATATACGACAAGGAAATGTTAGCCATTATGCATGCCTTAGCGAAATTCAAACAGTATTTAGTGGGCAGAAAATTTACAGTTAAAAATGATCATAACAGTATGAAACATTTCCTTGGGCAAAAGGATCTGAACAATAGGCAACAAAAGTGGGTTAGCAAATTACAGGCTTATGATTTTGACAGTATTTGTCAAGGGGAACAAAAATATTGTTGTTGATACCCTATCTAGGAGACCTCAATTGCGTGCTTTGGGAGTAATAGAAAATGACTAGAGGGAGTTGATCTCAGCAGGGTATGCAAAGGACACATGGACCACTGGGATCATAGATGGCACTATTCGAGATGACAAGTACACTGTTGTAAATGATTTGATCATTTACAAGGAGAGGATCTTCTTGGTGCCTAGGTTTACTATTAAGCAGAAGATTTTGAGAGCTTTCCATGACTCACCTATGGCAGGACATCAGGGATACTTCAAAACTTACAAAAAGGCGAGAAAGCGCTTCACTTGGAAGGGGCTCAAAACTGATGTGTTACAGTATGTGAGAGAGTGCCCGGTGTGCCAACAAAATAAACATGAGCGCTCGTTTCCAAGTGGTTTGTTGCAGCCCCTACCCATTCCAGAGAAGAAGTGGGACGGTGTATCGATGGACTTTATCACGGACCTACCTAAGGTCCAAGGCAAGGATTGCATTTATGTGGTGGTGGACCAATTAACTAAGTTTGCACCTATGTTACCCCAGGTTTCCGGGACGAGGGATAGAGAAAAAGGTTTCTGGGACGGATTTGTTTTTCTCAGAGCAGGGGATGGCAATGGGAACAGCTATATAAAAAATAGGGATAATTTTAAATATATAGGGAATTGTAAATATTCATATAAAAACATGGATAAAGCATGCTTGTATAAATTATAGAACCTTAACATATAATGTTTGTGTTAAATAATTTAACTTTAGAGTTCACATGAGTGGAAATCAAACAAATTATCAAAACTAAAACATTAATTTTATTGGACAGCCAAGGGAAAGGTTTCTGGAAGTGTCTGAGTTTCCAGGACATCACGGAAATGGGGACGGGTCAATTTTTGTCGAAAATGCATCCTCAGGTAACACTAGTTTGCACACTTCTTTGCCATTGCGTCCACATATATTGTGGTACAAGTAGCAGAGTTATTTTTTAGGGAGATATTCAAGTTGCATGGATTGTCGCGAACTATGGTCAATGATCGGGATAGCAAGTTCATTAGTCTTTTCTGGCAGGAGCTCTTCAGGTTGTGTGGGACAGAGCTTACCCCGAGCATTAGCTTCCACCCTCAAACCGACAACCAGACTGAAATAGTTAATAAATGGGTTGAGGGATATCTCCATTGTTATATAGCAGGGCAACAAAAGGCATATAGGTGAAATGGTTGCACCTCAGTGAAAACTACTACAACACTACGTATCACATGTCTATTTAGATGACACCATTTATGGCCCTACATGGATATGATGCTCCCAATTTTGTGGATCTATTGTTTAGCGATAGTAGGGTGCCTAGTGCCAGGGATCTTCTACAGAAGAATCAAGATATCATGAGGTCTTTTAAGGAAAATATGTCGAAGGCTCATAACTAACATAAACAGTATGCAGATCAACACAGAGTAAAACAGTCATTTGATGTGGGTTATATGGTTTATCTCATGTTGCAGCCATACAGGCAATCCTCTCTTAAGAGAGTGGTGCAAAAAGGTTGAAGCCATGATACTATGGGGCTTTCAGAGTGATCAGGAGAGTAGGGGAAGTGGCCTATGAGTTGGAGTTGCAAGCGGACAGTAAAATACATAATGTATTCCATGTGTCACACCTCAAAAAGGTACTGGGACACAATGTTGTGCCTTCAACAGAGTTACCTCATCTCGATGATGAGGGGAAGTTGATTTTGGTTCCTGAGGCTATCTTGGATACCAGAGAGTGTACGCTTCGAAGGAGAACTATCAGAGAGTACCTGGTGCGGTGGAGGAATCTGTCGATTGAGGATGCTACGTGGGAGAGTGAGGACATCTTGCAACATCCAGAGCTGAGATCGCTTGAGGACAAGCAATTTCAAGGGGGTCGGACTGTAATGTCCCCTTTCTAGCCAGTCATGACATGACTTGTCGTTAGCCTGTTTCATCTGTCTTGAGGGCTAACTAGGACTTTAGAGGGATCCTGAGATTATTTGGCCTAGTCAAATTCCGTTTTGGGACAAATGGAGTTCATTCGATGGAGTTATGAAGGACCTTACTGTTTTTAGTAAGTTAGCAGGGGCCCAGAGCTTTCACTTTTTCAATATTGGGACATGGTATGTTTTGTCGAGGTCTTTCCAACGAGCTATCACACAAGCGATTCTTAGTTCGATTGATATATTATTTTAATGCCTGAAGTTGATATATCATTTATAAAATTACTTATAATTTAAAAGGGACTACAATTTATTTATTAAAGTCACTGTACTAAGTTGATTTAATTAAAAAAGTGGGCTCCCTAGGCATGGACGTACAGATGAGAAAACATGGGCCTCTTTAATAATAAAATAATGTAGATATGTTTATCCCACATTAAGTGTGCTAGAGGTCGACCCCTTGAGGAAGAATATAAAAGAGATGAGGAAATCGATTCTAAGCATGCTTGGGATAAAGAAACTGAGTCTTTTGTTGAAGTTGTTCATTGTGATTCTTGAGGACGTTCATTCTCAAGGATTACATCTTCCTCATTGTTGAGACTATACAACCAGGAAAATTTCAATTGGGATTTAAGGTAAAAATCTGAATTTGTGATCCAATTTTCAGTCATTCTGTAGTACCATGAGGTTTGATTTTCAGTTCCAGAAGTAGGAAATTCAAGGTTCTGTCTGTTGGTGCATATCTACTAGTTGGGCGTTTCTACTGTGGTTAGTATTCAGCATGCTTGGGTTATATGTGACTGAGTTGGAGTGTCATACTATTGGGAAGTCATCTAAAGGTTGCCATACATGTCTAGACAGGGTGATATCACTTAGAAAAAACATTTCCAGCAAGCCACCTAAGCCTACAATCATCTAAGACAGTGTTGTACAGGTCTGTATTGTGCTATAACATCTGAGACTGGTATTGAAGGGTGTCGTAAAGGGCTGCTAACATCTCGGCAGAGACAATAAGGGCTTGTACTTGTTGTTGTTGGGCTTATTGGGCAATATTAATCAAAGATAGTGACTCGGGTATGCTCGTGACATTGGATTGATGGTCTATAATGTTATTTTTTATATATGATTTGTAATTGTTGAAGTTCTAAATAAATCTAAAAACCTTTTGCAATTCGGAAACAAGCTTAGTCATGCCTATTTTTATTAGTTTGTTATGCATTGTTCTACATCAAAATAAAATGAAAATCTGAGATATTTAGAAAACAAATAAAGAACACATTTACATCTGCCCTTTGGAAACAAATCTGAACTTAGCAATCAAATTGCATTACAACTGTTTGACGAAATTTCCAAGAGCCCAAGATAAGAAACTTGAACAGAACAATGGGGATCTTTACAAAATGGCCACAGTGGCGCCTAAATGTTGTCTTCTCAACATCCTGCTCTCTAACTTTGATCTAGTAATACCCTGATCTCAAATCTATCTTCGAAAAGAAGCAAGCACCGTGAAGCTCATCAATCAGCTCGTCAATCTGGGGGATGGAATACCTGTTCTTAATTGTTCTTTTATTTAGGTGTCTATAGTCAACGCACATCTGAAGAGTGTCATCCTTTGTCTTCACAAGCACAACCGAAGAGGCAAAAGGAGATTTGCTAGGCCTGATATGCCCCATAGCAAGAAGCTCCTTCATTGTCTTTTCAATTTCATCTTTCAGCCGCTTTGTGTGTCTATAGGGGGTAATCATCACGACTTTTGCACCCTTCTACAATTAAATGATGTGCTCAATCCCTCTGTTTGGAGGTCTACCTGATGGAATGTCACTAAACACCTTGGAGTCTTTAACTCTCAACTCTTAAATATCTGGATGGTAAACCGGTTTTTGTTGTCCCTCATGTGATGGCTTCAACATACACTTTGTTGCCCACTCAACCATGTCATGGCGCATAATTCTTTCCATCCTCCTGAATGATATCATTCTGAAACTACTATCTCTAATGGCCTTCAACACATGAGACTTCCCATCAACCTTAAATCTCAGCTCCATCTCACGAAGGCCAGGAGTAAATGTAAGAACCCTCTCTGGTTCTAACTCTGACAAGCACTGAATTAGTTCAATTTTGGTTGTTTGTTTTGATGAATGAATGTGGTATATTTGCAATGTTTGATATGACAATATAATGCAGCAAATAAAAGATATTGCAATAATAATTTTCTAACTCAAATCTGAAATTGCATTGAAAATACCATAGTTACAAGACTCAGACTCGCCTCGGACTCGGCAAGCTAGGTTCGGGATCGGACTCGGACTCGGACTCCACGTTCGAACTCGCCAAATCAAAAAACCCAAGAAATTCAAAGATTTTTAAGAATTTAAAGCTTTTTTCATGCATCATTTAGTCAATTAACATCAAATACGCAATAATTGAGATAAATAGAAGCTACTTTGCACACATACACAAGTTTACATAGATCACATAAGTATAAATGCGAATTTCTAAAGGAAATAAGTTAAACTAAATAACACATTAGAAATATAAAGTGTCACTGTCAAATGTCTACAATATTCATGGAATATGAAATCCATGGAATCCAAAGTTCAAAACATATATCAAAATAAAAGCTAGAGCCTAGAAAACTAAGGCTCATAGTAGTCACTGTCTTCCTACGAGTATGCCTAAGATAGGTCATAGAAGATTTTGCAGCCATCTTCTCTCCCTGTGTCTGAGGCTCAACCTCAATGGCATCCTCATCATCCTCATCCTCATCCTCATAATCCTCATCATCCTCAGAGTCAGATCCCTCACTATCAGCCTCAGGGTCCTCCACTGGGTCTCCTCGCGCTCTAGCCTCCTCCTGTGCCATCATTACTGCCTCTGCCTCTCGATCCACCTGATCAACCCATTCCAAGTCTTCATCACTGAAGACAGGATCATAAATCTCAGTGTTCCACTCTGCCTATGGATCAACCTCCTCTAATTTGATAGTTGTGTTAGTGCCCAAGATCTGTCTGTGACGAAGGCGAAGGGTGTAATGAACAAACACAAGATCATACAACCTTTTCACTACAAACCTGTTACACCTCTTCGAGTATATATGCTCGGACATACTCCAATTGTGTTCGCATCCTGAAGCACTACATCGCTAGCTCAAGATACGAACTGCAATCCTCTGTAGATTTGGCACCGTAGTACCAAACATCTCCCACCATGCATCTGAAACAAGAAATTTAAAAATCAATTCTATAACTTTGACTTCATCAATGTAAAATGGTAAAAGAATTAGAAATTAGAATTTAGAATCATAGATTTTTACCTGGCATTAGTAATGTCCGATTTTTTTTGCATAAGTCTCCTTGTGCATTCTTATACATTTCTATCTCACGGACAACATCATAAAGCCCACTCCACACCTCATCATACCCCTTGAAACCTGGGCTGCATTGGAATGTCGAATTAAGGTAGTGGGCGCATGTATAGACCTGTGAAGCTGATTGTGCCATCGTCGATCAGTGGCATCCCATATAGGACCATATTTATCCTGATTCCCTACATAAAAAGATCTAATGGCCTCTTTCACCTTGTCCATGCCCTCATAAATGTATCCCATTGAGGGTTTCTCCATCAGCAATACATAGGAGAACAACAAGAGGCTCTATGAACTGCAATCATCGTGAAAGTGCAAACATTAAGCTTTAGGTTATAAGTTTTACTTTTAAAAATGAACAATGAGCATAAACAAGTGTGAACAAAAATGATGAAATGAAATGGAAATGAGGGCAATAAGGAAAATTACCTGCACAATCTCCTTGACTGGTTGTCAAAAGTCACCCTCATCAAAAACCTGATCAGTCATATCTTTCCCTGCATTGGTCTTTGCATATGAAGATGCGATCCACTCCTCACTTACAAACATGCGTTTCAAAGCAGCCTTGGACTGAAGCAAGGATTGCAACGTGATAAAATTTGTTGCAAATCAGGTGACCCCTGGACGAACCGACTCTTTTTTATTTGTGAGCTTCCTCATAAGGTTGAGGACCCAAGTATGATTATATATGAATTTCCAAATACTCCTTCCGTGCTCTACACATGTTTTTATCCAGGGAAGTTTACCAAGATCCTCCAACATGAGGTCAATGCAATGAGCAACACAAGGGGTCCAAAACAAGTGGCGGTGCCTCTCCATAAGAAGTTTACCTACAACAACATAATTTGTTGCATTATTCGTGACTATCTATACCACATTCTCTTCACCCACCTCCTTCAACACTTCATTATCTCACAAAGATATTCAGCATTTTTTGTTTTCCCTGATGCATCAATTGATTTCAAAAACAGTGTGGCACCTGAGAAAAAAAAAGCAATTTAGTACAATCATAATTTAAATTCTTAATCAATAAATCAATACTTTAGTAAGTACAGGTTTTGTTGTCTACAATTACCTGATGAAGAGACAAGAAAATTCAGCAGTGTTCTATTTCTTCTGTCGGTCCAACCATCAGTCATGATGTTGCAACCCTTCCTCCACACCTCACGTTGCTCCTCAATTGCAACTTTTACATCAGCCACCTTCTGGGTCAAAATAGGACCTTTTAGCTCCTCATCATTAGGGGCTTTGAACCCCAGACCACAAATAGTAACAACATCTATCGCAATTTGCCAATAAGGAGATCTAAAACAAATTAAATAAACAGAAATTAGAATAAGTATAGTACTATTAACTTATTAAGTTTTACTTTCAACTTTGAAAATAAGACAGACAAATTAAAATAATAACTACAAGTACCTTGCTGCATTAAATGGAAGGTTGTTGTAGAAAAAAAATTTCCATGTGCCATTTTCACAGCCTCATGCTTCTCCTTATTTCAAACCATGCTCTCAAGCGATGATTGGGCACCCGGAGTTGTGTGTGGAACAAAAATGGAATCTAGTATGGATTTCTTCTTACAAATCCGAGGCCCAATGGTCACACTTACAGTACCACTACTATATGGAGCTAATGGAGAATGAAGAGATAAAGAGGTGTCCCCACCTAAGCTTTCCATTTCTTCTTGTTGCTTCTTTCTTAATTCTTTTTTCTCTTCAAATCCCTCTATATGAGCTTGCATTTCACGTCTAACATCTTCGGGTGCTTCTCTGCATGGTTTAGCATCATGCCCTGATATATGTGCAAGGTGGTATTTCAACCGGTTAATACCTCCCCCACTATATTTAACACCACAATGCTAACATATAACTACTTATTTTGGGTCGGGGATAGTGTTTCCAAGCCTTATCCCTTGCTACGAAAACAAGGTTTGCATTGGGGTAAAATTTAGGTTTAGATGCTGATGAACTACCCTCATGCTGAGAGTGAGACATTATGTTGCTGCTGCAATATATCATAAATGAAAAAAAATAAGCATCTACACTAAAAAAATCAAACATAAAATGGAACAAATCTATCTGACAAACAAATGTAAAGTTTAAACTTTTAAACAAAATATGATTCATGAATGTAAAAGATTCAAAAACCAACACAAAAAATGTAACTTACCTCTTCAAAATTGCTCAAAAAATGGAAATGCAACTCAAATTTGTAGAGGCCTCCTCCAAATGCTTCTTTTAGCTCCCCTCAATGTCTGAATGCAAGCTACAAACTTGCACAAATAATCAGCAATCGATATATGAGAGCCAATTGATTTGCTAATCTATTTTCTAAAACCCCGATATTCTTCTCTCAAGCCTCTTTTCTCTCTTCTCTAGGTTTGCAAGTGATGGAATGACCTTTTTAGATCATAGACTAAATGTATAAACCTCAAAAAGCAATTAAAACCAATTAAAATAATGTTTTTTTTGCCTTTTAAAGATGCTGCCCGCGGCAGAGTCCTGGTGGTGGGACTCGGTGACTCCGAGTAGGACTCTGCTGGACTCGGCCGAGTTCGAGACCAGAGCCAGAAAAACTCTAGAGACCGGACTCGGCTCGGGACTCGCAGAGTCCTGTAATGATGGAAAATACAGAGCTGAAAATTCCAGATTTTTATACCAGCATGAATACTTAGAATTTTGACAATATATTGACAACCCAGTTCATTAAATAACCCCTATTATCTGAAACAACAATACCTAGAAAATCTAGGAGTTACAATTAATGAACTCACAGTTAATACATGCCTGGAAACCCTCTGAAAGGATGAAAAACAACACCAGATGAATTCTTCAATAAACAAATGCTTGTAATCTGATTTATAATTGTACTCATAATATCTTTACAATCTGTAGTTGATAAACCTTCAAACGCATGCTCAAACCCTCGTCCAAAATCTTCAAAACTTCAACAATTAAGCTCAAACATGACTTCTGTATAAAGTCATCGCTGGATTGCACAATTAGTTGGATATTTCACCAATTCAAAGTGCTGAAGCCTGTGTAGAATTTACAATTCCACCATGCTGAAATTCTTCAAACCCTT
Source organism: Thuja plicata (assembly GCA_018584345.1). Lineage (NCBI taxonomy): Eukaryota > Viridiplantae > Streptophyta > Pinopsida > Cupressales > Cupressaceae > Thuja > Thuja plicata. The sequence continues at coordinate 5,639,813 of MU226848.1, forward strand.
GTTTCTTCACTTCACCCAAATCAACAAAAAACAAATGCACAATAGAATGATTTGCTTTTTGGCACGAGCATTGCTTTTATAATAATAAAAGATATCTTCTTCAAGACACCAAAAGCAAATAGCTTTTCTCACACACTTTTCACTAAAGAGCCTTCATCAATACACTTTTCAATTAGAAGTCTTCATTTAATAACTTTGAATTAATAATAAATAACTCCAAAATTAAAAACTTCATGAAGACATTTTTCACTTAAAAGGCTTCTTCAACACACCTTTCACTTAAAAGCATTGCTTTTAAGACTTTGGATTATATTCCATGCAAATTAATGATTAAATAATAATTTGGCCACTAAAATAATAATAACTCCCAAAATACTTATCCTTTAAATATGTCGTCTGAATCAGGAGTCACACCTAATATTTCCCCACGAGACCAAATGCACTTTCAAAAAATAGAAAGGGTCCTTCTCGATCAACCTCAGACTTACTATGAATAGTAAGTACATTAAACAAAGCCCAAACAAAGTCCAATCTGAGCCAAACGAAGACCAAACTGGAACCTGCTAAATTGGGGACATTACAGCCCTCCCTCCCCAAGATTGCTTGTCCTCAAGCAAACACCCAAACAAGGCACATATCGATCCACCCGAATCCCATGGATAAGTATGTATAATATCCCAGGCATCACTTGCAAACCCCTATGATGATGACAACTCCATCCACGGAGCTGTCCTAATCACACTGTCACCATGCCAACCATAGTGACCCACACAATCTGCAGTGCTAATCTTGCCTTCCCGTAGATCCTAGTAGAGATGAAACTCACAACCATCCAAAACAAGAATGAATGGATACCCAAAACCATCTAACAAACTGGAACTCCCTGCACACCCTCCCAATCTGCTCTGTGTACTCTCGTAATCCAGATATCCATCCATTGTAAAACCATCTTGGATGTACTGACCCTACAAGTCACCTCCTGCTAACTTGCAGTAACCAACCCCATCAACTGCAGATGGAGAAAACCCATCCCAAAAAGAACAGTATAACCTTGGAGCCAACCCACACCGACGCACAAACAAGTCCTCAAGTGGTGGGTCAAAAGAGAAGTGATGAGCGCTCCTCACTATGTAATCATGATGAAAAGCTTCAATCCCTGTCAAAGGCTCATCAAAATCAAACCGCGAATTAAGAGATGGCTCCAATCTCTAACTCTGAAAAACTGGCTGAGCAGGATCCTGAGTAACTCTCTCAGCAAACCCAACCACAAAATCCCTATGAGGAAGCATTGTAACCAAAGTATTTACAATCTTTCCCACTAACATCTGAATACTGTGAGAACCTCGGATGAGTGTACCCTCAGAAGCTCCAAAAGGACCCTCCTACAAAACCGGACTCTCAAGCAAGTACTCCATGAACGACTCTGTGCAATAGAAATCATAAGAAGCGGCATCAACCTGCTCCCCTGCAATCCACAGTTGATCTCTCTGAACCTGCGGCCCTACCAACTGCCTATCACTATCAGCAGTATGAAAGGAGGAATAGATTTGCTTCCAGCAGAAGGAAACAAATCATCATGAGAACTCGCCTCCAAACCAGATGATACCCTGTCACAGTCCTGTGAATCAAGGGAGTAGTGTCAAAAACTAGCACACAACTCTCCAACAAATCCAATCCTGCTACCTCAGGAATCTCAACAACCTGCTCTGTATCATCTGCCATCATGCTAACAACTGCAGAACCTTATACCACAAAACTCTCTCTGTTGTCCTCCACTGTGTCTACTGCATCTATCTCAAGGATGGATGTAACTGTGTCCCCAACACATCCATCACTGATAACTGTGGAAGCTAACTCACCACCAACCACTACTATATGAAACGTTACTGGGTCTATGGCTGGCAAAGACTGAATCCGCTCTAAATCCACAGTCACCTCTGCTAAACATCCTTGCGACTCGTGGAGAGCCAATTGAGTGCCCACTAAAGCCTCAAAAGTTTATGTGAGCTCCTGAGTAAGCTCACTCACCTCCTCCCTATCCATAGGTGCCTCATATGTCGTACTCCCCCACTCAACTAGGTGATCTCGGTCGGCTACCAACTATAAATAATTCTGTCTCAAAATCCTGACAGCCTCCTGCAAGGAATGAATCTCTATCAGGAAAAGGTAACCACCACCGTGTTCATCTGCCATAGGAGCACCCCAACCATAAACAACCAACAACTGACGACCAGCATCGAAATGCAAAAGAGTAGAAGTAATGTCTCTCTCACCGACTCTCAACTGGCTAGTCACATGATGACTCTGCACAACGGGCCTCCTATGTACAATCTCAACTACACTGTCCATACTATGGAAGGAAGCTGTATCGAACAAACTCCCCTCAAGATCGTCGTATCTTTGTGTACTAACATCCGAGCACACATCTACAAACTGAATACTGACATCAAACTCAACCTCATCTACCCCCGAGGAAATTGCTACTGAATCTGACTCATCACAACCCTCAACTACCTCGTCCTCTGTAACCACATGACAATCTAGATCCTGGGACCCATCCTCACTCAGTAACAACTCAAAGTCCTCCCCTAGGGTGTGATAAATCAAGCACAACTCGCTGCAGGTAGAGTCATCCTCATGAGTTACCAAGGAAGTAACCTCATAATCACTCTCCTCATGTGAGTTATCAAACTCGCACATGTCCACCAACGAGGTATCACTACTGGGTACCTCTACAAACACCTCAACAGTAGGAGTGGAAGCCCTGGCTGAAACAAACTCCTGCCACTCATATGCTTCCCCATCCTCATCCGTGAGTTCTTGGAGAAAAGGATCCTAGGACCTACCACCATCGGATGACAATGTTGAGTCAACACCCAATGTCTGATATAAAAAACCAGACACACTGCAACACCCATCATCCTCACTCAACATCAGAGGTATCCATAATGCTAGTATCAACATCACCTATCGGAGACCCCTCTGCTAACTTTGGCTGCATACATGACTCTATGTCTTCACGTGAATCATCTACACTGTGGCATGAATCTGTCACCTGACTCATCTGTAACACTCCAATCCTGAGTGTCATCACTGGATAGCTCCATGCTCACATCCTCAGTACAGGAAAAAATTGTTGTCTCCTGCACTGACTCCATATTGCGACTGTAGTCATAAACATCAGAGCTCAAATACTCCTCGCAGTCCTCAAAAATAACACTATCATCCAAGGTGTGAGAATCCATAGTGATATCTACAACATCCTCTACTCTCACAATATCCACGGCATCAGCGCAAGCTCATAAAGAACTGTTGTCTAGAAACTCAGATCCTGTATCGCTAGTACTACTACCAACTGATGTAAAATTGCCATCAATGGCAGTGGACATGTCACCAGCCTGATCCGTGTCACTAACTCTGGTAGGCTCAAGATGCTGAAACTCAGTACCACTATCTGCCAACAAGACAGGCACATCCACATGTCCCTGCAAAAACCCTGCACCCTCAGGTGTGCAAATAGGACTAGTGGTTGATCCACTAAGCACAGGAACATCTCCAACATAATCCGCAGTTGCTGAAAACTCAACATGAAAATTTCTGGATGTCTCACTTGTAAACAACTCACGTCTCTCCTCATATCTTCCCTGTAAAGAGGACCTATTGAACAAAGAAACCAAGTAGTTTGTAACTTTATCGACAGTTGCAAGATCTAAAAGTGACACATTTAATCTTTCCAGTGTTTGCCTTTGTTTCTCCATATCCTTAACTTAGGCATTTGTTTGCTTTCTTAACTCAGATAAACTGTCTAGCTGGTTTCCATGTTTTCTAGATTTCTTGTATCTGTCCATGACTGCAATTAAAGCAAGAGTATTGATCACTCAAGTCAAACAAGTAAGCCCAATAAATTCCACCCCAATAAGATGGCAGGAAACTGCTTTGATACCATTGTAAGAACCCTCTCTGGTTCTAACTCTGACAAGCATTGAATTGTTTCAATTTTGGTTGTTTGTTTTGATGAATGAATGTGGTATATTTGCAATGTTTGATATGACAATATAATGCAACAAATAAAAGATATTTCAATTATAATTTTCCAACTCAAATCTGAAATTGCATTGAAAATACCAAAGTAACGAGACTCGCCGCGAGTCGGGCGAGTCTCCCGGGTCAGCGAGTCGGGCAAGGCTCGCCGGGTCAGAATGACCCGTGACCCGGGCTCGGCGGGTCAGGGAGTCTGACTCGCC
>MU226848.1:5651533-5664484 GCA_018584345.1 Thuja plicata
TCTCCCCCCCCCCCCCCCCCCCCCCCCCCCCCATCTTCTTCCTCCCTGCTAGGAGCTGAATGGATACATCAAAGAAGACATTTACAGGGAGTTCATTCACACTATTTGGGATAACCTGCACGGGGGCCTTCGGCTTAAGATGGCCTTTTATGCAGAGAACTTTCTAGATCTGAAAGACGGACTCATTGTTTGCCCCTCCTACTTATCCCACCGCTGGCCTCATTCCCTCAAGATCCTCCATGGCTCTTTCAGAGCGGGTTTGCATTAGCTCCATTGTGAGACCGAACATCATATTGACAAACTGCACAAGATTTGTCGGCTGTGCAGCATTGGGGAGGTTGAGTCTGAGGAGCACTTCATCTTTCGTTGTCCTCTATACTACAAGATCAAAGGTAGGTTCTACTACCTCTTCACGGAGGCATAGTCGCTCTCCACCTTCTTCAGATAACAGACCAGAGGTGTCTTGCCCTTTACTTTCAGGAAGCCCTTAGGCTTCGAGACCACACACTTCAGCACCAACATCCTACGACACCACCCTGTCAGCTTATAACTTCCTTCTTCACAGGGCTTCATTCAGCGCGCGGTACCAAACGTCGGCTTGGGCCCGCCCCTTATTTCAGCTTTGTGAGGCCCAAGATGGGCTCCTTTCTACAACAACCTTCCTCTTCCACGATCACTCTGAGGTGGCCCAAGGCTCTGACTAGTCCTATTGCTTACGCTTTGGCACGAAAGTTCTTCACAGCTATACTGAACCCTTAATTGGGTTCAGGAGGGTTTCTTTTGCTTTGGATCCCTCTCTCTGTTTTTATTTCAATTGTTGCTTTCTTCTTAGGGCACCATTTGGTGTCCCTGCTGTGGGTTGGCCCCCCTTCTGTTGTACTTGACAGTCCCTTTGACCCTTTGTGGTCTTTTGTTGGACATTAATATAATTATCTTATCTTATCTTATCTATACATAAAGGGGCAAGTTCTGCCAACTCATTATTGAGAGCACAAAAGACCAGTTATGTATTCAATAATTAGTCTATGTTACTGTGACCTAAAAGAAAAGAATATATAAGATATAAATGATGCACAAGACCGGATCCAAAATCTAAGTTATGTCCAGCTTCAAATGCTACCAAGGGAGTTGAGGTTATATCACCTGAAAAAACAACCTTCACAATCGTAACATAGAGAAAATATTCTAACCTTTGTCACCATTAAAGTCACTTGGCGAGGGTCTTTCATAGTTATTACCATTGACTATTGGTTGCTAGCTCAAAGCCACTAGAAAACCAGTTCAAAATGCTTCATTATCCTATTTCCATTAAAAATGTCTATGCTCTTTGTTCTGCACTAATATTTAGTAGGGATCACCTCAAAAACAACACTGAATAGATGTATCAATAACATCTAAGGCATTAAGAATTCCTCGTGAACTTTATAAAATGCATATCTGGTAGAAGCAGCCATTTGTACAAAAAAAAGGTAAATGAGTTGTAAATTAGTTTACTTCCACTGTCTTTCTACCCAATAAAAACCATGTTTTCAGTATGCATTTTCACCAATTTAATCTCATTTTGTGATACATGAAGCAAGGAAGAAATAAAGAAATGTAAAACTAATAAAAATAGACATTGTTGCGGCAACGGTGGTATAGTATGTTGGTTGTGGTTCTCGCCACCAAGGTTCAAACGCCACTAAGGTGTTACTGCGGAGTTCTCATGTTGGGGATGAGGTCCCTGTTTGTGACCTCATTCGTTCATAGCTCCAGGTTAAAATAATTTACCCTTTAAGAAAACAATAGATATCATTGTGCCCCACCCCCCAATGCCAGGGTATCATAAAAGGAATATTTGGCAACCACTTAGTGAAACATTCTCAAAGCTCAATTTTTATGGCACAGCAAAAGGTAATCTGGGCCCACCTGAACAGGGTTCGTGTTTCAAACCCAATCAGGGACCTTTCGTAAAGGGGGGTCTTTCTTTTTGGGATCAAAGATGAATAATGAGGAAGAGTTAGCAATCTTAGAAGGCCTACAACTTGCAAGTTGAGTGAAATGCCAGTAATTAGAAGTGGAAGCAGACTCACAAGTAATTATCAGTGGCTGTATTTAAGCCTGTTTGCAAGATTGGAAGCTCAAGAGTATGATTGATTAGGGAAATCGAATTGGCACCAGATTCAAAGAGATATCCTTTAGGAATTGCTATAATTTGAATAATGGTGTAGCTGATTTTTTTGTCTAATATGGATATTTTCCAATTTCCTTTTTCCTTTAAGGTAAGAATTGATCATTTAGAATAGAGTATTGATGCCTGCCATCATTCAATGTGGGATGAAGCATCTTAATCTGCCACCTCCAAAATTCCATTTCCTGTCAGATTATTGATATTAATTGTTACCTTGGCCGGAATTTAATTGTTGCCACCTATTTGTACCAATTGAATAGCATAACATGGTACAATAGTTTTATGTGCCAAAGGTAAATGCTTGAGTGTAGGATATGTGCACTCAGTCCTTTAAATGAATGCTTTGGTCTTTTCTCCATGCTTTGGAGTCATATTCTCTGTGTGGGAAATATTAGGGAGGCTCTGAGCTTGTCTGCACCATGCCAAGTGGCTCAAAATTTCATGATGCAGCTTACAAGGACATGGTTACAAACCAGCATCAGAAACATGCCTTTAATATTTTGTCACTTTGATATTTAGAAAAGAGGTGCATTGTCCAGAGCGTTCAGATAATACTGGATTTTTTAAAACAAGGGCTAACATCGCTGCTGAATTTGCATCAAAATTGGAGGAAAGGATTTCAGATACAACAGTTGGCAAGTAGATTCTCCACATAGCATCCCCTGAGGTAGAATTTTTATGCACCAATCAAAGAACGAAGGGGGATTCTCCATGTAATATCCCCTGAGGCAGAAGTTTTGTGCACCAACAATAAGAGGGCTGCAGGATATTTCGCTGCATCTCCTAAAAGACCTATTCTCTGATCTTCAATATGTAAGCCCTAGTTTTCCTATTGTGTCACCTCACTCTAGTCAAAGATGTAGTTACTTTCTGTCTTGACCTTGCTCTGCTCATAGATAACCTTTTTTGTTATCTTGAGAGATGGAAATTTGGGAATTTCTAGCCTGTCTATACTGCCCTCAATCTCGAAGGGAGTTATTGTGAGGTCAGCACAACATTAATTGTTGAAACACATATAAAGTTTGTGGAAAATGCTGGCAGGGCTGCTTCTGCTCCATCTCTTATATAGCTAGCTGTAGTCAGATGATGGCCATCCTTTTTTGGTTTTCTTGCGTCTTACTCCAGGCTCTTTTCTGTACTTTGATGGTATATATGTAGATCTTTTCAGCTTTTAGCCTCTATTTAATAGGCTATAATCTTGGATGCGGGCACCTATAGAACCCACAACTATATAATCCAGAAAACAATAGAAATTATGTACCAATTTCTGTCAATTAGCATTTCAAAATTTAATAAGGACTATGAAGTATTGGTGTGGCATAGACTGGTCTTCTGCTGTTTAATAAGAAACTAAATGTATGGTATGGTTCAAATTTTCAGTTGAAAGAAAAGTTACCTGTATTCTGCTTTTTAACCAAGGTGAAATTGAACAAGACGCAGAAAAGGGAGGTCATACCATTTTTGGAACATGCGGAGCAATATTACAGAAAGCTTTCATCTCCTCTCTCGAAGTCAATGCATCTATGAAAAGTACATCTGCCTTTGCATCAGCAAATGCTTGTACCCTCCATAGTGATTCCTCCAGTGAAACAGCTTGACGAGCATCTGTCCGCGCTACAATAAGAATATCTGAAGAGCTTTCTTTCCTAGCATCCACAGCTGCTTTTATGCGCATAACAGCCTCCTCTCGAGAAACCACTTTCCTTCCCTGAGTATGGCCACAAGCTTTTGGCGAAACCTTCAGTCAAATAGTTAGTCAGGCTGATGTATTAAAGACTTTCAGTTAATGTAATGCACAGAACATTTTTTGAAATAACAATTGAAAGCAAAATTGCTAAAGTCTAATACAACCTAACTAATGCAGGAATCTCCAAAACAAACATCAGTAATGTGCACTCTTTAATTTAGTCTTTCATAAGCAAGCTCGCAACATGTAACTATAGATTAATACTTACATAATTACATATGCATCCAATATCATGATAATCTATTTATCTATGATATTTCCTCTAAATGGTATGATGGTCACTAGGCTTCTGATATAACATAGCCTATTGCCATTCAGGCATCCAGTTAAAATCTTTTTGCTCTCATTCCCATATTTAGTCTTTCATAAGCATTCCCACAACATGTAACTATAGATTGATACATATGATATTGAGTATATGTATGCAATATCATGATACTCTTTTTTTGTGATATTTCCTCTAAAAATTATATGGTGTTCATTAGGTCCTCAGATATACAATAGCTTAATGCCATTCAGGCATCCAATTAAAACATTTTACTCACATTCCCATATTCTTGAAATAGAAATATTGAAAAGCGTTGAGGAAAAACATTATATTGATATCAAGTAACAAACAGCAGCCAATACAACTAATAATAAAACATTTAGAACAACCATCCATCCATGTCTCATCAATGCAACAAGTATATCTGAGAAATAATAATAAGTTCTCAATTAAAAACAAAAACAAAAACTTGAAATATATAGGTCTATCATGACAGTGTAAGGGCACAGGGTTGCTATCTTTGGGCAGGGTTAGTATTTTTGGCAAATTTACTATTTTTAGTAGATTGTTCATTTAAACACAGATTATCCCAATTGCTTCCTTGGAGGTTCATTTTGGATATATAAGTCTGTCGGTAAAGTTTCATGTCAAGATCAAACCTAGTTTTGAAGATATTGAATTTTTTGTTTTGGCAAGGTGATACAAAAACTTTGAACTCAGTTTTGAAAGCCTTAGAGGCTCCAAAAGGGGATAAAATTTTGATCAGCCAGGGCTTCACAAGCCTGAGGCTATAGAGCGCTCCGAGAGGTTTCCAAAATGGGGTTATAATAGTCAATCAACTTAACGGTTCACAAGTTACAACTTTCGAAAGTTGGGCCATCAGGACTCTAGATTCAATACAAAAGGAAGAGAGAAAAATCACTTAAGGTGGGAATTGGAACCACTGGGCGCCAAAATGGGCAAATTTCACTTTCTAGAATCTTCTAAGGCGGTTAATTGTGCTACTTATATAGGGAGGAAGGAGGGCCTTAGGACTCAGTTTCAGAAGGGTAGATTGTGGCTCTGTCTTGCAGAATATTAATGAAAATGCCCATGTGGTTATAGCATGTTATTTTTTTGAATATTGTAATGTCAGTTTATTGAAGATAATAGAAAGCAAGTGTTTATGGTCTTGTCATTGTTCTGTTCTTGCAATTTTCTATTTATTTCCTTGTTGTGTTGAGTGTGTTTGGTTGAATAGGGGGAGTACCCTTGATCAAGTGGTATCAGAGCAGAAGTTCCTAAGTGTGTAGACAAATTGCAGTATGTGAGGCAGTTTGCACCAGGACTGTGGTTATGGGTTTGAGAGATGAGTGCAAAAAATGCCTCCACGAAGGAACCGTGGTAGAAAAGTTGCGGGTGTGATAGAAGAGGGTTTTAGAGCCCTCTAGAGGCAAGTGCAAGCACTACAAGAGGAGCTGCGTAGAGTAACCGATATTAGGGCAAGAGATGCAAGTGAGGATGAATCTAAAGAAGGAGAATTTGAAGAAGAGCAAGAAACGGCTAGGGATCCTAATGAAGCTAGGTTTTTGAGGTTCATTTCCAAGACTGGAAAGAGACCGAAAATTGAAGTTTCTATATTTTCTGGAAATCTTAATCCAGAAGAGTTGATCGATTGGATCAATGATATGGAGGAGTACTTTGAGTATGAGGAAATAGAAGATCCTGAGAGGGTCTAATTCGCAAAGGCCAAGCTGAAAGGTCATGCTAAAATTTGGTGGAAATAGGTTCGATTGGAGAGAAATAGAAGAGGGAAGGAAAAGATAACAAGGTGCGATCGGATGGAGGACAAAGTGAAGAGATAGTTCATTCATGTTGACTATGAGCTTGATTTGCTGAAGAAAATGCAAGGGTTGAAGCAAGCAGGAAAATTTGTCTAGGAGTATACATAAGAGTTCTATCGAGTCCTTATCAGAAAGGGTCATTTTGAAGCTAACAAGGACAAGGTTGTCTGTTACATAAATGAGTTGAGGCCGAGTATTCAAGAAGAGTTGATAATGGTAAGAATGTCTATCATTGAAGACGCATATCAATTTGCTTTGAATGTCGAAGAAAAACTAAACAAGTTTGAGAGCAAGCAAAGTGGAAGAGGTCGTGGTGGAAAGCCTAGTGGATGGTCTTATGGAGGCCGAAATGAAGATAAGAAGAAGAATGGTGACTCTAGTAGCAGTCAAAATCATAGAGGAAACAATTTCTATCACCCTCGCAATCAAAATAACAGAGATCAAAGAGGAAGAGGGCAAGGACCAGGAAGAGGAGGTTTTTGTGGGACGTGTTTCCATTGCAGAGGACATAGAGCTTATGGGTGTCCCCAACATCAAGGGAGAACAAATAGAAGACCAGACGAGAATGCACAAGTTGCACATGTAGATGAAGATGCCAAGTCATCACATTCTAAAGATGTTGAAAGAAGAGAGGTCCTTGTTACCAAAAGAGCCTTGATAAATTATGGGAAGGAACCTAAGCAAAGGAAGAATTTGTTTTGCACAAGGTGTAAGTGTAATGGTAAAGTATGCAATATCATTATTGATAGTGGTAGTACTGATAACCTTGTTTCAGAGGAAATGATTGATAAATTGAAGTTCGAGAGAAGAAAGCATCTGAATCCCTACCAGACTGCTTGGTCGCAGAAGGATCGCAAGCCTTTGGTCAATAAACAATCTTTGGTAAAGTTTAAAATTGGAAACTATAAAGATGAGGTATTATGTGATATTATGCCTATGGATGTTTGTCATCTGTTGTTGAGGAGACCATGGCAATTTGATCGCCGCGCAGTAAATGATGGGTATGCAAATACCTATTCTTTGACGAAGGAAGGAGTCCGACACAAGTTGAAGCCATTGAAGGAAACAGAGATAAAGGTATGTATTAATGCAAGAATATGTTTAGCTGATGGAAGGAAGTTTCTAGAAGGCACAAAGCATGAACATGTGTTTTTCTTTAATTCCAAGAGTTGATAGAGAGGAAGTAGAAGACGTACCTGTGGGAGTTGCAGATTTGTTGGATGAGTTTCAGGATATTGTATCTGATTATGTACCTGATGGATTGCCACCAATAAGAAAGATTAGTCATCAAATGGACTTGATTCTTGGAGCCAGTTTGTTGAATAAGGAAGCCTATAGAATGACTCTAGCAAAGAGTGAATAATTGAATAGACGTGTGCAAGAGTTGTTATAGAAGGGGTTGATTCAAGAGAATTTGAGCCTGTGTTGTACCATCAGTACTAGCACCAAAGAAAAATGGAGAATGGAGGATGTGTACAGATTCTCAGGCTATCAATAAGATTACTATCAAGTATAGGTTTCCCTTGCCAAGGATATATGACATTATGGATTGCTTGAGTGGAGCTAAGTGCTTCACAAAGATAGATCTAAAAAGTGGATATCACCAATCCGGATTAGAGAAGGAGATGAATGGAAGACAGGCTTCAAGGCAAAGGAAGGCTTGTATGAGTGGTTAGTCATGCCTTTTGGGCTAACCAATGCACCGAGCATATTCATGCGGCTCATGAACGAGGTATTGAAAGAATTTTTGACTAAGTTTGTTATCGTTGACTTGGATGATATTTTGATCTTCAGTAAGACATTGGAAGAGCATATAATGCATATTCATAAGGCCTTTGAGAAGTTAAGGGAAGAGAAGTTGTTGATTAACCTGAAGAAGTGCAGTTTTGGGAAGGAGTTGGTGTACTTGGGATTTGTTTTCTCAACAGATGGTCTTAAAATAAACCCACAGAAAGTACAGAGAAAGTAAAGGTTATAATTGAATGGCCTACTCCAAGGAGTGCTGCTGAGGTAAGATCTTTTCATGGTTTGGCTAGCTTTTACAGAAAGTTTATCAAAAAATTTAGTAGTATCTGTTGTAATGTCCCCAATTTTAATAAAGTGACTTAATTAAATTAATTAATTAAGTGGTCCCAAAATTTAAATAATATTTTAGAGGCTTCTTTAATTAATTAATTTCTTTATAAAATATAAGGGGAACAAATAATAATATAATAAATAAAGTGTGTCGGCCTATTTGTAACCCTTCAGGAAACTTCTTGGAGCTCTTTATAAGACCATGGTTGGCATCGTAGGAAAGAATCGTGGAGTTATCTTTTCTTGTGTATTTACGATTCCAAATGGAATTGAGTCCTTGTTGCAGTTTCGGAGGTGCAAGACCCTACCTAGTCTGTAATTGCAGTTTTGGTGGTTAGCAGCCACCCTATTCTGTTGTTGGAGATATCAATTTAGATATTTCACTTGTGCGTGATTGTTCAACTTTGTGAAGTCTTCACTTGAAGACAATCTGATGTAATCTGAGATATATAATCAGAAAATACAAATTCTTTGTTCTTAGCGATTCATTATGGTCGATGGTGTGAGCTCTTTGTTAACACTTTATTCATCAACAATAATACATTATCAATTAAGAGTGTCAAAGGGTACCGAAGGGTACCGAAGGGTACCGAAGGGTGTCACAGGGCAAAGGGTGCCGAAGGGTGCCGAGTGTCAAAGGGTGTCGCGTGCCAAAGGGTGTCGAGTACCGAAGGGGGCTGAAGGGTGCCAAGTACCGAAGGGTGTCGAGTGTCGTCGGGCACATCACCTGCGTTGTCATCGGGCACATCTCCCACATTGTCGTCGGGCACATCTCCCTTGTTGTCCTCGGGCACATCTCCCACCTTGTTGTAAAGCACATCTCCCATGTCGTCAGGCACATCACTCGTGTTGCCATCGGTCACATCTCCCATGTTGTCACCAGGCACATCTCCTGCATTGTTGTCGCGAACATCACCTGCGTTGTCGTAGGGTACATTACCTGCGTTGTCGTCGGGTACATCACCTGCATTGTCATCGGGTGCATCACTTGATTGCGCTTGAGTACATTACCCTCGGACATTTTCCCTTGGGTGAATTGTCATCAGGTGACTTCCATCATTCAGTACATTACATCTATGTACCCTTAATTGAAACCATGAGAGGGGATAGAAAAGAGTTTAAGTGGACTACACGAGCAGCAAATAGTTTTGATTTGTGAGAAAGAAAAGTTACAGAGCAACCTGTTTTGGCATTCCTTGATTTTAATAAGCTATTTCAAGTAGACTGTGATGCTAGTGGCAATGCCATTGGAGCTTCTTTGAGTCAAGAAGGTAAACCCATTGCTTATTTTAGTGAGAAGCAGAATGATGCCAAAAGAAGATTTTGTTTATGATCAGGAGTTTTATGCTATAGTTCAGGCGTTGAGGAAGTGGACATTATCTTTTGCCTAAAGAGTTTGTTTTGTTTACTGATCATTAAACTTTACGGTATTTGAATAGCCAAGGAAAGTTGAATCAACAATATTTAAAATGGGTTGAGTTTTTGCAGAGTTACAGTTATGTTTTAAAGCACAAGAGTGGAAAGTCTAATAGAGTTGTAGATGCCCTGAGCAAGAGGCAAAATTTGTTGACAACGATGCAAATCGAAGTTGTTGGATTCAAGGAACTCAAAAGTTTGTACCTTGAGGATCCTGATTTTTGCGAGGCCTGGAGAGCTTGCACAGAACCTGTTACTCTAGATAGGACCAGATGATTGGATTTTATAATCCAAGATGGAATGTTATTCAAATGGAACTAATTGTGTATCCCAAAGAGTTCCATGAGGGAGAACCTAATCAAAGAGAAACATAGTGGAGGATTGGTTGGGAACTTTGGTCAAGATAAAACCATTGCTCTGGTTAGTGAACATTATTATTGGCCACGATTGCAACAAGATGTTAAGAAGTTTGTACAGAGTTGTAGAATATGAAAAATGGCAAAAGGAACCAAGCAAAATACAAGGTTATATCATCCATTACCTGTACCAGAGAGGCCATGGGAGGATATTAGTAGGGACTTTGGTCTTGGTTTACCAAAGACTCAGAGGGCATGATTCCATTTTTGTGGAGGTAGACAGGTTCTTGAAGATGGCGCATTTCATTCCTTGCAAAAAGACTAATGATGTTCATGTGGCAGAATTATTTTTCAGAGAAGTGGTGAGACTACATGGTCTACCAAAGAGCTTAGTTTTAGATTGAGACACTAAGTTTGTTGGGTATTTTTGGAGGACATTGTGGAAAAAGCTAAAGACAGATTTGAAGTTCAACTCAGCGCACCATCCACAAATTGATAGGCAGACAAAAGTGGTGAATAGGAGTTTGGAAAAACTGTTGAGGTGCTTAGTTGGAGATAAACCGAAGGGGTGGGATTTGATTTTACCACGGGCAGAATTTGCATACAATAATTGTGTCAATAGGAGCACTGGCAAATCACAATTCCAACTTGTATATGGAAGTAGTCCTAGAAATGCTTCAGAATTAAGGAGGTTGGGCAATGGAGAAAAGAGTAGTGTTGAAGCTGAAGACTTTGCAGAACACTTGAAGAATTTGAATGAAGAGGTGAGGAAGCATATTAATCAAATGAATGTTTAGTACAAGGCCAAGGCAGATTAGAAAAGGAGACACAAGGAATTTCAAATTGGTGATGAAGTTATGGTTCATTTGAGAAAGGAGAGATTTCCAGTGGGAACATACATTAAGTTGAAGATGAAGAAATTTGGACCATGCAAATTCCTGAAGAAGCATGATTCAGGAAATGCCTATGAAGTAGAGTTGCTCAGTGAACTCAATATTTCACCTGTGTTTAGTATTTCAGATTTGACAGAGTATCGTGAAGGCAATATGGAAGATGAAGTAGCAAAAACACAGTGGAATATTCCAACACCTACTTCAGCTACAGAAGAGATAGATGATATCTTGGATAAGCGTGTGGGAAGAAGTACAAGAAACAGGCAATATGAAGAGTACTTGGTCAAATGGAAAGGACGACTTGTTGAAGATTCATCATGGCTATCCAAGGAAGAGGTTGACCGCCTTGGTTTTCCTCTCCACACCTGAGATGTGACAAGCTCACTTTTCAAATTACCCTAGGTGTTTGATGCAGGAGTATCCAAGGTGTAAGAGCAATCTTGCATCACCCAAAAATATTGTCTAGTTTTTCAATAAGGGCTATCTTTAGGCAGCGTTGCTATTTTTGGCAAGTTTACTATTTTTATTAGGTTATTTATTTGAGCACAGATTGTCCCAATTGCTTCCCTGGAGGTTCCTTTTGGATATATAAGCCTGCCGGTAAAGTTTCATGGCAAAATCAAACCTAGTTTTGAAGATATTGAATATTTTATTTTGGCAGGGTGATACAAAAATTTTGAACTCAGTTTTGAAGGCCTTAGAGGCTCCAAAAGGGGGTCAAACTTTGATCAACCAATGTTTTCCTAGTCCAAGGTTGTAGAGCGCTTCGAGAGGTTTCCGAAATAGGGTCATAATAGCCAATCGACTCAACGGTTCACAAGTTACAGCTTTCGAAAGTTGGGCCATCAGAACTCAAGTATCAATACAAAAGGAAGAGAGAAAAATCACTTAAGGTGGGAATTTGAACTGTTGGGCACCAAAATGGGAAAATTTCAATTTCTAGAATCTTCTAAGGTGGCTAATTGTGCTAATTATATAGGGAAGAAGTGGAGTTTTAGGGCTTAGTTCCAGAAGGGTAGATTGTGGCTCTGTCTTGCAAAATATTGTAATGGAAATGCCCATATGGCTGTAGCATGTTATTTTTTCTGAATATTGTTATGTCATTTAATTTTATTGAAGATAATAGAAAGAAAGTGTTTTTGTTCTTGCCATTGTTCTATTCTTGCAATTTTCTATTTATTTCCTTGTTGTGTTGAGTGTGTTTGGTTGAATAAGGGGAGTACCCTTCATCATACACAATTATAAAGTTACTAATCCCATGTAAAAATATATAGAACTATACTAATCCCCGTTTAACAAGATTATAAAGTTACAAATGCACACAAAGAGTGTTCAAGATATTCATGGATAAACCAAACCCGGAATGGACCTTCGATGAACAAAATTCTCTCCCACCTTCCCTTTTTGTCACAAATCATCAATGATTGTCACCCATTTGGAAGGAGGCAAGGGATGAGGCAGTCAAAGACTTTTCAAGGGATAAAGTCTTGTATTAGCTCGCAATAGAGTATTGTTGTACCTTGCAAACATGCCTCGTTCGAAACAAGGATCACCCTTTCTACCCTTGCCTTTTGCTTTTTGGTGTATCGTGTTTCCTTTTTGCTTGTCATTTTCCAGTTTTGCCCCTTGGAGATTTCTGAGAAAGTTTCGCCTTTAAGGTCTTGTTGGTCTAGATGGTTAAGTCATTGTCAAAATTGAAGAAGTCCTGAAATCATTAAAATACAAAGAGAGAGTCTTAAGTCAAGGGATTTGTTCTTTTGTCGAGGATTTTCCTTTGTTGGGGATCCCTTGTCTTCATGGAATCTTGACATTTCCATAACTCCCTAAAAGTCCCAACATTTCCATAACTCCCTAAAAGTCCCAACATTTCTACACTCCCCCTTAAATTTCTAACATTTCCACAAGCTTATCAAATTCCAAAAATTCCTTATGTACATCAAATTCCCAAAATTGAGACCTTGGTCAAAAATGTAAAATCTCAAAGAGATTTGAAAATGTGAAAACATTTGCAATTTTCTAAAAAATCCTAGCAAACTTTTAAGTCACCAATCTCTATAGGAACTTTCACATTATCGAGGAATCCAGTCTTTCATAGAAAAATACCAGGGTTACCCGGGGACGCGTCCCCGGCCTAAATCCCCAAGTTCCGGGAACGGGGACGTCCCCGGGACTTGGGGACGGCTTGGGGACGTCCCCACGCCG
>MU226848.1:5667494-5695706 GCA_018584345.1 Thuja plicata
TTTCATATGAATGTATTGTATACTTGCAAATTTCCTTATATATTTGAAAATTTCCCTATATTTACATAGCCGTCCCCTTTGCCGTCCCCTGCCGTCCCCAAAATCGGCAAAAAAATTTGCCGTCCCGGAAACCCGTCCCGCCGTCCCCTGCCGTCCCCGTCCCGGAAACTCGGGGTAACCTTGAAAAATACACAACTTTGCAAAATTACCAATGAAGCTAAACTTCCATCCTTTCACACAAAACTAACGGTTTTCAAAAATATTTGGGAATTCCTCGCCTTCATGGAAATTCCAATAAATCCCTGTCTTCATGAAAGTTCCAATTGGTTGTTTGGAAGTAGAATGAATTACGGAAATTCCTAGTCTTCATGGAATTTCTGATGAATTATTCAAAGGATGAGCAAAAGGGAAATTTGAAAAAAGTAAGAATCATGGAAAATCCAAGCTCAAAGGTTTCGAAAATCCAAGGATGATCAAAGGTCCCAAAAATCCAAAAGGATGCTCCAAAATCCCAAAAATTCAAGGATGCTCAAAAGTTCCAAAAATCCATGAAGAGCCCAAAGTTCCAAAATTCCAAGAGAGCACCAAATCCCCAAAAGTCCAAGAGAGCTCCATGTATTGCCTCTCTCGTTTGCAGCTTTCTAATTTGATTATTCTGATTCTAGCTTTGGCATTGTGCCTTTGTGTGTTTCACCTACTACTTATTGCCCATGGATTCTTATTTTATGTTCCACTTTTATATGTGTTATGTTATAGTGATGGCCCAATGATGTGTATGGACTGCTCCATTGTGACCTTGATTGTGTTGTTGCATTGAGATGCGTGCATGCTTCCGTGTACCTACTTGTGAGAACTTATGTGTTGTGGATGATTACGTTCTTGAGAATGATGAGATGTGACATCTTACCTAATTGGACATTAAACTTATTGAACTTGGTACATTGTTTAAATGAGATCTAACGATGATTTCGGCATTGTGGTGCATATTGACAATTTGACATAGATAAATAATGTGAGATTGTATTGACGTACTTTGAGATATAAATGCTATTGTTGAAATGTAAAATTGATCCGATCAATTAATTAAAATGCAATTTGTTATATTTTATGTTATTTAATTCCATTTAAGAGATTAAATGCTTATTGACACAATTGGATATATATATATATGTTAGATTTAACGATTTATTAAATTCATGTTGACATAAAGATGTACTAATGTTGTTACAATGATGACACTAATTGGGGAATATGTTCATGCACTTCAGCTATTAAATGTATGCACGGGTACCTGCAATGTTTGTTGAGTGGTTGCAGGTACAATGCATCGACTCCACTTAGCTCCATAGGTTTGAGCGTGCCCTTCCCTAATGGTGGTTAATAGGAGATAACACATTGACCAAAATATTCCACAGCCAAACCACCATACCTCAATAAGGATAGTTTCACGATATTTTATTATTTGAGCCCCGACTAGCGCAATTGGTAGTATTCGGACACCTAGTTGTCATGTGTAGTCGACCTATGAAGATGTTTGAGCGTTTTGGCTTAATTGCAATTTATCACTGCCTTTAAATATAAGAATGTGTTTTAATGTTAATTGTGGCAATTTATTGATTAAGTAATTTAATATGCTTCACAAGTATTAAAAATGAAGGCAATTGCCTAATTTTATTTATGGGGCAATTTTGGGGAATATATTGATTTAGGTCACTATTTTATTTATTTATAATAAAAATGGGTTTTTACAATGCGAGATTAGAACCATTTTCCAACACTTGGTTTATTTTCTCATTTTGGTTCTCCTCAAACCCATACTACATTTGGATTTTGAATTGCTTGTTAGGGATTAATGGATGGGAAAAATTTTGTGGGTGATACCTTGTTGGATTTGTCTTGAGGAGATCTCCATGCTACCCAAAGGATTTTCTCAACAATTCGGTGTGTGCATTTTTCTTCAAATTTCAAATTTGCTCAAGTTGAGGTAGGGTTTTCTTGATTTCTCCCTATTTACTCAATCTTTTTTATTCAAATGAGTTTTGTTTGATTAGTAATTAGATTTAGAATGATTTCTATGTTTAAACCAAATGGATTCATGCACTGGATCAATTTCATTGATTGAAAAACCCAAAATGATGCCCTAGGAAGAGTTATGCGGTCAAAATTCATATTTGAACCAAAAGGGTATCTTTACATTTTTGGTTTTGCCATTTTGAATTTTTGAGCTTTCTGAAGGTCCTACCATATTGGAAAGTCGTGGACCTAGTTAATGGGCATATTTGTGAATTGAGCAAAAAGAGGAATTTGATGGTTTTGAGTTGATTTTATAATGTGAAATAATAGATATTGTATATGAAACTTCATCCGTGGATCAAATTGGATCCATTCTCATGTGATTATGGCCAATTGGGCAAATGTGATATATTGTGAATAACGATGAGAAATCGGGCAATTGAGCCATGAATTTGGAATTGGAAAATATGTTAAGTGGCAATAGATTGTGGTTTTGTGTTTCATTTTGATACCTCATTCATTGTGAATGGGATGAGCCTAGGATTAGATGCTAGAGTGGGTCTAGGGACTAACTCCCACTCGTATCCCATCCCGCAAGTGGTCTGTGCAGCAATCACATTTGGAGAGTTTCCTAATTCAGTAATTATTAGAACTTGGGTGGGTCAAAATATTAATAAGATAACATTGGTACCCCAAACATGCCTTGAGCGCTAGTACAAGGCTAAGAATGTTTGGGAAGGTATGCCTGTTAGAATTGTTGTCATTGATATCACAGGTAAAAAGATAAATGTTTGTCGTTTATGTCAAAGGTAAGAAGGCAAGGATATTGTCATTGATATCTAAGTTCAGAGAAAGATTGTTCATGTCAAATGAAGTGAAGTTTAGAAAAGGTCGACTCTTCCTTATAGTGGTGTCTCCATTTTCGTGAAGGATAAAAACAATGCTATGACATTCATGCACATAAACATGGACAGCAATACATAAAAATAATGATGCATAGTGATAGACCAAGAAAACATTCCTCGAAGGCATCAGGTCTGCTAGTGCTTATTACGAACATGATTCTTCATTGTGATAAATCTAAAGCTCATATAATTGTGAATTTAAAATATGATAAGGCTCATACGTCTATGACTTGAAGAAGAACAAGAATGAGAATATAATCACTTGAAGCAAGATTGTGATCTCTAGTGAGACAATAGTGATTCCCTCCAAGACAAAGACAAAGATTATCGAAAGCAAACTATCATTATGCAGATTTTTGGCCTCAAAATAAATATAGTAATTTACAACGAAGTAGATGTTCAGTGAAAAACATCAACTCTATTAGAAGAAGAATTAAGAGAACAGCAATTTACATTGGCTGAGTTCTTAAACAATATTAGTCGACTTCCTCAGTAATAAACAGCAATAAAATGCTATTATGGCAATGACTTAATCAATACATGTAAGCAATAAATTAATAACAGCAACTATCAGCAACGAGCAGCGATATCATATGAATAGTAAGGAAAGGTTGCAGATCAATAAATAAATCCCCATGTTGGATTTTTGTAGAGAATGATACGAATGGAAGCTGTTTGATCCATGGGAATAAACGTCAGTCCACGTTAAGATTTAGATGGATATATTGCATAAATAAATAAGTAAATTTATTGAAAGAAGTTACAAAGGTCATCATCTCCCAACATGGTATATGTAAGAAAACTCCTAAATCGCTTTTTGATAGGCCTTTAAAAATTCTTAACATTATGAGTTGGAGTGGTAGTTAGGACGGAAGAGTTTGCAGATGGGTATTGAGAAATGAGTCTACAGAGCTCTATGAGCTGTCTGCGAAGGATAAAGTAGAACACTGATCGACTTCCTTGGAATTTCAATAAACAATGCATGTTGTACAGGCAGCAGTTTGTCTAGATTTGTTGATTAGCAATTAAAGTGTTCTAAGACAACGATTCTGATTAAGAGTTTATTCTGCAAAGGATATGCTGGCAGAAATATTAGAGTACAACTTGTTAAATTTAATGGAAGTATATTTTGTTAAAGAAAACATCTCCTCACAAGGTGTGATGTGACTTATTATTATGAAATATTTTCATTAAAGAAATTACTCTTCAGAAGGTTTGATTTCTCGAAGAGTAATTTCTCAAGAGTTAATATGCATAAAAAATATTCTTTATGAAGAGCTGTGATTTTCTTTTAAGGTGGTGACTATTTGAAGGGAAGTGACTCTATGGGAGATGAGAAGGTAACTCTGTATGAAAGTTGGATGTGTGGGTGTGTTGTGTGAGCAAAGAAGACAAATAAAGTACATACACCAAGAGAGAGCAGAATATAAAGAAAATTATTTTAGGAGTATATGAGAACCTATAGTCAACGTACAATGCCTGTTGTTATTTTTTATAATATTGTTTATTCGGCAATGTATTAGCTGTCTAAATTAAGTTGATCGTCACTCTAGGTTAGTTATATGTGTCAGCTGGTTGACAATGGTGTTCCTCTTGGCAGCTGTTACATCCTTTAAATATGTTTGAATCATCAAGGAAGGTAGTATGGTACAGTCGAATGAACTGCAATTCTTGGCTGACCATCTCTAATCTTCTTCTCTGTAATAAATTCATGAGCAAATAAAGATATATTCTACTCCTGTATTTGGTATGCACTGCAATCTTTATCATTATTTAATGTATGTAATTTATTAGCTATAGCAGTAAACATTTGTCGTCGTTGCCTTAAAAGAAATTGGATCAACATTGCGTGATTCATGCCCTTGGATCACAATAAAGGCGAGAAGAGGCCACAAGGTGGTCAAGACCAATAGATCAGGCGATCTTTAAGAATTAAAGAACAAAGGGGAAGATTACAAAAAACATTTGAGGAAAATCCAGTTTGATGATTCCCAAGTCAAAGCCCTTCCCGAGGACAAAGTAAAAAATGAAGCGTTAGCCAAGTCATAGTTGGGAGTAAAGGAAACAATCCGACAAGGAAGGCACAAATCGTACGTGGAGTGAGTGGGAGGATATTGTCAGACACTTACTACTTTTGGATGAAACATATCTCGACCTTGCTGACCATGCAGACAACCCGTCTGTACAGTCAACGTCGAACGAGAAGAACAAAGAAGGAAATCTTAATCTGATAGACATATTCCACCGCATTGAGAATCCATCCATCTTAGGAGAACCCAGAATTGGAGGATCCAAACCGATGAACCCCAGACAAAGGGAGTATAGGAATGAGTCAGAGCCTAAAAGTACCCAAGGTGTTCGAAAAGCGTCGTAACGTAGAAGTTGAAACATATAGAGGGCATGTGTGTGGCGAGAATGCAAGGAAAACACCATAATGTAGTGGTCGGAATAGTCCACCTAAGTCTGACACATAAGGGAGCAAGCAAGTGAGAAAGATTGACTCCTTCGACAAGTCTGAATGTGGATTGGCAGAAACTGTCGAAGTTCACGATGAAAGGATCAGAGGATCTTACAAGGTATTGCAAGACATGTGTGACTATCTGGGTAACAAGCAATCAAAAGGACAAGGACTATTGGTTGAGAACATTTTAGCAATGCTTCGAGGTATAGCCATTGACTAGTTCACAGAACCCGGATGCTTCATCCACAATCCCTTGGGATGCGCTAAGAAGGGTGTTCAAGATTGAGTTTAAACTGCTACGAGACAACAATGAGATTGTCACCACAATTTATAATACCCAACAAGCGAAGAATGAGAATGTACAAGCTTACAATCATAGCCTCAATGAATTGTTGGTCAAGTTGGAGAATTAGCCAGCAAATGGGTTGAAGAAGACATTATTCATTGAGGGGTTGATTCCCTCGTTACGCAAACTGATGAAAGTGATGCCTTTGTCCTCGTACATCGATGCCTACAATCGGGCAATGGACAGGAAGAGGAAAAACAAGACATCCTCCTGAGATAAGAGGAAGATGGACGGATGAGCACCGAGGGTAGCAACGATGACAAATCAACAACAATCCAAGCCCTATGGCAAGATATGATGATAATGATAAAAGTATTGAAGGTCAAGAAAGGAACCAATAAAGAAAGTAATGAACGATGGTAACTGAGTGCAAAATTAAGGGGCATATGAAAGGTAATTGTCCTAAAATGATGTTCAGTGAGATTTTCCTGGTGATGGGTTATTCAATAAAGGAGTGTCCATATAATTTGAAGACTAGAAGTATGCAAGTACTACTCTTCACACAAGGATAATCCACTCCATGGAATCCACAAAATGTATCACCAAGTGATCATGGAAATCAACAAGGAGGGCAGAATCAAATACAATACGACTCTAGAGGACATCCTATCATACTATGTCAACAATGTAGCAAATGTGGACACTTTGCGAGAGACTACAAGAATAAGAAAGACAACATATGATTATTGTGCAAATAGTGTGGACCAAGTGACCATGAAGACACCAAATGCCCAAAGCAAAAGGGTATTAATATGTTGGATGTGGGGGAACAAAACAATGCAATTCTCCCAATCAAAGGAGCACAAATGAAGAAGGCAGTGTACCTGGACACTTGTACGGAAAGGGAATAACTTCGAGATGCCGCAGCAAAAGTAGAACAAGTGATGGCAAAGGAATGAATAACCTCCAACGGAACTGCAAGTATGTCAGTGCGATTAGAATCATAGAAGAGTATGGTTCGGCAGGTGCTAGATGTTGATTAGTGTTTTCAGAAAATGTGATGTCCCCATTTCAATAATAGAATTTAAAAGTAAATTAATGAGCAAATCTATTATTAATATAATAATATCAATAAAATAATAATTAACAATATAATAATAATATATTATTATTTATAAATATATTAATAATTGACAATATATAATTATTAATATATTATTTATTAATGTAATAATCATAATAATAAAATATAAATAAATAATATAATCATAATATAAATAAATAATAATATTTTGATAATAAATTATAATATAATACTAACTTAAATATATTATTAATATAATGTAATATCTTAATCAACATTATATATTAATAAACAAAGATTATACTGAATGAATAGAATTACAAAAACATAGTCGTGGAATATAGAGATGGTCGAGTATAAGAGCAGACCATCGACGGCTAGGAAAATAGTCCATACTTAAAACACTGGAAAAATGCCCTAAGTATGCTTCAATTTGTAAGCAGTTTAGACAGCCGTAGTGAGAGCCACAATACATGGTTTATCCCCGTATCTGGTAATAATTAAGTTCGCTATGGAGCATTAGTCAAAATAGTTCAATCGGGTTATACACCTAATAAGTATCATATTGATTGATGGGCTAAATAGCGTTGCTCATAAACAGCAACCATTGATTTAAGTTAGCGGTAAAACACAAAGCAATGATTAGAAGATATCAACTGCGATTATTATAGAACAAGGGATAAAATCACGTAATAAAAAGACACAACATTGAGAATTGAAGAGATGCAACTCTTAAAAGAAGAGCTTTGGAAGACATCTAAGGCTAATCTGAAACATTCTGGAAAGCATCCATCATTCTCATTTTTTGGGGCTGCCTAGACTGCTCAATAGAGAAATTACCTATGGCAGATTTGGTTGCATATATTTAAGGAAAAACTTAATTTTGTCTTTACCCCTACTTGGGTTTGCTAAATAAGCAATCAATATCTATACCCTTAGACCAGTATAGTTTACCTTGCATAAGTATCAGAAACAGCATAGTTCAAAGTTGTATTTACACCAAGGAAGATACCAGGAATAGCGACATTCATCGAAATCCCAGGCTCATATTAGAGTACAAATCTCCAAGATCAATGATTTATCCAAATTGGAATTGCTATAGAAACCAGTGGTGCATCACGCTAATTATTATTAAACAAGGCAATTCCTATCATAATACAACTGTGACTCGTTTTCCTTAACATCACGGGACATTTGCATTGGAATAGAGAGATTAATCCTTGCTCATTGGCCCATCGTAAGAGAGATCCTACTCCTTCAAAGTTATTGTTACTACATACATTTTCAAATCATATTAATACATTCACTAGTGGCAAATTAAGGATTGGATGGAATGAAGTACCAGGCAATTTAAGAATTTAGTCCAAATCTTTAGTGATTGTACAAGGGGTCATTACAGAAAATATTCCTTAGCTGAACTCAAAACATTACCTATCTTGATTTCATGCCAGAAGTCAACAAAAGAGAATATTGTCATGATGGCGAATTATTTATATAATTCTGATTTTTCCTCATATTCACTCATCATATCTGCTGCCAATTGCTTAAACAATAGCTTTTCATAGTTTAAGTTAGCAACCTTTCCTTTAATTTTTTATAGGTGTCGTTTTGCTTGAGGAGCTATCATCTTAGCTTCCTTGGCACTCTTTAGCCACTCATCACACCTTTCTAAGTTCCTCACTACATTTTCTGTGCTTGCCTGCAACATGATTAGTTTCTTTCCTTCATCATTGGCACACCCAAGGTTAGTTATCACTCTTAACTATGCATTGCAATTGTTTTGAATTGATAGTAGGGAAGCGTTATATTCACTTAACAAATCGTCATAAATATCCATACCTTCATATGATGTTTCTGTAGTTGCTGATTCAGCAATCTCTAAATCAACATACTCCTAAAACTCTTCTTCATCATAGGAACTCATGTACAGCTCACTTGTAGATGCACCATGTGATTCTTCTTCCTCAATATCAGCTTCTTTTCTCAAATTATCACCCTGCTGAAATAAACCTGTATTAAATTCATCAAATATATGACTAGGTGTACATGCTTCTTGGCATGTGAAGCAATGCTGCTCTTCCTTTAATCAACACTTTTTAGAAGCACCTATGAGTCACAAACCACAAGAAACCAATTCCCCTTCCATCAAATGACCTTTCAATTTTTCCAAATTATGTTCAACCAAACTCTATGACAACTTGTGTGCCATTGGTGACACATCATGTTCCATCCTCCAAACAGACAATAAGTTAGCAAGTCTGATTTTTGCAGATGTCTCTAATATAGCAGCCCTCTTAACATAAGATGGGTTCATGACATTATCCAAATCTTTGAAGCTTTTCACAATCAGCTGAAGTACCTCTTTCATAATATCAGCATTGTAAGGAATAGTGGGGACTGGAAGCCTCGTGATTTCACATTCATAACACCCTTGAACTCTTTCAGTATTCGTGAATATAAAGCATTAAGCTAACAGATTTCCACCAAAAAAATACATTGAGGCCTCTTTCAATGTTGTAAGAGTTAAGGGTCCAAAATCATGCTTTTGAATATCTCTTATCAAGGATAAATGATCTCCTGGATTCCAAACCAAAATATATTGGCAATTTTGGACAGAATAATTTATACCCCCTTCCACATTTACCATATAAATATGCTTTTCATGATGGTAAAACTGAAATAAATCTCTGTTACTAGTCTCATATTTTCAGCAGAAATGATGAGAGTACTTACCTCCTTCCAAGTTAGATGCTTTCGGGAGATTCATTCCGACACAATAAGCCTTGTGACTTGTAATCTCAGCATTAGAATCAACTAAGACATCCTCCTTCACATGGTAACTTTGCAAATTAATTTTCTGCTGCAACAGCTCTCCTTTTGACAGGTCATGCTCATTAATCTCCTTCTTAGCAACTTCTTTTTCTTTTGGTCTTGGCCTTTCCGCTTTCTTCATCAAGACTTCATCATTGTTTGGTTTGTGTGTCAATTGTTCTTCCTCCTTTTCAGTTTCTCCATCCAACTTGTCTTTAAGACAATACCCCATACTACCTTGATCTTAATAATCCTCCGATCCATCATACTTAGAACCTGTCTTTGTGAACCCTAGCACTAGACAAATCAACCTTTGCTTTCTTTTTAGCTGAAAGATATTTGCTATATCTCACCAATAACTCTTCTTGCTGTTGAAGGGTTTGGTCCAAATTTGATAAGCATTCTAACACACGTGCATATGATGTTGTCATCTTTCTTCTGAAGATAAGGACCTTTTGCAATTCTGAAAAATGACCCTAAGGCTGGTAGGATGCCCGGCTCTGACACAACTGAAATATCCCTTGTCAATGTCTTACTCAAATTTCCACAGTTAGACACATTTAGTTCTGAATTCGATTTGTTGTTTATGTATTGTCTGAGATTTGTAGATTTTATTTGTTGTCCGTAATAATATTTAGAAAAATATACCAAAATCTGAAACTCGATACCAATAATAATAAGTAATTTGCAGGTAACTATAGTCTTTAATTTCAGATATGGGCAATGACATTAACTCATTACATATCATAGCAACCCAATACAAAAGAATCTCTTGAGACCTGTGATATACAGATTGCACCTTATATACAGAGCTTGAAGATACAATGTCTTTCATGAGTCAATATTTCCAGAAATTGCACTGAAAGTCGCTATCCTTAGCATATAGTAGTGAATATCCCCAACTCCATACAGCACTAAGGCACTTAAAGAAATAATGAGTTTGCTTGCTACTTCTGGTTTAGATTGTGTATGTTTTTTTGCAGCAAAAAAACATACACAATCTAAACCAGAAGCAGCAAGCAATAACAATGATGGATTGTGGAAAACTTGTTGTCCTCAATTTTGAATTTACAAAATTGGACAACCCAACGCAATTTTCTCATGAATTCGTAGGTGTTTTCTCTAACTTTTGGTGTTCTGAATAATATGTTACAAAGGCAATCTGTTATCCCTTGAATGGTCCTAAGTTTTACATCTTTTGAACACCATTTTTGAAGGTTTCCCTCAAGCTTTTCATGATCTTTCTTGCTACGACGAGTTTTTCTTCCCTGACTGCAAGTGCTCAATTTTTGGTAACCTTCAAGTCCTTTTTCGATTTTTCTTGTTTGATTGTTTTGTTTTTGGTCTTGTTTTTGCCATAGGTTTGTTGCATTTCGAATTCTGCTCGTTTCGAGCTATCTTGGGCCTAAATCGGAATTGTATTTCAAGAGATAATGACGAATTAAGTCTACTGCAGGTGGGCTTTTTAAGCTTGACTGCAAGTCTTCATTTATTGTCTAAAGCTTGCGATATGGAATTAAAAACCCACCTATTTCTTAAAAACGTTCTTTTTGTGAAGCATTACAAATTTTTGTTTTGAAAAGTTTAATAATGCAAATAGGTTTTTAAAGTCCGTTTGCAACTTGTTATAGCTTTATGAACATGATTTCAAACACTTGTAAATACTTAGCAAAAGTTCGTTCATATGTAGAGATGGCATTTTTTTATATGTAATGCACATTAAAAAACTCGTCTTTCATTTAAATTGTTTCTTCTAAGTCATAAATTGACTTGTAAAGGCAATGTTAAAGTGCGTTATTGGCTTTATGAACTATAGGAGTCGTTTTTAATATGTTTTACATATTTTAAAACCCGTTTTTATCATAAACCAAGTATTTTGTCTTGTAACGTCGTTATTAAACCGGTTTGGCTATATAAAGGCAAGACGTCGTTTTTGACATGCTTTACATCAAAGAAAGCCCGTCATTATTACTAAAGGCAAAGTAGTTGTTGTTTCTAAGTCACAAAAAGACATGCAAAAGCCCAACAAAAGCCCGTCGTCGGCCATATGGATGATAGACAGTGATTTTTATATGCTAAACATATGCGAAAGCCCGTCATTATTCATTTACAAGTATTCTTAGCATGTAACGTCATTTTAAAACTCCATCCACGGTTTAATGTGAAAGGTTGCTTATCAAAAATGCGTTGATCCTCTATTGACGCCATTTTTGACTTGCATTACATTGTGGCTTGCATCTTCAATCACAAATCACATATTGCAAGGTTGAACCAGTCTTTTGGAGAGCTATTCTCAAGCATTTGTCCTCTCATTCATGGCCATTTGTCAAGGATTCAAAGAGGACTGAGAATCGCATTCATTCTTGTGAGGATTTGATCAAGAAAATTTGTCTATATAGCTGCAAGAGTGGCCATTATTTCCCAGATTTGAAATCATCAAGATTTGGGGGTTTTTCTTCACATTTCCAAGTCTTCTTCTCCATTGCATTTGAGATTCTCAAGAAGAGGTATGTTTTTTTTTATTTTGAGTGCTTTTTTATACAAGTTAGGGTTGTTTTGTTTTGTTTTTCTTTTTTTTATGGATAAGGGGTCGTAGCCGAGATGATATTTATTAATTATAATAAAAGTAGATCAATCCTGGTTCAAAAGCATATCGGGAAGAAAGAACCAACAAGAAAACCTCCGGTCATAGCCCATACAACCTATAACTAAGGTAAAATTACATCAGATGGCATCTTGCCAATACCAAATCCAAAAAACACTACGCAGGACTCCACCAGAAGCCTCATCCTAAAAAATAACTCTGGCACATCTTCAACCCAAAAACTTGGGTGTCCTACCTCAGCTTGTTACTTCCCTATGCTTTCCTTCCCTATCTCATGGTGATATTTATTCCACTCCCAAGCTTAGAGTTTTAAGTCTACAGTTTAAATGATGCTCTTATAGCTTGCTCCAAATATAGCACAAATTATTAACATCTCTGTCAAAAGGATTAAAGAAGCCCTCTTATCTTTATCTCCATCCTTCCTGGATGTCATGTGTTTTGATTAGGATTCAATATTGCTGTTGAGATTCCAAGGTCACCGAAGATCCTGCCTCTTGTGAACCCAAGAAAATTGACACAGCTAACTGCCTAAGTTTGAAGGAGAAGAAGATCCTTTGTTGTCGAAGTCCTCGTGGATCTCAAAACCCACCTTTACCTTGACAGCTCCTCATGACGACTACACATCTTTCGTTGAAGGGGAAGAAAAAGGAGGAATGTTCTCAAAATGTTTGTTTAAAGAATTTCCCTTCCACTCCCATTTTTGCCATTTCATCTACTATTAAGTTACCTTCCCTATATATGTGGTTAATGGTCACTTGCTCAATATTAACCAAGAGGCTTAAGATATCATCCAGTACTGATTGAAGTCCCCAATTAGGGGTCGATTTTGATCTAACTACATTAATAGTAATCAGAGAGTCTCTTTCAATCTCTACCTTTGATAAATTAAGCTCCTTGCATAAGGACAGCCCTAAAAGCAGCGCTTTGAATTCTGCCATGTTGTTGGTGTCTGCCTCTAATGGTTTGGCCAATTTGGCCAAAATTAAGCTTTTCTTGCTGTGTATATAATGTTTGTTTTTGTTTTTGAAATTACAAATCTCTTAAAGCATTTTCAGATTTGTAGTTCTTGTCTAAAGTATTGTTTTCTTTAAAACAATGTGAGTTCTTCCCCCTATTTGCAAATGCAAATTTCTTTCTATAAAAGAGAAATTTTGAGTAATACAAGATCTTCCCCTCAATAAAAAAAAAATAAGTACGTGTTTTTCTTGCATTTGCAGTCAGGATTAAAAAAAACGTCCATAAGCTTGTCTTGCATTAAAAGAGCAAGGTTTTCCCACTATTTGTAATTTGAGCTTACAAACCCACCTTCAAGTGTTTTATACACACTTTTTGATGCTTTTCTAAAGTTGCAAATGGACTTTAAAAACCCGTTTGTCGGCAGCAAGTACTTTCCAAAGGACTTGTAATGGGACTTAAAAACCCCACTTACAAGAGAAAAGTCTTCCCATTTGTTTATATATGCTTATATATCTCATTGCCATGCCAAGCGCTTGCTTTCCATCTACCTGCAATGCTCCCAAAAAACCCTGTTTTCAGCTTTTCTCACACCAAAATAGCTGATTTCATCGGAACTCCTTCATCTTTTGTTGCTCAAAAGCCCTCCATTCATATCTCATACTTGTATACTTCCAAATCTGCAAAGTTAGAGCCTCAAATAGTGTTCTATGGATTCATCCGTTCCATATGAAGGTGTTCTTACATTTTTCAATTTCCATGTTGCAGCTTTATCCACAGGTGTGCCTACTATGTTAGAAGAGACAATCTCTCAAAAAGGCAAGAAGAAAAATATCAATATGATAAGTGCCTGAATTCTATCTCACCTTCCCAGGTGACGTCTTATGTGGATGCGATTGGAGACACGAAAATTGGACATATAGACATGGTTGAATTCCTGAAAAGAGTGAAAACCCCCACAAAGCAAGAAATGGCTCCTATCATTCAAAGTCATATTCACTTGGTTTCCACATTTCCAGTAGCGGCTCTAGAACCTGAGTTCGTAATGGCATGTGCACATCATTTTGAACCTGAGTCTAGGGACATTAAGGATGATGGGAATGCTATTATCAGTTTGAATCCTGATACAATTGACAGCGTTTTCAAGGTTCAATCTGCTCCAGTGTGCATTGATATGACTAAAGAGAAAGCTATAAAAAGATGGGATGATGAGAAGCTAGACTGTATAAGGTTCATTAAAGAAAATTGGTTAGTGAACAAAAGAACTAATGCTTTGACAAGATGGCCGAAGACAGTTCACAATTCAGACTTCCATGAGAAAATCAATGACTTAATTACTTTACTCAGCAGGATTGGTGACCTTAAGGAATCCAATTCCTTTGAGACATGGATGTACAAGTTCATATCTTTGATCGTGAGAAGTAAGCAGAAGCTCTTCTTGGGGGAAATAATTGGTTACACACTTTGTCAGCAGCTTTCTCAAGTCTCTAATACCCTCACTTTTTACATGAACTCGTACCTGGTTTATATTGGAGCCTCTTTGGGATCTTTTCTAGCCTCTCAACGAAAGGTGACAGATCCTTGGTGCCGGTTTGGGATTATTATGAACAACTTACTTTTAGATCAAGCCGAGCACACTATAGAAGAGTACAAGATGCCTTCTTTGGGCATTTCATGTGTCTTTTTGATAAAGATCTTCCAAATAAGTGGGTGTCAAATGAAGCTTGGCAGAAGGTGAATGAATATGGCTGCCTATTTCTTCAGTTTCCTAATTTCACCTACATGAGGGTTGGCTATTTCCGCAGTGAGCCTTACACACTTCCTCGCTAACCCCACTGAAAAGATCATTCTGATGGAACTTGCAAGACAACTCATGGTTGTCCAAGCTTACCAGTCTACTCTTCACAGGCCTGGGGTAGGGATTTCTTCACAGAACCCACTTCGTATTGGAGGACATGCTTTGACTACCGTTCCTAAGGCTAAATGCATGGAGACAGAACTTTAGGAAATCACTCTTAAGAATTTTGTCTAGAAGCTATTTCGACTAGCGAGGCATGAATGATAAAATAAGAAGCTTTGTACATATTCATTGCCTTGACGATATCGAGATCGATATGCGCACTGAGGTTGAAATCAGAAAGATGGACTAATGCAGACTGACTCTGAAGCATATTGTAGATTTTAATCTGGCCCAGATTCCTAATGGTGTTGAGGATGATGATGATATCCTAGATCCTGAGTACCGTAAGCATCGAGTGGAGAGCTTGTCTATTTTGCCACCTTCTTGGTCAGTAAAGGAAAGTACATCTATCTGGGATAGATTTCAATCTATCTTAGCCAACACAAACATATGGCTAAAGAAAAGAGGCCTAAGGTGTATCAAAATTAAGCCAGGAAAAGACTTTGATCATGCTGGTCTGGTTGGATTAAAGACAGAAATTAGGGGAAAAGGTAAGGATGGCACTTCTACATCAGAGAGCATAGGAATCCCAAAGCTCACTATCAAAGGAGGCAAGGCCACAATCAAAGCACCTGAGGCAACTGTCACAACAAAACCAAGTACCCAGGTTGTAGCCAGTGAAGATGAATTGGAGGAGAAACCTATTCCTAAGGTATCTCATGTCGTAGACACATCCGTGATATCAGCAATATCAAAATCCGCACCAGTGTCTGATGAGGCTCCTATGTCTCCACTTGATACTGATGTAGATTCCTTTTCTACAATGCATGTTCCCGCAGTATATCCTCCCATAGACACGTCTGCAATACCCATTTCCTTGGTTGCTCCGATATTCATTCTAGAGGATCATTTGGGCAGCTTGGAGACTGTATTTGATGCATATTCTTCTTTGCCCAATCTGTCAGATATGTCTATGACACTCCTCGATACTTTTGTTGCACAGTTTGAGCATTTCATGACGAAGGCTTCACAGAGTAATCCAACACTAGTGGCTATTCAAACTGAGACTCCAGCTATAGTCACAACAGTTGTGCAGATAGAATCAATGTCTATTGTGGCAACTACTTCTATATCTCAGGGCACTTCATTCACTCTACCTCCATGGCTTAGTGCCATTACTCAGAAGAGGAAGAAGCAGGAGGCTCCTCCAAAAGAGTTTGATTTTAGGCAACTTAACAAGGCAAAGCCTTTGAAAAGTAAGAAGGCAAAGACAGTTTCTTGGGTCGCAGTTGATCAAAATGAAGTCAAATATGTGGAGGTTGTTGAACCCCTAGTTGATAAACCAACACAAGCACTACAAGCCTCTGATTACAAGTTCACGAAAATTGAACTTGGTAAACAAACATAGTTGGGTTGTCAAAAAGACGCGCATGATGCAGTGGCCTTACTCTCTAGAAAGAATTATCGGCTGCGGAAAAAGGAAAATCAGCTTAAGGAAGAGAATGCCCGCCTACTAGAAACAATTGAAAAGATGAACAACTCTTCACAAAGAGTTGAACCTATTTCTTCTTCTCTTCCAGAGGAGACAAGCAAGTACGCGGAGCAGGCCAGTCGCAAGGCCAAAGCCATAGATGATTGGGGCAGCCAACTGGAGTCACAGGGTGTACTAGTAATCAAAGATGCTTTCCGAGTTTTGAACCACGTCAGTGAAACCGTCACCAAATTGAACGAGCTCCTCACATCGTTCAACTAGCAATTGAAGGTCTTAGATGAAGACTTGAGCGTCTGGAGGAGGATGCCTGATGTTGACCTGGATATGTTGTGTGAATACGGAGTTATTTCTTCTCAGGAAATGTACTTCAATTACTTAGATTTGATGGTAAACAAAGAATAATTCATTAGGGGAGTGGTGACGGAAGTGAAGGCAGCTCTGGACTTGTGCAAAGAACAGGAGCACACAATTAGTAATAGTTTGGAGGAGCTAACATGTAAGGTGATAGCTGAAAATGATGAACTGATTGCAAAGGATCATGTTATGACAGAGTTCACGAAAGTAATTCGCCTACAGCTTGAGGCAAATAGCTTTCATTTCAGCTCAATTGAAAAATTAACAAGCTATAAGGCTCTGCTAAATCGTCTTCCGATCAGCGTTGAAGGGTACACCAAAGATGTTTTCAAAGGTGCCAGCATAATTCGCAAGACAACTACTATTGCGCAACACACGAGTGCATCGGATCCTGGAGTTGTACATGAGTCTCTTCGCAAGTTTGAGATTTTCATCGACACTCTCTGAAGCTAATTCATAAGTGTCATAAACAATTATCATTTTTTCCCATGTTTTATAAATAGGTGTAGATTTGATGACATATTACATGTAGGATGGAAACAAGTTGTAAACACAGGGGGACTTGCACATGTATAGGAGCTACATGTAATCAGATTACAAGTGCATTAGGCCTTGTAATTTGGAATAACTCAAAAAAGAATTTTGAATAAGTCAAAAGTAGTTAAGGGTTTCCCTTTATTTCTCCACTTTTCCCTCCCCTCCTCACCTATATAAAGGAGTGGGTTCATTTTAATTTTTTGATCTTGGGTTTTATGCAAATAGGCTATGATAAAATCTCTTGTGACTTGAATACTTTGTGTTTCTTGACACAAGATTTCTAAAGTGAATAAAAGAAGCAAGTGTTCTCAAACTTTGTGTTGTGAAGCTTGAGGTTAATTGGTGTATTCTTACGTTGCATTAATTAGTCTATCTTTGATTCATCTTATAGTTTGTTTTACATAAATCTCTTGAGCGTTCAATTTGAGATTTTGAAAACTTTGTGCTTCAAGGAGAGTTGCTATAATTGATAGTGGCTGCAAATACTTCGAGCTGAAAGACTTTGTGCTTCAGTTATAACTACATTTAAAATTAGTAAACATTCAGTAAGAGACTTTGCGCCTATCTGCTGGTTTAGATTATTGAATCCATTTCGGGATAAATGCAGAAAACTTTGGGTTTCTGTAGCTATTCCACCCATATAAGTAGATTGGTGTCTTCGGTGTTGTTCTTACGTCAAACCCTGAGCCATCGATATTATCGTTGTTGCAGGTACCTTTTGTTGAATTTAGAGTTGTTCTTAAGTTGTAAAATCATTCCTGAAAAAAGAGGAAGCGATTAAAGAGAACCGCCTTTTTTGTAATTTTAGTTAAGTTCCTATTGAAGCCACCTACGATAAGAAGGGAGCCTCCCCTATTGCTGAGAGGGGAGAGAAATCTCGTGAGACGTTGCCTAAAGTCACAATTTTGCGAGTTGTGGTCACAGTGACTTACAAAAATTTTAGCCAACAAAACTAATGTTCTTAATAATGAGTTTGCCAAAACGATAAGAGTAATGTTCAGTAATTTCCTTCTCGCGCCCTCATAAGTGATGCTTCCTCGATTCTGATTAGAAACTTCAACCTATCTTCAGCCACGAACTTGTACAAGGAATCCATGAACTTGGAATGGCCTCCTGTGAAAATGTTAGGAGTTGTGCCTTACACCATACAAACAAGTTCCACCTGGAGGTGTAAGAGCTGCGATGTTTAGAGGAATGCCCATGATATTGAGGTTGACTCCAAAGATATCCACTGCAATAACTTGCACAAAGAATTCAAGTGTCGACCTTAGAAAACCAAAATATGAGTTGCGCCTCACCCTCAAAACTTCTATGCAGCGCTATAAAGTTTCTTCCCTAAAATATTAGATTGCCTCTACACAAGTCCACAGCTTGTCTTTATAATTCCACTTATTGAGTTGGCTCATAAATCCCCAATATTGATTAAAGCCTTTACTTTTAGTGATTATTAAAATATAATAGTCTACTCTTAACCATCCAATATTATTCCGATGATACTCACAGATAGATAATCTTTATTTTTCAAAACAATCGTAATATAAAATACCTCAATTCTGGAATATCTTATTTACGGAATATTTGTCTTTGGATGAAGACTTCACAAATTTGGCACAAATGTAGACTCTGTCGCAAATCCACCCCTTTGGAATAACAGGTTTTGGTCCAGCCCTCCTATCAAACTCCCAAATGTTTTTCGTCTCCAGAAAGCATAAAATATTTATCAAATCCAAAAGCATGTTGTCTTTCTCTATCCAATCTCCTTATAAATAACTCCAAGAAGCATCTAGAACATTAGGCTGACTTGGCCGACTTAATTATATTTGGAGAACTTTATTTAATAAAGTGACATTTTATAATATTTTATTATTATTTAATTAAATTAATTAATATTAAGTCATCATTTAGATATTTTACTTAATTTTTTAAAACTTAATAAAAATCAATTTAATTAATGTCAACTTAAAAATTGGGGATATTACACATAGAGTGACATATCGCCACAAATGATGCTCTCCCTATTTCGAGCATTGCAAAGGAACATACAAAAGAAGTTCTTATCAAACTTAGGAATAAATAAATCATATCATTCAAGGTTAAAAGATACAAAAACGCATAGAAAAAGAGTAAGTTTTATGGCGAGATTCAACAAAGAAAGAAGATGCAAAAATTGATGTAGAGCTAAGCATCCATTGAAGAAGCCATTTTGAAATATAGAGGAAGCATAGACAAATTGATGAACTCATCTTTTACAAATTAAAGCATTATTGGCAAGATTTCAGATGGAATGTTAATCATTTGAAGTAAGATAGGTAGAAAATATGAAGAGATTAAACAAAAAATCATACCTGATCTTCTAGCAGAATTCCTGCAAAACCTGCTCTAATATAACCTTTTACAGTTCTTTTAACATTCAAAATGTTTCCGTACCCAGTATCCCCATCTCCTATTACAGGAATAGATACAGCACTTGTAATCTGTGACCCTTGATCTATCATTTCCCCATATGAAATGAGGCCAACATCTGGCAAGGCCAATCGAGCAGCAGACACGGAAAATCCTGCAAATACATCCAGCCAATACCCATGAAATTCTCTCTGCATATAATGAAAGGTAAAAATAATCAAAAGATAACATAATACTTTGATTTGTTGTGTATTCTTAACATTATAATATATCAAACCCACCTGCCAGAATGGAACAATGTTAAGAGATTAACAATAAAATTAAAATAATGAAGAAGAAACTGTGAAGCAAATGTAATATTTTTAAAGTTAAACTAAAGATTGGCAATGTCGTAAGAGACTATATTCTACAAAACTATCAAGTGTCCTAGTTCCTCAATAATTATGGAGCAATTATAATACTTAAATTAATGTAAATGCGTAATCACTAGGAGTAGGGAGACAAGTCAGCTATGCAGGAACGATATTCCATTTATTTTTTAAATAGGGCACAGAGGGACAGAGACACAATATATTACAAGTGTTGAGAAATAGCGGAAAACAGTTTTTTTTCATTTTGTTTATTTTTAAGCATTCTAGGGTTCCACGACAGGAGAGAGCATGAGATGGTAGGAAATGAACCAGAAGAAAGCTGTAAATGGACCAAGAGAAGGCAGGAACGTTCAGATGATCTGTATGTGCCTTTGAAGATAGATATCTTAATGGATAGTCCACTGAGGGAGATTGTGTTGATAGGAGACTTAAATGTAAGAAAAGTAAGAAAACAAGCCAATTTGATAAGAAACAAAGACATAGACAATGGCCAGTTCTGGTTAAAAGAAACACAAGATATCCATTGGGTGAGATGTAGCAGAAAAAAACTTTTCAGAAAAAAATTGGTAAACTGAAGTATAATATTTTTTGAAAATATTGGGATTCAAATGGGGAAAATTCGGAATTAAAAAAATGTTTAAAATGTTGAAAAAGAGACAAAAGCTACTTTTTAGTTGTTAGTGAAACTTAAAGGCATTTCCACAGCATAGAGATATGGAGAACAAATAAAATAGAGAATTTAGCCCATGAATTGTCCAAATACACACACACACACATATATATGCACACATGTGTGTGTACAGAGAGAGAGAGAGAGAGAGAGAGAAGTGTAGCATGTGAGATTTGCTAGTAAATGATTCTGTAGTAATATAATGTCCCCATTTTAGCTCACCATGTTTAGAGGTTTGGATTAGCCTATCAGTGGCCCTCGTAGGCTAAGTCAAATGGTTAGAGAGTCCCAATTGGCAAAACCAGAGGCCAATTCCCATTTCAAAGGACAAGAGTGTTCAGGATTGCTCTTCGTTTGGACCAATTTGGCACACTTACTATTTATAGTAAGTGTCTATTTCGAGAAAGTTAGGGTTTCTATCTATAGCAGAGCGCCTGAGCATGTTTAGTTGCAGCGTTGAGTTTTGGCATCATTGAGTGGAGCAGTTATTCAAGGACTTACTATTTATAGTAAGTCAATTTCACAGAGTTACCACTTTTGGCAGGGCACTTGGGTATTTGGCTTTAACTGTAGATATTTGGATTCAGAGTTGACTTCTTGGAGGAGGTTGGATAGCCCGAACTCATGATTATTAAATTATTAATAAAGTCCCACTTTATTAATAATACATTATAATGGCTTATTACAATGTTTTAAAATATTTGGGGCCAAGTTCTCTTTAATGAGCATTTAATGATAATTTAAAAGTGGGCGTCTAACCCAAGGGAATCATTAATTATTATTTTATGAAAGTCAACTTATAACAAAAGCAAATACCCAAGTTATTTGAATCTTGTTGAAGAAGCTCCATGGTTCGATCTTTTATGAGGAATTTTAAAAAGCCAAAGCTAGAAATCGAACCATTCGTGAATGGATGTTTTTGCCTTTGAAATTGCAAAGCATTTGGTGTATGCTTGGGTTTCAGCAAATTGGACTTGGAAGAACAAATTTCTTCTTGGTTGTTTTTTCAGCAATTAGAGATGGTGAAATACCCATTGATTCTTGCCAAAAACAATGGCTTCATTCAGAGGTCATGTTTGTGCTAAACAACATAGTATTAAGGGGAGTTTGAATTATCTTCGGGGGTTTTAATTGCAGAATTCTCCATAGGCGGCTATAAGTAAAAATCGCAGCTTCTACACAGAGTTTGTGGGAGTTTTTGAGGAAGCCGATCCACATTTACTGCCCACGTGAGTCCCTTAGAGGCTGGCGTCAATCTTCTAGGGCAGACCGATCAGAGTTTGGGCCTTCATTCCATCACAGGTTGAGCGGCTAGCAAATTATATGCATTGAATGATTAGTTTGAGAGGTTTTTGGCAAAGTTTTACAGCTGCGTAGGGTTTCCAGGTTTTTCTATGAACTGCAATTTAATTTACTATATCAATAATTGCATTGTATGCATTGTTAACAAATAATAATAAAATAAGGAGATCTCTGCCAGTGTTTATTTTTTGCAAAAGTTAGATTTTGTTTTATGCATTGTTATATATTTTCAAAAACTCTTTAAAGTATAAGATTTCAAAGGCAAAAAAAATTCAAAACATTGCAAAAACAATCAAAAAACCTGTCAGTTGCCAGAAAGACTAGAGATTGAGCCAGTTGGGCTCATCACAGGTAAGTTCTCTATGAAGTTGATAAAACATTTCATCGAACCATAAATTAAGTTCTTCTTGTATGATGTGAGTGGATGGAAAAATGCTACTGAAAATACTGCATTTCAAATTATTATTAATATCATAACTGTTTAGTCATTGTCATAGAGACTACACTATCATAACAAACTCTAAAACCTTCAAAAATTTAGTGAGACCTGAAAAAAAATACAATAAACATGACTGCATCCTAGAAGGATAAAAGAAAACAATATTTTATCATTGAGAAATTT
Organism: Thuja plicata; assembly: GCA_018584345.1. Taxonomy (NCBI): domain Eukaryota; kingdom Viridiplantae; phylum Streptophyta; class Pinopsida; order Cupressales; family Cupressaceae; genus Thuja; species Thuja plicata. The sequence continues at coordinate 5,690,265 of MU226848.1, forward strand.
TCAAGTAGGAAACCTCAAAACAATATATCCCCCAAATAAAATTCTAATCAAACGATAAAAGAGAAAGCACTTCTTATTACAGGTAGATTCAAATGGCCATGAATTATGCATTTTCAAAGATTCAAGATACAAAACCAAGTCACATTCAAAATCTTTGCTATTAAAACAAACCATCAAATTTAGTCAAAGTACTGACTTATATAAAATAGAAGTAAAAGAAAGACACAAAACACATTATAGGATAGAGATGCATAATATCAAAATAAGCATACAAAATGATTTTCATAATGGGGTTTGTTCCATGTTGCATCATCCTTGCATGGTGTTTAAACTTTCAAATATGAGCTTACCAAGTAGAGGGAGATACCATCACAATTGGGAGACTAGAATTGTGTTGAAGCCTTGAGCACCACTAGAGGATCTCATGATGAAGAACACATGAAAATTAGAATAGCAGAACATAAGTATGATGAGGCTACTTTTTTCTGGAGTATCTATGCAAGTGATCACCAACATGAATTGGTGGAGGTTTTTTATGGGAAGAGTATTATAAGGGGAATTATGGAAACAAATTCCAATCTTAATATTGCTGCTCTAATTTCTACCAACTATCATATGATTCCTATTGCATACGTACAACTAACTACCCCCTTCCTATGACCCCAATTATGTGTTTCTCCTTCCATATAGTGCAATGATTGTTGGCTTGATCTCGCAAGGCTCCTTGAGTTGTCTATGGTTCTTCAACCGTATGGCTTGTTCTGACCTAGCTTGCCTATGGACTATGGCATATAGCATATGGCTTGTCTTTGGTGTAGGGACGCTGCGATCTCCCTCGACTGTACAAAAAGTTCACAGTGTAGCATATGGATGCAATTCTTTCTTCCCGTTAGCTCCTCTTTCCACCTTCGCTCTTTTTTTCCTTTTACCTTCCATTTTCTATCTTCGTACTATTAGATGTATCTTCCCTAACTTTACATGCTTTCATCGGTTTCTCTTCAACAAGAGTTGTAGCTTAAATAAAATTACATATTGATGGAAATACCTCATAGTCCTCCATTTGCCAGTGAACTTGTCCATTCAAGGATCTCATCTCATCTTCAAGGAAATTTCAAATTCGAGCACCCCTTTGTCACTTCGATCACCACAGGTTAATGGCCTACTTCCTCCCTTCACTCTCGATGGATAATGTATTTCACTTCCAATTGTGGTTTGCCTTGGTGGTGATCAACTAATCTCTCAAGAAGTGCAACATACGCCTTTTCTTTCAAGGAGATAACTACGAAATCCAAGAAAAAACATTGTTACCTTTTGTGCCATCAATTTCCCCAATGGCTTAATGCCATGTTGGTCACCACCTAACAAATGGAAGGTTGGTAGCCACGGTATTGGCTTCCCCTCGGCATTTCCAAGTTTCCTCCGACAACACATTGACTCCCGAGCCTCTCTTGACAATGCTAATCGTCAGCTTTCTCCCCATGTAATGTCCTCTCTCAGAATAGGATTTAATAATAAATAATAAAAGTAAATAAATAAATTATAATATATCTTATTACTAAATTAATTATATTAATAATATAATAATGAAGAATATTATATATTAATAGTATATTAATGAATAAATTGAATAATATTATAAGCTAATCTAATCTATTATTAAATATAATATATTAAAGTAATAATATAATATATTATAATAAATATAATATATTACATCTGTGATAATAATACATAATATAATATTAATATTATATATTATAATATTCATATATATATATTATAATCTGATCCATTAATATTTTATTAATATTGATATTGTAGTTTATATTTGTATATCCAATACGAAGTCAATAAAGACCCGATACTATGTACAAATTATAGCTAAACATTATAATTTAAAATTTCCTACTGCCGACCACAAAGGGTCGCAACCTTCTAAAGTCACTCCCCATCGTAACAGTATAAATAGGCTGGGCGACAACATGTACAGGGAGAAGGAATGTTTTTAAATCTAATACAGTCAGCAGACTACATCATGGGAATTAGGGGGCTACAAAAAAATTGTGGCAAAGGAAGTAACAGTTATCCAATCATCGTTGGGCAAAGTATTACGTGGCCAAGGAAACATATATACAACCAAACCAAATCACGGGAGTGTATCAAGTCAGCAGTTGATTAAAAAACAACAATCATTCCTTCCATTGTTTTTATGCCATACACTCAACAAACTAGGAATCATCGAACATCATACTTCCTTCCTCACAATCACTGAAAAGGGGATTGAATTCATTTACAAGGATATACAGGTTAACTCCAGCAATTCACTCACAAAAATATACAGTTAGCAATATCATAAGAAAGCCATCGAACAAGAGGAGAGACTTAGTTACGTCAGCAAATTTAGTAATCCAGTCAAAGCATATAACAGCCACTGTCGATCAGATAAAATATATAAATCAGTGAAATATTCAAGATAACAAGGGTGTAAAGGAAAGTCTCGGAGTTATATGCCCAGTCAGCAATACTATCAGCAAAGACACCGAACCATAACTGGCCAGAATACTAATCAGTCAAACAACAAATACTATTGGCATCAGGTTTGCAATAAAATTACAGTCAGCAACGTAACAGCAGATCTCCTTCAGAGATAAATATAAAATCTATATCAATCAGTATAGCAAAATAATCAGGCCTTAAATAAAGCATCTCTTACAACCAAATTTTAGAAAATCATACTTAGCATGGAGGACTCTCACTGAGATAGAGTTGGACAGAACAGACTTAATAATATTGCAAATTTAATAAGTCTACGGTTGATGATAAGCAGATCAGACTTAGTTAACAACTAAGCTCGGGTTCAAGGAACCAAGTTACAAACCAACCTAGGAACCGGGAACATTACAGTGGTATCAGAGCATAACCCTGCCATCCTGTGAATTTAGTTCATGCAAACTTATCAACGCACCAGAGGGAAGAAAGCTATGGCAGAACAACTAGCACAGGAGTTAAGGAACTTCATGGAACAAACCAATGAAAGGTTTGAAAGAACCAACCAATTGATACTCCAGGCCATCCAAAGCATGAACAATAGAAATCATAATGAAAGACCCAGTCCCAACCCAGGGAGAGATACTCACTCCAATCATTCTAAAAATGAACACTCAACCCAAAGCTCTATACTCAGGCCTACCGTTCCGACTTTCCTTCCAAGGGAAGAACCAATTATAGAAGAGGAGGAACCAACCACAAATAGTGTAGAAGAACTTTCCCAAATGTATGTAAGGTTAGAACCGGGAATCCAGAGACTTATAAGTCCCTTTAAAGAATATTATGAGACCAAAACCATGGGAAACAAAAATAGAAAGAAGAATCATGCTAACAAAGACCTTAAATCAAGGATAAGTAATATGTCCCTACCGTGTTTTGATGGATCAAGGAAGGACACCGCTCAATCATGGGTCCAAAAACTTGATACATACTTATCCCTCAACCCCATGACCGAAGAGACTGCCATCAAGTTCACCATACTCCATTTAACAGGGATAGCCCATAACTGGTGGCACCACGTTATCATTACTCAAGGCCATAAAAATATCACCACCTATAGTGAATTTAATCAAAGACTCATTAGTAGGATCGACCAAAGAAACCCTGAATGGTACTTCCAAGAGTTAAACCATCTCAAACAAACAAGGACTATAGAGGAGTTTGCCAATCAATTCCAAAGTCTATCTGTTATGACCCTAGATCTATCCCAAAAAAGACTCACATATATGTTTATTGAAGGACTTAAAGACTCCATCAAAACTATAGTAAATCCTCTAGAACCTCAAACCCTGGAAGAAGTAATACAAAAGGCCAAGAAGGTTGAATCAAATTCTTCAAAGGAAAGAGCTAAGAATGTTTTGACTAAGACACAACATAGATATGAGGAATCAAGGAAGGATGATAGGGGAAGAAAATGTTATTTATGAAAAGAACAGTGGGATATAGGACATCAATGCTAAGGGAGAGATGAAATAATGAAGAGAGGTATATGTTTGAGGTGCAAAGAACCATGGGAACAAGGGCACAAGTGTGGAAAAAGGAGCCAAGTCCATAGAATTGAAGCAAAACAAGATGAAGAAACACCACATAAGAGAACAAAGTATGATCAAGGAGATCTCAATAACATCCAAGCTGAAAAAGGAGCAAAAAACCAATGGAGATTTTATGAGGTCCAGCCCTAGATGTGACAACAAACTAGAAAGCTTGTGTTAGCCAGTAATGCAAAAATAGTAATTAATATATTTATGTAAACTTGATTTGTTGTTAATAAACATTTAATGAACTAAATAAAGACATTCTTGGCGAGTATCAAAGTCTTGATTAACGACATCCTTGGTGAGTGTCGAGACATTCTTGGTGAGTGTCAAAACTTAATTTAGACATTCTTGGTGAGCATTGAGACTTGATCAAGGACATTCTTGGTGAGTGTTGGCTTGATCAAGAGACATTCTTGGTGAGTGTCACAACTTGATTTAGAAGTTCTTGGTGAGCGTCGAGGCTTGATCAAGGACATTCTTAGTGAGTGTCAAAACTTGATCAAGAGACATTCTTGGTGAGTGTCACAACTTGATTTAGACGTTCTTAGTGAGCGTCGAGGCTTGATCAAGGACATTCTTGGTGAGTGTTAGAGCTTGATCAAGAGACATTCTTAATGAGTGTCACAACTTGATTTAGACGTTCTTGGTGAGCGTCGAGGCTTGATCAAGGACATTCTTGGTGAGTGTCAGAGCTTGATCAAGAGACATTCTTGGTGAGTGTCACAACTTCATTTAGACGTTCTTAGTGAGCGTCGAGGCTTGATCAAGGACATTCTTGGTGAGTGTCAGAGCTTGATCAAGAGACATTCTTGGTGAATGTCACAACTTGATTTAGACGTTCTTGGTGAGCGTCAAGGCTTGATCAAGGACATTCTTTGTAATTTCCCCGTTTTTAGGCACATTGGATTAGCTTATTTTTGTGACCCTCGTAGGCATATCAGGAAGTTGGAGGGGGCGTGTGGCAGAGCTAGTGGTCAGTTCCCACTTTGGAGGTCTGTGATGCCAGGATTGCTCTTCGTTTGGGTCAGATTGACAGACTCACTATTTATAGTAAGTGTTTATTTTGGGTTATCGTCATGATTGTTATTTATAGCAGGGCGCCTGTACATTGGTATCAGTGGAATTGTGGATTCATTTGCAGAGTTTCTAGTTTGAGGGACTTACTAATTTTAGTAAGTCTATTTCTGGCAGTGTCTATTTGTGGAAGGGTGTCCGAACTGTTGTCTTGACAGAGCAGAGCTTTTGGATTGGCTTGGGTTGATTATTTTATTAATTAATTAAGTTCACTTAATTAATTATATTATCAGGCTTATATTAAAGTCAAATCATTAAAACTTTAATGATGCTTTATTTAATG
>MU226848.1:5706789-5759068 GCA_018584345.1 Thuja plicata
ATTCCCCCCCCCCCCCCTCTCTCAGTATTACTTAATCCTAACAATTGGTATCAGCGCTTTTGGCCCCTGGAGAGAAAGTTTAACAGCTTAAGGGAGATCAAGATGGATTCTAAAAGTTTGTAGGAAAAATTTGAAGCAGCACTTGAAGATCTTGACAAAGCTCAAGCAGAGAATGGTGATTTGAAATTCAAATTGAGAAGAGCAGAGGGATTCATTAAGAAACTAAAAGAACAGCTTGAACTTTCCAAAAGTCAGAGACAAGATCATATGGTTAAGATAAAAGTGGATTCAGACAATGATACTTCAGATCAGATAATGCAACTTGAGCAAGAGAAAGATACTTTGAAGCTTAATCATGAAACTACTTCACTACAGATGGCTAAAGTGATTCAACAGGAAAAGGATGCTAAGAAGAAAATTGAAGAAACCTTAAAGGATGCTAATATTCAGATGGGACAAATGAAGACTGAACTTGACCACTACAAGAATAAGTATTTGGAATTAGAGAAATATAAGACAGACAGAAACCTAAAGGAGACATGACTGGTGTTGGCTTCAATGAAGCAGAATGTTCAAAGAATCAAGAAGAAAAATTTGATGCTAAGATTGATGGAGAAAGACCTACTCTTGAAGAACCTAAAGAACAGATCAGACCTTTCAGAGGTAGATGTTTTGGATGTAACAAGGTTGGACACATGAAGAGAGATAGCAGAGGTAAAGCCCCTTTCAAACCTTTTTCTGGTTATTGCTTTAATTGTTATGCATATGGGCACAAGAAAGAAGAATGCAGGAAACCTGATCAATCAAGATTCAAACAAGATTACATTAGTGAAGAGGCAGCAGCTAAAACCGCATGTTACAAATGTAATAACCTTGGGCACATCACAAGGAATTGTAAGTTGCAAGTTAATCAGAACAGATCACCTCCTATATGCTACAAATGTAAAATTCCAGGACAGATAGCGAAGTTTTGCGGGTAAAATGGAACTGACAACAGAAGAGTACCACCTCCTATAGTTATAAAGAAGAATATTGGTGATACTGGTGAGTCTTGTAGAGTACAGGAGTGAATTTAATAGTTGTTTCAGGAAAAAAGAAGATATCAGCAGTAATAAGGTATGGAATATAAAAGAGTCTAGTAAAGAAAAGGTTCAGGAAGAGTCAGTAGATGCTACTGAGTCTTCGCCTGATGCTAACATTGCTACATCAACCTAGATGGCCAAGCATGGCCTTAGGGGGAGCATTGGAAGAAAACATCAGAAATCTATCCAGCCCCTGAATGAGGAGTAAGCTCTTGCGAGCTTAGGGAGAGCAAGTAGAAATTTTTTGGAACACATATCTGTGATCGCATGGCTTTACAAGTCTATATCCTATGATCGCCAGATTGTTATTCGGCTGGATTATGTGCAGAAAAGAGTTTATTGGGATCTGTGTCATTTCTTCACTCAGCAAAGTATAAGGTTAATTGAAAGAGCATAATTGAACATCATTTGAAGAGCAGAGCCTGAGGAGAACAAAGTCTAGAGAAGAAGAAGAATCGAAGCAAGTGTGTTGAAGAGTTTGATCGAAGCAGGAATTCGCATTTCAGCAACATCGAAGAGTTTGATCGAAAGAGGTATTTAGATCGATTTTAAAGCTTTGATAATGGATACTCCGATGATTTTCAATGTTGCAGAGAGACCTAGATACAAGTTTAAGAAACACCCTTTTAAATCTACTGAGGATGATCTCGAAGGCGCATTTTCACAAACACCCTACGGCATTCTACATGTCGAAGATATTAGGGCTTACATACATTGTAAGTATGAATCTTTGGGAGACGATGAGATTGCTAGTGAGATGGAAGACATGATAGGAGATGATGGAAAGATGAAGGATGAGTTTGCACATCTTAACAACCTAAGTATCATGAAGGTAACCGAACTTTTCGAGTTTGACGAAGAAGAATGGATAAAGATTATTCTGAGCAAAGTTCATGACCAATTCATATGGCTTGGAGATCAACCTGTGAAGATTTGCAGCGACCTAATTCATGCAATAACAGGTTTGGACAACACTGGTGTAATACCTGTTGCTAAGAAGAACACTAAGAAGATGGTAGAAACCCTAACGCATTCACAATGGGACAAGAGAGCGATGACGATAAACGATATATTCCAACAGGATGTCAAATTGATTACTATGATTTTAGGCTATAAACTCCATTATAGCAGCAGACTCAATTCAGTATCAGCAACAATAATCTTAATGGCTTATAAAATGGTTAAGGAAAACATCAAGTGTAATCTTTGTGAAGTACTAACACAACAATTCTTGGAGAATTTAAGGCATATTAAGAAAGATAAGTCGAAGGGATTCAAATTTGGATCTTTGTTGATACATATGTACATCCACATTGTTCACAAATTTCCTGGTATGCACCCTAGAGCATGGAAAGACAGTGTACCTACTGGTATTCAGATTTCTCAAAGTTAGGAGACAGAATAGCACATGGGTAGATGGTGAATTGTTTGCTATGATCAAAATCTTACAGAGAGAGATGAAGGCAAGGGCGAGAATTCCTGAGGCAGTGGTAGAGAAATACAAGGACTCAATCTGTTTCATGGTTGAAACTGATTGTGTGTACTTTGAGGCAGTTCTACCTAGAAAGAAGTTGTGTTATCCATTGGGTTATGAGGTTAGTTTTGAAGTTCTGAATATGCAAATGGAACATACTCTATCTTCAGAAGTTGATTCATCAGAGGAAAGATGGGGTACTTATGAGGAAAAGTCTGCAAAGATTAGGGAGGAACAGACTAGAGCATCAAGGAAAAGGAAAATAGAGAATGTAGTAGATGACTTGGCAGCCAAGGCAGGTATATCAAAGGAAGAAATGAAAGAATTTAGAAAGAAGATGACAGAGAGAACTTCTAGGTTCGCAAGCACTGCTGCTACGGCGGCCCCTCCACCTCCAGAAAATGCCAAGATAATCAGTCCACTTTCTACTGTAATTGATGTATCTACACCTTCACCACCACAGTATACATCGCAGGAAGAGATAACAAAGCAATTGCCTAGAAGAAACACAAGGTCCACTAAACTGGACTCACCTCCTAAGAAACAGAGGACAGAAGAAGAGAAGACAGTTGAAGAAAAGGCCACTAATGTGAGACAACTCTGGAAGCCAGACATGAAAATGTTGGAGAAGAGAGTAATTGAGCAAGGGAAGCTTGTTTCATTGGCTAAATAATATGACAAGTATGAGGCATCTGACAAACTTTGGATTGAAGACAGTAATTAATCACTTGTTTTTAAGAAGAATTTGTTAGAAATTGGAGGTAGTATACCTGAGGAGTTATATGAGAAATTGGAGATAAGGAAGCAATTAGAACAGAAAGAAGATGAAGTGATTAGAGAACAAACAATTGAGGACATGTTACCTGTTGTATTTGTTAAGGAGATAGAGAGAATATTGAGTGAACTAAAACCCTTACTGAGAACCAAGACAAGATTAGTAAAGATAATGGGAAGGAGATATGATGAAGTAATTGAGGAGACATGGAAAGTTGTGGAAAAGGTCTTGATGGGAACTGAAACTGAGAACATCTCACCACCTGAGGCTCCTAAGCCCAAATCTATTGAGAAAGGTGAATCATCAAGGAGAGCTGAAATAAATTTTGACAAATCAAATAGCGAAGATGCTAGTCAGTATGTTTGCACTGTGAAGCAACCAGATTTCTATGTTTTTGGTGTGCTTATGTCATTGGACACTTCACAGGATGTGAATGACCCTTTTGTGCAGGATACAAACATTGAAGGAAACAGTGAAAAGGATATGGCAGAGAAAGAAAAACAAAAAGAAATCAAAGATGAAACAGTGGAAGACATAGTGAATAAGGTTGAAGTGAAACAGGAAACTTTTACATTTGATTCTTCACCTTTATTGTTGGCAAGTGGAGACAAGACTTTGAGCACTGACATTGACAACATGGATGTGGATGAGCTGATGAAATTATCCTACATCGCATTTGCTAAAGCTAAAGAAAGATCTGAGCAGAAAGGAGAGAAGAAGACTAAGGTAATGACAAAAGCAGTTGACACTCTTAACAAACTACTTCCAGCACCTATTATTTTTCAAGGAAAAGATGATGCAGAAAACTTGAACAAGGCACTAGATGACTTTGACAGTCACTATGAGTCATTAGAGAAGATCGCTGAAGAGAAGGCTGAGCCGAAATATCTCACGAAAAAATTGGAATAAGCATGCAAGTCTATTTCATGGGACTTGGGCATACTGAACAAGACTACATCTAAGGCTAAAAGTTGTGTCGCACATGGAAGGAAGTTATACAGTTACTGTATAAACCCTATCAGACATATCAAGAACATTGTGGATATTGTAGCGAAGGATATAACTACTCTGGATAAGATGATGGAAAGTTGTGAGACCTCACAATCTGTATTGGAGATAGACAGAGAGGTGTCCAAGATTTTGGACAAACTGAGTGTACTGGATACAGAAAGAGGGAGAGTTATGGCAAGGTTTGGTATGCTAAAGAGTCTAATCACTCCCGAGCTATCAATTCTTGAGGTCCATATCTCTGACATGGAGAAGACAGCACAGGCCCTTATAGCACAATGCCTATTGAGCTAAAGGCAGCAGAGAATTCTTTGTTTGCACTGAATGGGCTAATTCATGTAAGTCAGATACTGGTGAAGACCTAGACAAGGGAAATGAAGATCTTGGAAAACTCTTTCCGAGATGTACTAAAGATGGTCTAAATTTTCTGGTATGCAGTGGTACAATTTTGATGTATTCTACATTTTTGTATACCTTTGCCATTGATGTCAAAGGGGGAGAAGAGAAGAGAATAAAAATGTATGGAAATTGTATAGAGTAAAGGAGATATGTAAAAGATATACACAGACATCTTTTTGGTATTGACACTTAGTCATTTTTCACTAAGTGTTGCCATCAATGCCAAAGGGAGAGATTGTTGGCAAGTGATTCATTTTGGAGTGATATGGGACACTTGAGGGTTGTCATTTATGGCAACACATCTGGTATGATGATCGCTTGGAGTTGTTTATAGTTTTGGAGATGCAGATTGCAAAATGACTAAGTACAGTGAACAAAAATACAAAGTATAGCAGTACAGTTTTGGACAGCGAAGTTAGTATATGGCGAATGAAGACTTGCGAGCTTAGGCAAGGACATTTTGGGGTTGTTGTCAATCAGGATTGCGCCTATAGCTGGATGCAGAATCTAGCCATCCTATTGGAACATGGAAACATTCTCCTTGGTGGATGAGAGAATGAATCTCCGGATTCTAGGTCGGTCCCTGTTAAATTCGGGATATCACCTAATGCTAAGTGTGTATGTGGGAAAGAGGTAGAAGGATAATATGAATACCTTGAAAAATCTAAAGGAGGTGATACACCAAACAATTTGTTGGTAACTTTGAATGAATCAACATGAATCACAAAAATACCAATGGCTCTCAATGCTCAGACAACATGAAACTACAACAATGATTCTATGCAAGGATCTGCAATCCTTAGATTTGAAAGGGAAACTAGGTTTAACCAATTTTCAGCAAAGAACTAGGACTCACAAGCAAAGACCTGTAATAACAAGTATCAATATTTGAATATGCAGCAAGGGAAGTAGCTTAAAAGAAGGATAACACAACCTAAAAGCAAGAAAATCCACAATATTGGACTTCAAACCAATGAGAAGGAACCGATGTATCAATATATCAATGTTGTCAAAACTCTGCTACAAAATGCCCTTACAATACATTCACAAGTCTGCAATGTGCAAGAACATGTGAAGAAAAGAAGGTCTCCAAAAATGATGTCCAAATACAATAATATAGGTATCAGATCCCAAAGGGTCGGATGCAGGAAGAAACTCCATTAAATCAGGGCCATAACTATCAGAAACTGAAGTCTAAGTGCTCCAACAACTCCACCAAACCATGCATAACCAAAGTGCAACTCAAAATCCCTCCAAAATTGCTCCAAATCTTCATAAAACATGCAGAATCTGTGGGGTCGGATATGAAGACAAAACCCACCAAATCAGGGGCATAACTACCAAAAACTGTGATCAGACTGATGTAAAAGACTCTCCAACTGATGCCAACTGGTAGGTAGCTCCAAAACAACTCCAAACAAGCCTCAAAATGCTGTAAACAATCCTTAAACAACAACTGAACTGAGCAAGAACAGAAACACTCTCCTAGAAACAGGCATGGGATAGACAGTCAACTGCTGGTCAACTCTAGATAAACATGACATCACCTAAACCTTAACTCCTAGACAAGACAATCCCCAAATCACACTTAGGATAATTAATAATTATTGCCTTATAATTATGACAACTAATTATTATCTCCAACAAGTTAGTGCAATCAAAGAAAAATCCCCTAGGACCTTAATTATTTATTTATTAGTTGATTATATCTCAATATATTTAATTTTAAAACGAATAGTCAACCTATTTATTTTTAAATTGAATATATTGAGATATAATCAATTAATACTTAACGAATAAACGAAAGAAAAAACAACCCCAAGGTAAATTATTTATCCTTTTTAATTGATTGTATTTTAATATATTTTAATCTTAAAACGAATCGTTTAAGCTTTTTGTTTTAAAATTAGATATATTAGGATATAATCAATTAAAAAGGATAAATAAAATAAAACTCTCAACTCATTTACTTATTATTAGTCAATATATTTAATATTTTTAAACGAAATAGATTAACTATTTATTTAAAAAAAATAGATATATTGAAATATATTGATTAATAATAAGTAGACGAGTTAATCATTTTATTTTATTTAAAAATTTAATATTTTATCTAAAACTTGATTTAAATTAAAATTACAAAATATGTAACTTAATGAGTATCTTTAATAAAAATGATATTCATTAAATTATATATTCCTTTATTCTAATTTAGATTGTTTTTTAGATAATATATTAAATTCTATTTCAAAACATGTTTAAACAAAATAAGCATTTCCATAGATTTTAAAATTTATAAATTAATGAATATCATTAACAAATGATATTCATTAATCCATAAATTAAAACCTATGTAAATATCATTCTATATCTAAAGTCCCTAAGGCTTCGAATTCGTCTCTTATCATAAGGGAACCTAGGCTAAACCCTAAGCTAAACACGGCAACCACCATCCCTATCATGTGGATTTCAAACAAAATACAATCACCACTAAGGTAATAATATCTTACGGGTTACATTGGGTTAGATAACCCTAAAACATTTCATTTATCTCATTTGGTCTTTGCGAAATCCGCTCTGCTGCCGCCATGCTCTAGGGTTTGGACAAAATGGAAGAATGTTGTTGCTTTTATGGAAGAGCCTGCTGCCATTTGCAATGCTGGGAGGTGACAATGTGCTTCTTACTGTCTTTTTGTGCTACTAATGGCCACCACTTCTACTGTTCCGAAATACAATACGGTTGCTGACTGTGCTTGCCGCCATGGATGTTGCTATGAACTTTACCTTCTGTAGCTGCAAAACTCCTTTTACTTGCTATTGCTCTTTCTTGTTGTTCTTGCCGCTTTGACTTGAGGGTTTGAAGTTTCGAAAAGATGGCACTGCTGGTGAAAAACGACATGCTTATTATGGACATTATGACTGCCTTTTCGTCCTTTTATACAACACCCTTCAACTGGTAAGTCTTTTAATTTCTAAAAAACATGGAATCTTGTTACCCTCTTTTGTGTTTACTGCCGTTTGAACGTATGCTGCCCTGCAAAAGATTTTTCCTTTTAAAAATCTAGGCACTTGGGTATTGGGTGATGTGTTTCTTCGTTTTACTCCATTTGAAAACAAATTTCTGCAAAAAATGGGTGCCTTTATACTGTTGTTATTTTGTGCATTAGATCTTAACATTACCAGTGTTGGTCTCCTCTCACTTCTGCGGCTCCTTTTGGAACCTTCTATGTAGAGGTTGTAACTGATAGTTGAACATTCTTTTAGCACATTCCTGCCACTCTCTGTCCAAACTACTATATGGGTGCGAGTTTAAAATGCTTTCAACGCTGAAAACTGTAGCTTTACCTGAAAATAATGCCTTTAATGAATTGAAACTTGAGATTTGAAGGCCTTCTTAATAGGCGGTAGCTCTTAGAAAACAGTGTGTTTCTTTGAAACCTTTCTAAAAATGACACTTCCAGCACATCATTATATTTCTAAGTCCACCTTTGCTATTTTCTCAATGGTATTACTCTTATAAAATGAATGCATTTGCTGAAATTATTGTTAATGTTTCAATTTCATAAAACTAATTGTTGTCTCCTTTTTTCAGTTTGTATTACATCTGATATCAACATTGTATATGTATTTTTTATCAGCAATATTCTGATATGGAATCCATTACCTGTATCTCGTTGTACCTCTTTGTCTAATTTCAGCAATGAATAAGTAATGAGTATATTGCCTTTATCATTATTCCAATTTATGCTCATGTTGATGAATGTACATTTGGATGACTTTCATGGCCCTTACTTCAGCTACTTGTTGATGAAATGTGCGCTCCCTGTACTTTATATTCATTGTATCTGCTGCTACTATGAACTTTACCTTCTGTAGCTGCACATCCATATCTTCCTTTACTGAAAGTATAACTGAATTGTCATTATCCTTGTGGATACATTATTCTTGCATCATTGTCATGATTTACTTGTCTGTTGCTTTACAGATCTCACTTGATTTGAATACTCTCATTTGCTGTTATACTCCTGTAGCTTGCTGCATTAGTGATCAATACTAAAATACTCCTTAGCTTTGAGGAAATTTGACTTCTATTTGTTTGTTCAAATTGGATTCAAAATTGTCTTCTTAATCTTATAACAACAATGCACCTTGTAAGTACAACTTCGCGTGCTGCTAATGATTGTAATTTTTTTTTTTCCTTTGTTAATATGTATCTGTACCTTTCACTTACTAATGGCAGCTTGCTCCATAATTCCTTTTTGACATAATCATGCATCCCTGAATGTAGATCTGGACCATATATGACAGTAAATGCTTAGCAAAACAACTTCCTGTAGAAGAATAGGTTAAACACCTCTACTGCTATCAGTTGGAACTTGACATGACTTCATCTTGTTATCATTTCGTAGCACTCTTTTGCCGATTATTATTGTTTCTTATATGTTGTAGCTTCATGTTAATCTCAAAAAACACACTCATATGCGCACTATTTGTGAGTTTAACTCTATGATAGAATTGTTCTCTGACACATTTTGCTTAATGCTCACTGTTTTTCTGAACCTAAAAATGATTGTTCCTTGACATGGCTTTTATAATTGATGACCTATAGACTGTAACATATACGTGCTCTTCACTATTGATTCTGAACTCTGTATATGTTGATAGTTTGCTGCACTTTTTGAACAATAAGATACCCTCTTAATGGTACCTGCCCCACTCCTTATATGATTCATTTGACATGAGTACATCCTTGAAAGAAAATCTGACTTATATAACAGCCAATGCTTTGTGAAACATCTTTTATAGCAGAGCAAGATAAATACCTCTTTTAGCAATCTTGTAGCAATATAATCACTTATTGCAACTCTGAACATATTGAAACGCATTAAGAACCTCCTGTAGCTTTATCCCTGTCTAGTTTTAGACACTGAAAGGTTTCATGACAGAATGTCATGTCCCTTCAACAACCAGTCTTTTGTAGCACCATTAATTCAGTTGGAAGGTCCCATACTTGTAATGTACGTATGCCCCCTCTACAACCTCTTTAAGTCCTCCGGTCTTCGCCTCTCCATGACTTCAGTCGGAAAGTTTCACACTTGTAATGAATGTGCGTCCTTTCAACAACCTACTTGGTCTTCATGTCTTCGCCTCTCCATGATTTCAGTCGGAAAATTTCATACTTGTAATGAATGTGCGTCCCTTCAACAACCTACTTGGTCTTCATACCTTAATTTGTACATGAAACAAACAATATTAGCATTAAAAATTATTTTCCCTCTGTTTTCCTTCTTCTCTTTTGCTTCTTTTATAAAGCATATCGCTATTTTTAGAGCAGTGTAGAGGTATTAGGAATGTCTCTATTGCTCAGTTCTTCTGAACTGACTCCTTCATTCTGTCTTACAGGTTTGCGAAAGTTGGAGATGCAGCCCAGATTTCCAACACGAAGTCAAAGATCGCTTCTCTGTACAGGCAATGGAGGCTTTCCCTCTATCCCTTTACTTCTTTATATTTGCAATGTGTTTATTCAAATGTAGTGTTAATAGTTGCCACGGCTTGTGTGGATCTGAATGCATTGTACATATTCTGTAAAATTGAAATCTGAACATCATCATTGTACCTTTGTAAAATAGCATTTCAATAATATGTCATGAAAAAATGCATTGTCTTTGTACTTAGATTTCAGATTTGAATAAAAGTGAACAGATTAACCAATTCTTTCTGCATTATCTACCTTACTTTCTGCATTTAATCAATTCTTGAAAACTTAGAACAGCAATTTGTTCAATCCATAATCAATGCAAAAGTAGTTTCAATTTAGTAATTTAGTATGCAAACTAAATAGGTAACAGGGGTATGTATGACCTTCAGTTAAGGTCGCTTGAGTTTTGGTGTTGATCACAGTGAGTTACAGATAGTTGAAGACATGCAAAGACAGAGTAACAGAGATACAGGGTAGATGAACAGTCGTGATGATTAAGGGAGTATGGTATGGAATCCAAACGTGCTAAGTTGGATTGGGATTGTGGATAACCTATACTTTGGTTGTATAAGGTCGCCGACTTTGTATTTACTCTTTGCAATAGTATTAACTCTTTTGTAATGTATTTGAGAGTCGACTGGATAATGTAATACATATATATATATATATATATATATATATATATATATATGAAGAGTTTTTTGTAAAAGCAAAGTGTGGACATGGGATGAATGATAGACAGATGGAATGGATGCATTGTGATGTCAGGCAGATGTTGATGTGAGCTACAACTGGAACTATCTAAGCATAAGTTGATGCTTGTAATGTTCATTACTGAGATTGATTGTAACAAAACTATTTCTGATTGTAAGAGCAATGTGCTCAGTATACCTTTAACAGGGTTTTTGTATTCCCCTAACAGGGAAATGTGCTAATGTAATATTCAACTGCTAACAGGGCTAGGTCTCCTAACAGGGACACTATACTTTTAGTACATATTTGTGGGTACCATCCCCACCGGGGTTTTCCCTTGGTCAGAGTTTCCTCGACAACAATTCATGGTGTTATGAGTTATGTGTTGTGTGCTTATGTTCTTTTCATTTCAATAATTATATGATTTAGTTGGAAATTATTAAGTTCATGGTTAAAGTGTTGTAATACTGATTCACCCCCCTCTCAGTATTACTCAATCCTAACACAGTCAGTAGTTGATTCAAAAACAACAATCATTCCTTCAATTGTTTTTACGCCATACACTCAACAAACTAGGAATCATTGAACATCATACTTCCTTCCTCACAATCACTGAAAAGAGGATAGAATTCATTTACAAGGATATACAGGTTAACTCCAGCAATTCACTCACAAAAATATACAGTTAGCAATATCATAAGAAAGCCATCGAACAAGAGGAGAGACTTTGTTACATCAGCAAATTTAGTAATCCAGTCAACGCATATAACAGCCACTGTCGATCAGATAAAATATATAAATCAGAGAAATATACAAGATAACAAGGGTGTAAAGGAAAGTCTCGGAGTTATATGCCCAGTCAGCAATACTATCAGCAAAGACACTGAATACTAATCAGTCAAACGACCAATACTATTGGCATCAGGTTTGCAATAAAATTACAGTCAGGAACATAACAAAAGATCTCCTTCAGAGATAAATATAAAATTTATATCAATCAGTATAGCAAAATAATCATGCCTTAAATAAAGTATCTCTTACAACCAAATTTTAGAAAATCATAGTTAGCATGGCGGACTCTCACTGAGATAAAGTTGGACAGCAAAGACTAAATAATATTACAAATTTAATAAGTCTAAGGTTGATGATAAGTAGATCAGACTTAGTTAACAACTAAGCTCGGGTTCAAGGAACCAAGTTACAAACCAACCTAGGAACCGGGAACATTACACCCCATTATTTCTACCTTGACAATGGTTGGCTTACTTCCGATGCTTATCGTCGGGGACATAAGGTCAGTGGCCTATAGTTGTCTTCGGGTGGTGACTTCTCTATTGGTTCCCTTGTGGCTTACATTGGTTTTGGCTGAGTGTGTCATCACCAAATGTGTTGGTAATTGCCCCTCTCAATTGCGGCATACTTTGAAGAAGGTTTGCCACCTTGATGGGTACGGTTGTTTGTAGCGTTGTGTTGTAAACACGCACACCGCATTAAAAATGGGGACCCCCTCTTTTTTTTGCTTAGTGGCTTAGTGTCCTTAGGTTGGCAACATTTTTTTGAGTTTCTATTCTCTTGGCTACTAAGGAATGGGCAAGTCAAGTTAGGAAATCCCAGGTTAAGGTGTGGAATGAAGAAATTCTCCAAGGATTAAATACCAATTGCAAAATCCGGGTTTGAGGAGGATTTTCTAAACCTTTAGGAAATCCGCCTCTAGGTCCATGTCCCCTTCAATCCTTACGTAAGTTGACATTATTGAGAAATTTTTCTGTCTTATAAGTGTGGAGTTGGAGAGTTGTGAAAGGTTGGGAATAGAGGGCGTCATTATGAAAATAAATATAAAAGTTGTCAAAATGTTATCAAAAAATGTCGTCAAAGTTGCAACATGAGGTTGCCAAGATTGGGAATCAAGGTGTCGAATATGGAGTTTGTAAAATTGCCAAAAGGGAATGTCAATCAGAAATGAAAATTCAAGTTTTGCTAAGTAACGAGGAATAATATTTTCAAACTTGAAAAGGGAAACAAGGAAAAAAATTATAAATCCTTAGTAAAAAAGGCACTAAATTCAAGTAAGTTTGAAGTCAAAAGATGAGAAAACTTGTGGATTTCCAGCTTGCCTTCTCATTTCACCCATCCTTCCAATCATTTTCAGCTTCAACACTCAAATACGCCCTCAACTTGACATCATTTCCAGCTCCTATGTGAAATCACACCCTCCTTTTGAATGCATTTCCAGCTCCTATGTGAAATCGCGCCTATCCTTGCAATGCATTTGCATCTCCACATTGGAAACCTGCCCTAGGAAAAAAAAGGTGAAATTCAAGGTTTAAATTGTGAAATGGAAGGAAAAATGAAGCTAAATGCTAAGTCCTTAAAAAATTGTGCAAACAAAAGATAAATTTCAAGCTTCAAAACGGAAAATTTGGATTGCAAGTGATCATTTCCAGCTTCAATGCCTATTTGCGCCCACTTTGTGATTACATTTCCAGCTATACATGGAAAATGCGCCCACTTGTCTTGGAGAATTCTAGTTAATTTGTAAAAAGCCGCCCATCTTAGAAGGATTTTTAGCTTGCTTTAGGATTTGTGCCCAAGTTAAATTTGCATTTGCAGCTTGTCTTGCAAGACCTGCCCAACTCATATTTACATTTCCAGCTTAAGTTGGGAATCATGCCCATCCTTGTACATCATTTATACCTTAGGTTCTAAATTGCGCCAAAGGATAGATGTGAGCATTTTCCAAAATTTAAATTTGAAAGAAGAAACAAGAAGGCCTGCCTCCTTTCAGCTAGTTAAGACACAACCCTTCATTAGACACCTTGAGTGCTATATAAGAAGGTTAGAGAAGGTCATTTCAAGGCACCATTCAAACATAAATCCAAGGCAAAAAATCAGAAATGAAGAGTAGGCCCTAACAGCGAAAATCAGAATTCAAGAAGTAAATTCAACTCGAGATCTAAGCTAGATACAAAGGCAAATCACATTCATCAGCATTAAGACAAATTCGGATCAGATGTGGGTGAATTCAAGATTACAAGGGAGAATAGATCCTAGCAAATATGAGGAAGGGAAAATGCGAATTTTCAGATTGTAAATGCTACATCAGATCAACATCAAGGAAATTCCAGGTCAGATCAAGGCGATCTATGACAAAGTCTGAGTGAATTTATCAACAACAAAGGAGCTGAATCAAATCAAGGGCGAATTTATGAAAAGAACAAGGAGAATTCAAATCAGATCAGGGCAATCAAAATCAGAAATATGATATTTAGATCAGAATTTAAAGTACACTTCCAGATTTGTATTTCCAAGTGCAAATTCAATTTAAATTAAAAAATTTGTTCTTGAAAGGGTTGCTTATTTTGAAAGATATCTTAAATTCTTCTTGCATGAAAACTTAACCCAATTGTTTTCTCTTTTTTTGCAAGGGGTAATATAAGGATTGATGAGGGAATGATGGTGAACTAGGACGAGGACAAGTTCAAGCTCAAGACAAGACTTACAACATGAGGAAAGAAATTCAAGATCAATGAAGAGGATTCATCAACAAATGTGATGGAAGAGATCAACACATCAAGAAGGGGGCATTAGGCATTCATCATGATGATGAACGAAATGAACTGGGCAAGACTCCCAGTTCAAAAGGGAATTCAAAGAACAAGTTGCACAAGGAAGTGTATAGCTCTACAATTGAAGAAGGCCACCACGATCAAGAAGGAAACCCAATTATCACACGAAGGTCAAGGTATCAAGACAATCAATTTCAAGAGCAATTCGAAGAGCAGATTTCCAAAATGAGAAGGATG
Source organism: Thuja plicata (assembly GCA_018584345.1). Taxonomy (NCBI): domain Eukaryota; kingdom Viridiplantae; phylum Streptophyta; class Pinopsida; order Cupressales; family Cupressaceae; genus Thuja; species Thuja plicata. Next base: position 5,721,503 of record MU226848.1, read on the forward strand.
AGAATAGTAGAGAAGAGATTCATGAAGATGAAGCAATTTGGAAATATGTGTCATCACAATTAGTCAAAAGGCTTAAGGATGTTGAGTACCAAGAGATATTGCTAGAGTACCAAGAGATATTGCTAGACATGCAATGACTTCTTTATGACGATGAAGAAGTGGAGTTGAAACAAAGATAATGTGAGATGGCACCTGCAATATTCAACCAATCAAGTTATTTCAAGTCAACTTGTCCAAGTTCATCAAACTTAACTCATTCACAAGTGGACATGTGGAAGGCATATAATATAATACTAAAAGCAATTTTCTCATTGGTTCATCTTTGAAAGGAAATGTACTTAAAGATACGTAATCGTCTATTTGGATGATAAATATTTTAAGCGGTGGTTTTCTTGGAATTATCTTGGATGTTGATTTCAAATCAATCTGGGCCCTTCATTTTAATTGAGAGGTCTATAAAAGGCTTGACCTCATTTGCAAAGTAAATTAGAGGACAATTAGATAGGCAATAGCAAGTAGGAGTAGTAGGAGATAAAAAATTGTTTGCCAAGACTATGTTGAAGTTAATACATTTTAATTGAAGATATGGTAGATCTTTGTGTGTTATTTCAACATTTTGCATGGTTTCTACTTCTCAAGTTTTAGCTAAACTTCATTGATTTTAATGGAGAAATGTGGTAAATCTCTTGATTCAAACTATTTGTAGTTTGTTGATTGCAAGTTGCAATGTATGGTTAGTCTGAAGCTTATTAAACACTAATTCGATTGTGGACGTCATTTGGATTGCACCATTATTGGGTATTTAGATGAATAATGCAATATGAAAATCCTTCGTTACCTTTGGAGATTGCATCAAGTTGTGCATAGTTGTTTCCTCATGGTGAAGCAAAGCTTGGTTTAAGGAATTCTAATATCCAAGCAATATCCATTGTTATCATTGTCCATCGAGATTAGATTGAGATAACTTAGATTCTCTAAACCCTTTCCTTTTGTGTTTATTTGAAGTTCAAGTCTGTTTCGTTCAAGTTCTAGCTGCTTTGTAAAGATCATTCATGCTTTGAGAAAAAAGAGTTGATAAATTCGGAAAGAATCGCGTAAGTCCCTTTGTGAGAACTAGCATATCACATCATTTCAATTGAGTTATATCCAACACAAAGTCACTAGTTTGCATTGTAAACCTTGGGGTTGCCTTATATGATCACACAAGAATCATATTGTTTAGCATTTGAGGTTTCCTTGTTCGAGAGAGGATAGAATACTTGGTATTTTATTCTGTGTTGAGAAGTGTCACAAAAGAGTAAATCACAATGACCAAGGATTTGATGTCACAAAGATTGAACAGCTTGGTGCAATACTTGGTTACACATAAACATCAAGCTGATTTTTTTATGCAACCAAGGGTTTTCCTACTACAATTTGAGAGAAGAATAAAAAGGTATAAAAAAAAGATTGACCTACACATAACATTACCTCTTCACTACCAGTAACGAAACTATGTAAAAAAAATGACATTATAGCAATGACATACTCATACAAGCAAAGCAATGATACGGTAGAGAGCCTAAATTAGCATTAATTTCAAGCAATCTGGCTAGGAATACAAATTATTTCTTTCCAGAGAACTTATTTACAAAGCTCCCACTGTAGAAAAATATAGAACATCAAATACTATTCAGAACAAATAACCAACCAATCTTCACAATAATGATTTATTTGTGCAGAAAATCGAGATAAGAACTAGACAATAAAATTAAACCATGATAAAGTAGACCTAAAATATGAAGTAGATACAACAAGGTAAAATACAAACTCAAATTATAGAGCATTCACCTGTCATAACAGTAAAATACTATCTCTTCAGATAGAAACCCCAAAAAATAACATAGATTTAATGGTTTTTATGTTGTTAATTCAAACATTTGCACCACATTCTCTACACCCACCTCCATGACAATGAGCTCCAACATCCCAGCCAATGTATTTGCATTTTTCACCTTATTGGATGCATCAATTGATTTCAAGAACACCACATTGTCCTTGCAAGCAACCAAAAAATTAATAATGGTGCGGTTTTTTTCATCTATCCACCCATCAGAAAGAAAGGTGCAGCCATATTTTCTCCATTCTTGTTTTTGGTCCTCCACTTCTTTTGCCCTATCAACCGTATTTGTGAGCAACCTACAAGAACAAAGTGAAATTAGGTTATAGTACACAATTTTGATTTAATAAACAAAAAAAACAATTAAATTTTAAAAATGAAATCAAGTGGACTATTTACTAACCTCCCACCCAAATCCCTGCAAGAAGGGGCCTTGTACCCTTTTAAAGAAACTATCATTGCGGTCACCAAATTTAGCCAATAAGGACTCTCTGCCACATTCAATGGGATGTTGAAATACCAAAAATCAGTACATGCAATGTGTGTTTTCTCATGTGCCTCCTTATTCCATCCAGTGGCCTCTAATGATGGTTGTGCTCCAGGTGTGTTCCTGGGCACAAAATAATTGCTTATAGGTTGTATCCCACTCTCTGAAGGGGATACAGCAGCAGGCACTCTACTAGAGGAAGCAAAAGCGGTAAAAGAGAGGGTGCTCATTTTGCGGATACGCAGGCCATGACAAGAGCCCTCTATGCTCTGAAGTGTCGCTTCTTCTTCTTCAATGCCAATTGAAGCACCTTGAGATTCAGCTATGGCTGCCCTTATAGCTAATTTTGTCCTCTCCCATTGCAATTTTTTTTCTTCCCCAGCTGCAAGTATGGCATTAACAAATCTGTTTATCTCTTATGTGGCTTTATTACATTTCCTGGTATCATGTTTGTCAATGCCTACAAGGTGGTATTTAAGACGGTTTATGACTCCATGAATTAGTTTCTCACATTTTATGCAAATCGTCATCCCAGGGTCCAGTCCTTCATAGGCATACCTTCATGTCTTCTCTCTAGCACCTTTAGGACGGGTGCCTATATATCCAGAAGGGCATGGTTCTAGTGGCCAATCATTCCCTAAAGCTGCCATGACGAATTAATGGTTAACTGTTGACCTACACATAGAAAGTGAAAAAACAAAATTAATATTTTAGTTAAACAAATAAGCAAACTATCTAAATTAGTTTCAATAATTTTAGACATCATTCAAAGTTTAAAAAGATAGGGTTTGATTATTTTTTTTAAACTAGAGATTCTTCAAAAAAAATAGTGAAAGATTCAACAAAAGTTGTCAAAAATAGTGTTAAAATCTTGTTCTAATGACTCAAAATCATTTTTAACTACTTAGGAATGATTTTGTATTCATCGAGATGCAACAAAAAATAAATCGAATGTTTTAAAAAAACATAGAAACAAAATCAGAAAACCTACCTAGGAATCTGATTTTTCTTCAAAAATTGTTTGAAATCCACTCAAATCCGCTTCTAATCAATTGAAATCAGTTACCAAGGACTTGGAAGCCTATTTCCCCCCCTCACAGCCAAATAGAAACACAAAAACATAAAAATGAAGTCAATTGGGCCGTTTTTTGCCTTTAACATTGATTGTGCAAATGCAGTCGAGTTTTTGTATCGGACTCGCCGAGTTTATGTGAAAAACTCGGCGACTACACTACAAGTTTTTCACAAAAACTCGTTGAGTCTGGCCTGCGAGTAAAGGTCATTAAAAGTCGCAGAGCATATAAACTCGGCAAGTTTTTAAAACTCGCTACATTGCTCCCAACTATGGTCCTTAGAATGGATAACTCAGCTACAATGCTCCCACACACTAATGCTAAGGTTTTAATTTCTATTAACCCTAGTTTAGACATCCCTAATGAAATCCAGTTTGATATAGATGATGGTCTAGTTGTATGCCCTATTGTATTCCTTGGAGGCATCAATGTTTGCGTTTTATGTAGGAAAGAGGGCCACATGAGGCATAACTGCCCTTTGCTAAAAGCTAAGACCCATAATTCCTCCCACAAGACCCTGGCTAAACCCTCAATCCCTCAAACTTCTCACAAAAATTTGCATGAAAATAAGGGCTCTAAGCCTTCTCAGTTTGATTCCTTGAAAACCCTTGTCCATGAGGATTATGCTAATAAGGACCTCATTGCTAGTTAACTTGATGAGCTAAAGGAAGCTTTTTGTGATCCTAAAGACCCAGTGGGGAGTCTCAAGCCCCCGAAGGGAGTGATAAATGTAATAATCTCCCTGGCTTGGAAGAACTTGCAAATATCTCCTCCTTGAAATTCAAGCTTGAGGATTTGCCATCTCGCCCTAAATCAGGAAAAATGAATGCACATCAACTTGCTCTTGAAAAACTCAAGAGAAACTCTGCTCATAAGAGGAGGTTTAAAACTGGTACTAAATTTAAATCTGTAATAGAATTGGCCTCTAATGAAGTTTCATTTTCTCCCAAGAGTCAAGTGCCCATCACCTACCCCTTGAGGAGAGCAGTGGGGCCCTTGATAGTGTGGCTCATGATGTAGATAGAGGCTTGGAGGAGCCTAGGGGTTGGGAGGATAGTAGTGGTTCACCTAATGAAGCCCTCAATGAGTTTTGTGAGAATGGAGGTGGCCTTGATGCCTTGAAATCGGCCTATGATTCTAATGATTGCCTCTCCAATTTTTGTCTGGTTATAATTCCTCGCCCCCCCCCCCCCCCCCCCCCCCCCCCCCCCCCCCCCCCGTCCCCTAGACCTTCTCATGAACCTATAGGGTCTCCTAGTCCCACTTTCCTGAACAATACTTTTGTGCTTGGGGGTGGAGTGGATGGGCCCTTGGCTGTTGTGAGTAAGGAGGATGCTAATGAAGGGTTGAAGGATGGTGAGATAAAAGAGTGGGCTATCATCCCATTTAAAGGAGGCCATGATGTTAGCAGGCTAATGGGAATTAAAGAGCAAGCTGATATTTTGAATCCTTCTAAAAAGCAGCCTGATAGTAGCAAGAGGGATTGTGTGGGTATTAGATTTGAACTCCCTGAGGAGGATGAGAAGACTTTTCCAGACCAAGAAGAGAGGGAGACTGCCTGGGGCAATAGCTCACAAAAAAGGCAATAAAATTCTTAAGAAACAGTTGCCTAAATGCTATAGGAGCTTTAAGGCTCCAATGGATACTAGTGCATAAATTTTAATGGATCTCAAGTGTGCATCCTGGAATGTTAGGGGACTTGAATCCCCGGACAGGAAATACATTATCAAAAGATTTTTAATGATGAACAAATATATTGATTTACTATTGCTGCAAGAGATCAAAGCAGTTCAATTTAATCTAGATATTAATATGAAATGTATCTGGAAGGATGCTAAGTACTATACCATAGGCCACCCTAGAGGAAAGGGTCGTGTTGCTATTCTGGTTCGCCCCAAATGGAGAAAATTTATTTCTAAATGAGGGTGTTCCCCCTACAATAGATTGGTCTGGGCATCTTTCAAAGTGGAGGATATAGAATTTGGTATATCTTTTGTTTACGCTCCTAATGATTATAGGGAGAGGGTAGAGTTGTGGAAATGGATGTTCCACTTGGAGGACATCCCATGGATTATGGGGGTGATTTTAATATGATAGAAAGACCGCAAGATAAAGCAGGTGGCTCCAGATTTGAATGGAAAGGTTGTGAAAAAATTGATTGCTATAGATTGGTTAACAAGCACAAACTTTTTGATCCCTTGGCGGATAACAAGACGTCTGGTTTACCTAGTGTAACCACCAGAAGGGTGATAAAAGAATTTACTGCAGGTTAGACAGATTTTATGTGAACAAGAGCCCATTCAGCTTCAAGCAAGACTCTTAGGGCTCCATTGTTAGAGTGACCCCCTACACTCTATCAGATCATCACCCTATCATCGCTGATATCTTCCATAATAGTTAGGCCCCACTCTCAAAAGGGAAGAAAGATGCTTTTGCGGTTATTATAAGTCTCTTTGGGGATGAGGATGTCAGTTGTGCCATTAGCATTATTAGGCAATACAATAAGTGGGTGGCTGAACACAACAATGCCATTGACAGGTGGGTTCATATTACTTGCAGTTGGAAAGCTATGTTTCAAGTTGTTGGAGGCAAGAAGGCTAAAGATCATAGGAGATTGGAGCAGAACTCAACAACAAGCTAATAGTAGTTGAGGACTGTTTGTAAAACAACCCGGCTGATAGTAGCGCTAATGGGATCCTTATTCAAGCCAAAGACTCGTTAAGGAAGCTACAAAACACTAGAGTCTAATGTGCTAAAATCAGGGCCAGGCTGAACTGAATTGACAAAGGAGACAAAGGGTCGAATTATTTCTTTCAAATGCTTAATATAAAGAAGCCAAAGACAGGATTGACTGTCAGATGGAAGATGGTACTGAGATCACTAGCCAAGAGGACATCTTGAAGGCATTTGCCTCTTTCTATGAAAAGTTATTCACATGAGAAGATGATGGAGATAATATTGAGAGGGCCAAGGATCAGATTAGAAGCATTGTGCCCAGCAGGGCAAGTAAGGAAGATGCTAAATTTTTGGACTGTAAAATCTCAGTAGCATAAATTAATAGGGCCATCATGGCAATGAACAATGACAGGGCCCCAAGCCCGGATGGACTCCCAGTGGAGTTCTACAAACACAACATTAATTGGGTGGGGGAGGAACTCTTGCAGGTACATGAGGAAGCTATAGAAAGGTCTTTGGGTAAGGAGATTAATTGTGGGCTCATTAAACTAAATCCCAAGGAAGGGGATAAGTCCCTGATCAAGAATTGGAGACCTATAACACTATTGAATGTTTCCTATAAAATTCTGGCTAAAAGGTTGGAAAACATCCTCCCTCGGGTGATAAACCCCACACAAACTGGTTTTGTGAAAGGCAGATATATTCTTGAAAACCACATCACATGCTAGGAAGCCATGAGTTGGGCAAAAGAATCCAACCAGCAGGTGTCCATGATGCTACTAGACTACGAGAAAGCATATGACAGAATTGAATGGAGGTTTATATTCATGATGCTTGAGAGTTTGGGCTTTCCTAGATTGTTTTGTCAGACGGTGCAAACCATGATGAGTGATGCCAGAGCATGGGTGGAAGTAAATGGCAGTAGGTCTGAACCATTTGATCTCTCTAGATCCATTAGGCAGGGCTGCCCTCTAGCACCTGCTCTCTTTGTTATTGTTGTTGATGCTTTGTATTACTTGCTTAGGGACAGCTCTCTTTCTCCAAGAGTTAAAGGGGTCAAGTTGCCTAATGGTGAGGACTTGACCAATATTTAGTTTGCAGATGACACTGCTATCTTAATGCAATTAGAAGAAAAGAATGTTAATGAACTGATGGAAAATTGGATTTGTTTTGTGCAGCCTCTAGAAGTAAAGTCTCGCATCCTAAGTCCATTATGCTAGGATGGGAGGAGCACCCCCCAGCCTAGTGTGGCAAGCTCTTATCCTGGGGTGGGCCCAGCCACCAAGTAAGATATCTAGGCATCCCTTTCTCCATTTGCCCAAATTTGAGTAATATGTGGGAATGGATCAAAGGGAAGGTAATTAATAAGTTGGGCAAGTGGAATAGCCACTTCCTTTCCTTGGCGGGGAGGTTTCAAGTTGCTCAAAAGATTGTCTTCATACACTGTATTCTACACTTCCTCTTGGCTCTTTAATCAATATCAATTTAGCTTCATTCAAAAACATATTAGAGACTTCTTGTGGTCAGATGGAAAAGGAACAAAGAAGAGGCATGCGGTTAAATGGAAATGGGGTGCTATGAGTAAGAGCAGAGGGGGGTTGAGCCTTAAAGATTTAAGGACCCAAGGGATAGCCCTAGCTGTTAAATGGATAGTTAAGGCTATCCAAGGAGAGGAGCCTTGAAAGATCCTAATATAGCACATTTCCAGAGCTGTCCCCTCTAAAGGGCCCTCTTGGAAGGGGCTGCATATTAATGATATTCTGTCTAGGTGCTTTCTAGTCAAAGTGGCTGGCTCTATGGTGTTCAAAGCTATATGGAAAGGGTGGGATTGTATTAGATCCAAGATCTCCAACAACAAGATCTACAAGGGTTGCAATTCATTGTTCCTTGCACCTTCAAGATTAAGATAATCTTGAATATTGACAAAATCTGAATTATTGACAAACTTGAATTGCACATCGGGATGTTGATCCTAAATTTATGAGGTGGAGATGCAACAAAGATTAGTTGGGGTGTAATTTGATGAGTGATAACTTGATATACAAAGCGACTTAAAGGAAGAGGGCTCTTTTAATCTCAATTGCATTAAAACTATGATATTGTAATATCTATAATCTTATTGCTATGCGCCTATTGTTGTGCATTTTGTCCTCAACTCATTTATGATTTTGTATCCTTTGGGCCTTTTGTCATAATTTAAATAACGCAATTGTATTTTTATCGCCAATACACTAATATCAAAGAACATGTTACATTCAAATATACATTTTTACTAAGTTGCCAGTTCGGATTCGAGTTCAGATGCGGGTTCAAGAATCGGGTTCGAAATTCGTTCAAATTTTTTGGGGGGTGGGTTCGAAATCGTGTTGGGTTCATCCGTACAAACACATATATGTATATGTATATGCTAAGTCACAAGGTTCGAGTTCGAGTTCGAGTTCGACAACTATGAAGTTCGGCAAGGTCCAAAAAGTTCGAAAAAAATTCAACATTAAATTCGCCTTATATAATTTTTGAAAAAATATAAGTATATGATCTTAGGCTCTAGCTATAGGAAGGTTTGTGGAGATTTATTTATATGATCAAAATAGTTTAACATTACAACATAGATTTGAAATCATTCCAAAAAGATATCACATTTATAAGATATAAATCATAAGAAACATGTGAAATCATGATTACAAAGATGTTTTTTTGTCAAAAAGATACGATCAGCGTTTTAGACTTTAGAACTTCAAAACAGCTCCAAATCATTGAAAGTACGAACATGGTTTTTTGTCAAAAAGTTACAATCAAAAGTAAAGACTATAAAACTTCAAAAAAGCTCCAAGTCATCAAGAGCACTTGGCTGATCTACTACAGAATCATCATCAGTATCACTACTCAGTTCATCATCCAAGAAGTCAGGCTCCTCCACAACTCCAATTGTTGTCTTCTAAAATTCGTTGTTGTGAAGATGTGGAGTCATTTGCTGATTTGGTCATGAGCAATTTCAAATTGCTAACATAGACAAGATCTCCCAACTTTCCAGACAGCAACTTGTTCCTCTTTTTGGAATGGATGTGGTCAAAGCAACTCTAGTTCCTCTCACAAGCTGATGAACTTGCTCCCTGACTCAATAGTCGAATGGCAAAGCATTGTAGTTCAGGAGTTTGTGCTCCATAGCTCATCCATCATCTATAGCCAGTTACCTCAGCTCGTGTCAAATCATATTGCGCTGCTTCTATTCCAAACATCCCTTATGCTTTCTTGTATCTCCAGCATTGGTCTCCGATTAGAGCTGCAGTTTCTCGATCTCACTCATACTTGCTAATGGCATGATAAAGCCCTGCCATAATTTCACAATCAGCTTGTCTATCAATACGAAATAATTTAGGCTCCAAATAGAAAGTTGCTGCATGTAAAGGTGTGTGCATCATTTTCCACCTGGAATCAACTACCTCCCATATCTCCATGTACTCTGCTTCTACATTTTTTCGTACTCTCTGAATGGACTCTTTACAACGGTCCATGCTTTCATAAAGCATGCCAAGGCAAGGAGCGTCACCATCCACCATACGAAGAACATCAACAATTGGCCCACATGTATTCAAAACCTTTGCTCCACTTTCCCAAAAGTTGTTGTTTAAAATGATTTGCTCTATGTTCTTCCCCTTAGCACTTTTAGAAAGTGTTGAATGTTCTCAATCATTAGAACAAATCATCGATCTCAAAGCTGCTTTCTCTTCAACCACTCTTCTCAAAGTGATATAAAATGAGGCAAACCTTGTGTCACAAGGCCTCAACAACTCCCTAGATGCATGTTGTCTGTAAGACTCAATGTGAGACGATGATTTCTAATGAAATTTGCAATTGCTCTCCTTTTATGAATTGCTTCATGTATCCATGGGAACTTGGCCAAGTCATGAAGCAACAAATCTAAACAATGGGCTGCACATGGGCTCCAATAAATCTATGGGTACTTCTCTACAATCAGCTTCCCAGCTCCCACACAATTCGATGCACTATCAGTAACCACCTGAACCACATTTTCCACCCCTACTTCAAGAATGGCTTCCTCTAATATCTGAAAAATATACTCTGAAGTTTTCTTTTGGTTCATTGTGTCAATCACTTTCAGGAACACAACACCTTCAGGGGAAGCCACTAAAACATTAATCAATGGCCTCTGACATATATCTGACCATCCATCACTCAATATAGTGCAACCTGTTGCCTTTCACGAAGCTTTGATCTCAACTAATTTTCTTGTCACTCTATCTTTGGACCTCTCTAAAAGAGTTGTCTTGAAAGCCTCTGAAGATGGGGGTGTGTACCCTTTTCCAAACTCTGCAACTTTCTGAATTGCATTACGGAAATGAGGATTTCTTGTCGTATTAAATGGAATAGCACTTGTATAAAAATAATCAGCCAATGCATCATCCACTTGTTGTCTCTCTACTGGTTTCCAAAAGTTGTTTAATGTTCCACTTTGTTTTGATGCCCCTGTGGTTGAAGGCTTGGGTAAAGTAGAAGAAGAAATCATAGATGTGAACCTGGACACATCCTCTTCAATTCTTTGTTTTTCTTGTGCCTTTTTCTGCTTTCCTGCATTCAAAAGGGCTAGTTCTCTCTCTATATCAGCTCTCATTCCTTCATCAACATTTGGACATGATACCTCCTCCTGTACTCCCAGCAATACCAAGTAAGTGGTCTCTTGCCCTTGTTAAACTTCCTCTGAAATCTTTCTCACATTTCATACATTTGAGTTCAGCACCTTTTTTTGTCACAAATTTCCATACTTCAGATTTTGATCTTTTCGGAGCCATTCAATTACAACCTGCTTGATGCTAAAGAAAATTAATATTTTTATTTTAAATCATCCAATATTTATTTTAAAAACATTAAAACAAAATATATGAAATAATTATTTTAATATCTATAATGCAAAATAAATAAATACTAAATTCTATTTTAATTAACTAGAAACAAAATAAAAATGTTTTTATTTTAAAAAACATTGATTTATAAACAAAATAAAAATGTTTTTATTTTAAAAAACATTGATTTAGAAACAAAATAAAACCATTAAACTTAATGTTTTAAAACATAAAATAAAACTTAGTATACTAATTTTTCTATTTTTCCTTTAATAAATAGAATTAAAAATATTAAAATAATATATAAATTGTAAACATACAAAATAGTAATGTTTTAACTTTTAATTAAAAAAACATACAAATAAACTTAAATCTTTTAAGTAGTAAACAGAATTAAAAATATTAAAAATAAAGTAATATAACAATAAATTAATTAATAAGAATAATACATAAAATTATGATATTTTTCTCTCTGCTCTGCGATCAGCGATTTGTGATTTACGTTTTGCAATTTGCTCTGCATCTCTGATCAGCGATCCAGTCTTGTTCGTTGTTGGGTTCCCTCTGGCGCTCGGGTCCTGTCCATGCTCTGATTCACTAAAATGAGGATCTGCACTATAGATCTTCTTGAGGCTCAACTTCGTTTCTTCTCTAAAACCAAGTATGCGACGGCCCTTTCTCCTTCATTTGCAGGGTTTTCTTGGAGTAGCGTTGGCTTCCAATTACATCAGGATGTCCCTTTGGATTCGGGTTTCTTTTCCCCTAGGGCTTCTCCTAGGGTACTTCCACGGGAAAGAACGTTGCCTGATTGTATGGATCGATGGGTTTCGGCTCATCTTCAAAATGCTAAGAGAGCTCGGCGCCACTATTCTAAACCTGCGTCTAGTTTAAACCGAACCCTTAAATCATCCTTCTCATTACCAACGGTAAATAAATTCGAATGCCTTAGCTCTGATATCGTTAATAATAATGTTAATTATAGGCATTCTCCTCCGCATAATCGCCCTAACTGTAATGGATCCTTTCCTAGATCGATGCGTCCATTCCCTTCCCTTCATACAAAATCTAACCCTAAACCTATTAAATCTTCGCGCCCTCCAATCTTGCCCTATTCCCCACCCCATCGTAGATGTCCAAATGTTATCCCGAATGGGAATGGTAGGAATCTAAAGGCAGATTTGTGCCTTCCTCCATCTTCAAGACCAAAAGAAACATTCTATACCCCTCCGCATTGTAGGAATGTTGCCTCCTCTAATCCGACTCCTGTGGTTGAGGCCTTTTCTTTATCTATCACTGATGGTCTTATGGAGAAAACACAAGATATTTGTGCCTCCATCGGGGTTTTTTACAGGTGGAATGGAGTGGGCGTTTCTTCCGACATTATTGCAACTTGGCTGGAACAACAATTGGAGAATAAGGTAAGTGCTGTCATTCTTCCGGAAAACTTCCTTTTTTGGCCTGTACTAACAAGGATTTTAAGACAGAATTACTTAAAAATGGATGCCCTAGATTTAGGGATTCTGACTTTACTGTGTTGGACTGGGTTCCATTTTTTAACCCTTATGATCTTCATGATTTTAAATTAGAGAGATTTGTTCAGCTTAAAAATATGTCGATTAAATTCCACAATGATGAACTGATTAGGAAAATTGGGAACTACTATGGTAAATTTGTTGGTTTTGTTGATAAGAAGTTCTTGCATTCAAATAATGTAATCATTGTTAGGATGAATTTAACTACTAAGTATCTTAAACCCTTGGATATTCTAGGTAAATCATCTTCTCATAGGATTTTCCCAATTATTTTGGATGAAAATTTAGTCATTTCTGAACCAGCTCTGATGCCAAGTATGGTTTCCTCTAGGATTTGCTCCCCCTATGATTTTGGGGGTGTTATGTCTACTCCTATTGAACCTAATGAGCTCAAGGTTTCCTTCCTCCAAGACCGAGGGGGCTTTGCACTCTCTACCACCAAGAAACTCAATAAACTTGCCCCTCATCATACTAGCCCTATATGCAACATACCACATCCTAGTAAAAACACAGAGTGTTCTCAAAAGTTGGCTGCTTGTTCTTCGGGGAACAAGGTAACTAGGGATTCTGAGCTTCCTTTATCTGATCAGGGGGATCATGAGGTCTGGTTACCCTCTCAACTTCTCCCCAAAACCATACCGAAAAACTGTGATAGGACTTCCCTTAACCTTGAAACGGTTTTGCAGCCTTTTGTCCTAGGATTTCAACCTACTATATCAAAGGAATCTGATCCTGAAGTCGAAAATCTAGAACTTACTAAACATGTTAGGACTGTTGTGAGTGCTGACCTATCGAATCAAGATAAACAGAAATTTGAAACCTTGGAAACTGTAAATACAAATGAACCTAGTAACTACATAAAAAATATTAAGAATCTCAATTCGCTCTCTGAGATTTGGAAACCTTGTAATAAAAGCTCCCGGCCAGTTATAGTTAAAGTCTCTGGGTTAGTGTCTGATACTCTGGAAGCAAAGGCCTCCTTCTCCCTTTTGGCTTCTAAAGAAATATTCACTTTTGTGAAACTTAGTGTTATTTACCCTGGTATGGATTGTGAGTCTGTGGGCCCAAAAATTGACTCTGGTATTTTCCCCATACTTTTTGATGACTGTCTGTTTAGTCTGAAAATTTTGTAGGGACTTGTTCACCCCATTCAACTCTGACCGGGGTATCTGTAGTTCCCCTGTTTTAAAGGATCTTATTTCTGACCCCTGTGTGACCCTCGGTCTGGTAAACCCAAAAATTAGGATGCCGGAATGCTTGCTAGATACTGAGGTGGCTTCCTCTATGCCCTTCATTGAGAGGAATGTTGAATGTTCACCTATGGATAATGCTATCCAGAAATCTAATGAACAAGCCTCGGCCCTCTGTTCTCCAGCTCAAATTGAGAAAGATGTGGATACTATCATACAATATGTTGGAGATTCCCTCCCGGATGAACTAATTGATATGTTTCTAAATGAAATTTTTGACAAAGAAGAACTTTTGCTTCAAAGATCTCTTCTCATTAAAGGTATCAAGGAAATGCAAGTGTTAGAAGACTATGAGGCAACAGCGTACATGCTGGTTGACATTAGAAACTTAGAAGTAGAGGACTCCGAAACCTACGGTATAGCCTTCACACGGGACAGTAAAGCTTCCCCAGATTGTGGTCGAACCCTCAAGAAAAGGGGTAGAAAATCTAAAGGGGAACTTAGCCTTAGAGATGGAGATGCTTCAGGCCAGGTCAAAATAACTACTCTCTTATATGCTGGGAAGGGGAAGTGCCTTCCCAAGGAGATATGAATATCTTAACTTGGAATGTTAGGGGCTTGAATGCCCCTAACAAGCAGCGGATTCTTCAACGCTGCATAAACAATACTAAGGTAGATTTTCTATTAATTCAAGAAACAAAATTGAGTAAGGAGGATGCACTTGTTTTTAAAAAGAAACTAGGGGTTAGAAACTTAGAAGAATCACAAGCAGTAGGGGCTTCGGGAGGATTGGCAATTATCTGGGACCAGGTTAGAAACTTTAGGAATAACTTAGATTTCAACCTCATCAATGTTTATGGCCCTACACAAACGAAGGACAAGCTTAAAATTTGGTTGGAAATTGAGACATTTCTTGGTTCTTACCCCAACCAAAATTGTCTGATAGGTGGAGACTTTAATACAATTACTAAGCTTTCTGAGAAGAGGGGTGGTATTTCCAAATTGCCTCAAGCAGTTATTGATCTCACAGACTAGATATCCAGAAATTCTTTACTTGAAATTCACACTGAAGACAATGCCTTTACTTGGAATAACAGAAGGAAGGACTTCTGCAACATAGCAGAAAAACTAGACAGATTCTTTCTTTCCGGATGTCTTAGTAATATCAATGCAACCCTCAGTGCTAATATTCTTCCCATTTCTGGTTCAGATCATTACCCTGTCCAATTACAAATTTTAGCAGATTCTAGACCAAAGCATTGCCCCTTCAAATTTGAACAAATGTGGTTACAAGATGATAACATCCTTAATCTTATAAAAAACTGGTGGGAAGAAGCGCAGGTCTCAGGCTCAAAAATGTATATAGTTGTAAACAAACTCAAAATAATTAAAAGAAAGCTACTAGAATGGAATTCTGAGAAATTTGGTAACATATTCGAAAAAAAAAACTTGTCTTAGAAGAAAAGATGAAGGAGGTTAATGCACAGGTCATTAGCTTAGGGATGGATGAAAAACTTTATTTGGAAGAAAAAGTGTTATTATCGGAATATGAGGATGTTTTGACTAAGGAAGAGATATTTTGGCGACAGAAATCAAGAGAATCTTGGTTAGAGGCAGGAGATAAAAATACTAAATTCTTTCACAACAGCACGAAACAAAGAAGAGTTACCAATAAAATAACAGCATTGAAAACTGAGGATGGGAATTCTCTCCATCACCCAAAAGAGATAGCAGAAGAAACCATCAAATACTTTAAGGATATTCTAAATAACCTAGACTCGTCCAATCTAGGTGAACAACAGAAGATGCTTAAACATATTCCAAAAGTGATAACACCCCAAATCAATAAAGCTTTATTAGCAAAGTTTACTATCACCGAAGTTAAGGAGGCACTAATGCGAATGGATCCTGACAAATCTCCGGGTTCCGATGGCTTCTCAGCTGGCTTTTATCAGGAATGCTGGGAATTTATAGGGCACGAGGTAACGGAAGCTCTAGAAGGTGTTAGGAATTCAGGAAAAATTTTGAAAGAAGTGAATAACACCTTTTTAACCTTGATCCCAAAAAAACCTAAACCAGAAAGCCTTAATGATTTTAGACCAATAGCACTCTGTAATACCCTATATAAATTGCTGTCCAAAACATTGACCATTAGACTTCAGAAACTACTCCTGTTTTGATAAAGGAAGATCAAACCGGCTTTGTCCCCTGGAGATCAATTTATGATGGGATTATTATTGCCCAGGAAGCCATACACTCGGTCCAAAAAAACAAATCCCCTAGTATGTTGATTAAATTAGACATCAAAAAGGCTTATGATAAAGTAGACTGGCGATTCCTTTATAAATGCCTAGAAGCCTTTGGGTTTGCAAAAAGTTGGATCAACCTTATATTTGAATGTATATCCACTCCTATGATATATGTATTAGTAAATGGAACTCCAGAAGGGTTTTTTGAGATTTCAAGAGGTATTAGACAAGGAGACCCGATGTCCCCCTATCTCTTTACTATTATGGCAGAAGCTCTGGGGCGTGTTATTCATTCTAGGCAAAGGGAAGGCTTATTCAAGGGCATAACTATATCAAGCAACCTGGAACCAACTACCCATCAACAATTTGTTGATGATACTATGTCATATGGGGCTAGTGAGGAAAATGAAGCTAAAATCTTTAAACAGACCTTAGATTCTTACACTACAGCCTCTGGGCAAGAAATCAACGAGGTTAAATTTGAAGTCCACTTCTTTAATACAACTGATATAACAGCAAAACGGATCTGTAAAATTCTAAAGTTTACTCAGGGATGTCTTCCCTGTAAATATCTTGGTCTACCTTTAGATAAGGGGTTAAGGAATGCCTCTCTCTGGAATCCAATAATAGAAAAAATAAAAAATAAAATGAATTCTTGGAAAGGCAGGTGGTTGTCCTCTGCCGGTAGAGCCACCTTGGTAAAATCTGTCTTAGCTGCAATGCCTATCTATCAGCTAGCTTGCATTAATCTCCCTAATAATAAAAAATCAGAACTAAATAAACACTTAAGGAACTTCTTTTGGCAAGGAACCAGTGAAGATAAGAAATATCCTCTTATTGCTTGGGACAAAGTATGCTGCCCAAAAGATGAAGGTGGTGTGGGCATTAAAAATATTGGAGATCAAGGCAAAGCGCTAGGAGCAAAACTTGTCTGGCGACTATATAAAAACCCCCAAGCTAAGTGGGCGAAAATTATAATATCCAAATATCATATAGATAATAATCCCATAAATATTTTTAGGGAAAAAAACCCACCAAGAGGATCTCGCATTTGGAACTTTATGCTAGAATGTCGCTTCATTATTTCTAGTCATCTTACTTGGAACTTAGGTACAGGGGAGGAAGCCCTCCTCTGGTCTGATTCCTGGGGTGGGTATGAGGCATTGGATAAAACCCCTTGTAATAAATCCAGACCCATTTTAGAGTCCTCCCTTGGTAAAGTAGTCAAAGATTACATTAGGGAATCAACTAATGACATAGGATGGGAATGGAAGGACTTTTCTCAGCTTAATCTTCCTGGGGATGAGGTTAGACTTCTAACAGATACATTAAAAAAAAGACATTTGGTTCTCAATCAGAATAAAGACTCCTTGGTTTGGGATGGGTCCAATAATGGGGAATACAATACGAAGGATGGCTATAAGGTTATAAGAAGTAAACAAATTAGGCCTAAAACTAACTTACCAATCAAACTTTGTTGGAATAAATACTGCCTGCCTAAGGCCGGTTTATGCACTTGGATAGCCCTGCACCAAAAATTACTCACAGCGGATAGATTTAAGAGAATGGGTTTTGAAGGGCCAAGTAAGTGTCCCTTATGTGCTAAAGAAGAAGATGACCTTAATCATATATTATTAACTTGTAACTATTCAAATCAGTGTTGGACTTGGTTAACTTGTAACCTGGGTTGGCAAGCTGCTTTCCCCAACACCATCCTTGGGATGCTCCAAGCTTGGCCGGAAATCAAGAAAGGAAGTATCTTTGCCAACCTTTGGATTACTGCTCCCTCTATCCTGATTTGGGAGCTATGGAAGGAAAGGAACAGAAGAATTTTTAGGGATGAGAAAATGGAAGTGAATCAACTTATTAACAAAATTGAAGCTAGCATCATTGAATTTACTAATAACAAAAATAGGGGTCAACAAAAAAGAGAGGCAAAGATGTCATATTGGGATGAGAAAATTAGAGGAAAGTGGGTTGGCCTAGTCCTACCTCCCTTCCTGGGTCCGGGAGAAAAGAATACTAATTCTAGAAGGGAATCTTGTGTCTGGACTCCGCCCCAACATGGTTGGTTTAAACTAAATTTTGATGGGGCGTCCAGGGGAAATCCGAGTATAGCTGGAATTGGATGTTGCGTTCATAATAGCGAGGGTAGAGAAATTGCAGTGTTGGCCTCTTCTATAGGGTTGGAGACTAACAATTGGGCAGAAATGTTGGCCTTGTGCAAAGATCTGAAAATGTGCAGAGATTTAGGAATTAAAAATCTCGAAATTGAAGGAGATTCGGCTATAATTGTGAATGCCCTCAGAGCAGGATCAACGCCTAACTGGAGATTGAATGCGCTGTTTTCGAAAGCAATATCTCTTAGCAAGGTATTCTCCAAAATTACAGTTAATCATATATATAAAGAAGGAAACAAAAGGGTTGATGAATTAGCTAATTTAGGAGCAGATGGACTCTCCCTACCTCCTAGTATTCTATCAGCCTAGGCTTAGGCTCCTTTCTCTTAAAATATTTCTTAATCTAGAAAGACGGTATATTATACTATCTTAGCATTGTTTAATGCGAGTAAGGATCGAGGGTTATATATCAAAGAATCATACCTTTAATATAATTAATTTATCCAAATTGACTTATTAGTCTATGCCCATAATATAGAAAGATGTATACATAAAGTATGCCTGTAGGATGTAGGATTGTATGTATGTACGGATGCATGTATATATGTATGTATGCATATATATATGTATATACAAACGAAAGTATGTATATAGGTATGTATATTTGTATGTATGTATGTATGTCTGTCTATACATATGTATGTAAGAACACAATTATTAATAACACACACTTATTTTTATAAGGTTTGATCCCTCTGTCCTTGGATGTATCTTCCTTACAGATATAATACCTCTCCTAAAATAGTACTAATCATTTATTTATATATGAAGACAAACTTAGAACGATCATAAGGGTTAGAATTTCATAAGTATGCACCCCGTAGGGTATCAAATGAGAATTTCTTCAATTTGCTTTGACTGAATTTGGTAAGGTGCTGCAGATTGTTAAAAAAGACTAGTGCGTCATTATAAGTACTTTGAGGATTACTATGTTGTATTTAGGTCACTCAGGATTACTAATAAATAGGTAGGAGCAATTAGGTAATACAGATTACACATTGATAGGATTAGACTCTGGCCTCCTATTATTATACTAGAATTAATAAACTTCAGCAAATAACCTTTAAAACAATATTTAAACTTACGTATAAATATTCACATATACAAACAGGAAAAAAACTTAATCATTCAATCCGGAAATAAACATATATATAGACTCTGTTCAGAAATAGAACATACAGATTCAATCTTTAAATTCTTAGTTTAAAATAGTTAAATACGGATCCCTTTGTGACCGTCGTAATACAATGATGTCAGTACAGGGGCCTTAGACTATTAATATCATGCTACAATAAGGTTTAGCCCAAATGCCGTAGACTCTTCATCATTTGTTCCACCTCCGATCAAGTAATCCAAATATAATTAGGATCAATCATTTAGTAATATGGTTCCTAGGTTTAGATGAGTTGTTCAAACATTACCTCTTCTAGCCTGGATCCATGGCTCGAAGGCTCTACACATCTATTATGGTGGTTAAGAAAAACGACAACCCTGAGTTGACATTGTAATCATAACATGGTTATTCTATTAATAATATTGTCTTGGTTGGCGAACCCTCCCCCAATTTAATTTTAGGTAAAGATAATTTCCACCTAGTCTACTAAGTACAATCCCGAGAGGTACTTTATCCCTAAAATTATCAAGGATTTAAAGTGGTATAATGACAAGAGAAGCATTAATTGGGATCAGGACCCTTCATACGTGTAAGCTTAATTGAAAATTTGTGTAGAGCTCGAGGAATGTACGAAGGCGTTAATAATGAAACGAGTTAAGTATCTCGGATCGATATTTCTATATTAAAGACCTATTGTCACACTCTTTCCCAAAGTAGAATTGATTTAATTGTTGTGGAAGCGAGTCTGCTAGGAGATGGAGTCTAGATTGTTAACCTTTGTGTTGGGCGATGTCAGAGCCATGGCATTTTGAGGATCAATTAAACCAGAGCGCTGGAACAAAATTTTAAACCAACTCCCAGAGGCTGTGAGGCGTGCCATGGAAAAAAGTTTAGGAGATTGCTATTTTGACAAAGAATTGACATTTCGAACTAATGGATCGATCGTAGGAGGATTTATCGCTCTGGCTTCCTTCGCAGGGTTTGAGAAAGATGATATCATTAGGGTTGCTAAAGGCATCTTCGTGAATGACGTTCTGGGAGGATTGGATAGAATGGTTTATAGCATTAACCCTGATCTCACTGTGCCTTTCATAGAAATTATCATGAGGACTAAGATAGATATGCTTAAGGAGATTCCAAACACCCAGCAAGTGCCTATGTTACTAATTAAGGATGAAAGGTGTTTTGAGGAGCATTGGTCGGAGATGAAACGTAATCTGGACTTTTTGTTTCGGGAGATGCTTAAAACCAACACTGACAAGGATTGGTTGCTAAAGTACTGGAGAGATGAAGGCTTCGACATTCCTGAGGTTCTCGAGAAGGCTGCATTGGAGGACTTCCGAATTGTGGCTCCCTCAGTAAAAAGATGCTTGAGACAAGTTGGGGATGCGAATGAAGAGGATGATGTCATCGTAATTGTCAAGAAAAATGAAGGAGAATGGAGTTGTGACTGGGTTTAAAAGGATGGTATTGATATAAAGTTTTTTAGGTCTGGCATGAAATAGCCCAGTTATATCTTTATGTAACTTTTTGACTCTTCTCAGGTTTTCCCCGTTTAACTATCTTTAAGTTTTGTATACATAGGCCAGGAAAAGACTTTAAGACTCATAGTACTAGTTTAAACAAGCTTTAGTGAAGTATGGACATTACTATTATCTAACGATAAACTGGAAACAAAATTGATACTGTAATCTCTGTTAATCAATAGTATATAAATCTAGCGAATATAATTTATGTTAGAATAGTTATATTTGTGAATGGATGGGCTAAACTACTTACAAATATTTATTTCTGCAGATACTCATGGGGCTTTGAAATTTTACACTTTACTAAATACTCTAAGATAGGTAAAAACGGTTTCAGATCCTAGAAAAATATATACATATATCTCTACTTTGGTTTTTAGACCCATATATTAGGTCTTAGACATACATGCTGGAAACATACTGGTATTGTAATCTCTTCTAATCAATAGTACATAAATCTAGCAAATAAATTTCTCTGTATGATTAGGTAACATTAGTGAAAAGATGGGCTCATATCACTTACACACATTTATTTCTGCATATATTTATGGGGCTTTGTAACCGGACACTTAACTAAATACTCCAAGATAGCTAAAACAGTTTCAGAGCCTAGAAATATATATACATAAATCTCTATTCAGGTTTTTTAGGCCCACATATTAGGTCACTAGATTTACATAAATAGAGAAATTTCATTATAAATATATCGTCAGTCCATTATATATAATTTATATACACTTAGATGGAAAGTTATCTATTTATCAATTCTTAGGGTTACGATTATTAGAATGCTCAGGGATATCTATTAATGATCACACACTAACAATATAAAATAGGCACTAATTGTCATAATTAAATAGACTTTTCTAATCATCCAGATATAATGTTCTCCACTAATTATTTCAGATGTTTTAATTAAAGGCTTATACATACATGTTTACATTAAGATAAAGGAACTCTAACTGGTATTACTTACAGTTACCCTTCGTACTGTAATCATAAATATTAATAGGCATCAGAGCTTAACCTTCTATGGTTTGATCAATATCCTGTTTTAGTTATGAACATATTATATTACAATTCAATCATATCCTAGGCTTAAGAAAAACTTTTAAATAAATATACGATGACCAAGGAGTGGTATCTTCCGTGTATCTCAGGATTGTCCTTTCCGAGGTGACGATTGGCCTCTCAGGGACTACAAGGAGGCGAGGCTAAAATAGGATACTCTTTCTCCACGCCCTTTTCAATCCCTCTGCTCCCACCTTTGACGCTCCATCTCCCTCCGCTCCTGCTATCCTCCGAGTAATGTCCAAGTGGTGATCTGATTTTAGGCATTCAGTACAATGGGGGAACTCTTCACCTCCTGAGAAAGATCAGTACTATTTATTAGCCTGTTAATGCGACTTTTGAAGCATATCCTTGGCTATCTAAGATTGGCTGCACTATGACTACTATCAAATTAATTTGCACTTCTCCTCAGATAGCCTTCGATGAAGAGATCACTACCAAGCGGCTCAAATCTGTCCTACAGAACTCTCAATCCATTGTCCTAAGAGCTGTGTATAGAATCTTAGGCCGGGAATTCCTATCTAACTCTGATAGATATAGGGTCAACACGGAGATCCCTGCTATGTTCATTGCATCGGCTATCTATGTTGACCCTAAAATAGAGGATATTGGGAAACTATGTTTGCGGATTTTCAAAAGGAAATATCTTGGTAACATCGATAAAGTTATTCAAAATATAAAACCAGACTGCACTATTACTATGCCTAGGTTTTATGATCTACCAGCTATTAACGGGAGGCCAGCCCCAACCATTCCCATTATGATCGTAGAAGACTTTCATGCATTTGTATCCAGAGAACCAGTTATTAAGAGGAATCTTGAATTCTTAATGGCTTTTATGCACCTAAGGATTCCAAATGAGGGGAACTGGTTCTATTCCTATTGGCACAATGACAATGTGGGGGAAACAGATGGATTTGCTTCGATGACTCGGATTCTGAAGAAATGATTGAGGTATGGATGGAAGAAGGAAATCACCACAGAAATAAAAGACAGAGAATTGCTTCACCAACTGATGGAGCTTCTAGGGTGGGTGAAGAAGGCTGACCCTTTGGTCTTTTGTACACCTTAATTTAAGTTAAAATATGATTGTTCGGCTTCCTTCACCTTATGTATTCAGAATCTGAATTTCTAAAACACTGTGATCAAGTTGTTTTATTTAATACTTAAAAACTGAACTGGAAGGTTGCCTCCACCTCGGACCTTGTTTCAATGAGAAGATGTTACTTATAGATTGGAAAGCTACCTAGGTGATTATTTATGCTAATCATTACTTGTTAATTTGCAAACAATATTTGGAGGTGAGAAGTTACTCATCTACCACTGTTAATCCATAAGGGAGATCCTTGAAACATTAGTAAATAATATGGAAGCTTATAGACTGTTTAAACACAACCAGTATAACACATCGATAGATGGTTTTAATTATAAGTTAATATTTTAGAGATATAATACTTACATGTTTATATAGATGAACCCCTATAAATGTCAAGTTTTAAACTACAAATACTAAAAAACCAGTTCAGACATAGCTCACTAACAATTCTCTACGAGTATCCTATTTCGAAAATTTACCCTTCAAAATTGACTAATACACTGCTTAATGGTAGTTGGGTGTACTAGATAATATTAAAAATTTTGCCTTTGGTTTGTTTACTATCTGCTATGATTCATAAGGATGAATCACTTAACACCCCACTCGACATACCCGCTTTGAGGGTTCTCAACCGGGAAGCAAATTAGACTGAAGGGTTACACAATGGTTTTAATGCTTCAATTCAACTTGAACATACAGAGTTTAGACCACCAACATAGCGTCAAATACAGAGAATACACATTGACGGGCATATTGTAATTAAATATACATAATTCCATAAACATACAATGGATGCTAACAAATATAGATGGGTCTATATAAGCCTGCATACGATCAGATTTATACATCTACCATCGCTAGGGCTTGAAGATAATTTGGTTTTTATCTAAAGCTCTAAAAACATTGTTGTATCTGGTTTTCGATATTTAAGCCATATGCTTTATTGGGAAATCTTGTATGAAGTTCATTTGTTTATTAGTTACCCTGAATAGTTAAAAATGACAAAGAATGTCCCAAATTAACAAACATACTATAGATTGGCTTTGGGTAGGTAAGTTAGGTGAGTTAATACTAAACCTTGTTAATAATTCTGAAAGGATTCAGGTCAGAAAGATACAGACTCTCCCTTCCTTTTCTACTAAGATACAGAAGTACTGCTTTAAACAGGGATGTAGCATATATATATATATATATATATATATATATATATATAAATAGGCATATTCAGAAATACATATAGCGATTAATTGCCCAATCTGATTTAAACTAGCACCATTGAGTATTTATCTTAATAAATCCAGGTTCAAACCTTAAATGGAGACTCAAGAGGAATATAATGTAGGAAGAAGCTTAGTATTTTGTATTCCTTTTTTCGCTATTTGTAAGGAATGTGTAATTTCTAGATCTAAAACATCAATTTGCTGCTATAGTTTTGCTTAAGGCTGTGATTTTCTACAGCAGTGACAGCACCAGAAGCAAGCTTTAAATCAAATTTACAGTATATCATACTAATGATTATCAAGAGCATTAGTATGCTGCTCTAGAGGTTTTTTGTGTACAGTGTGTACAAGAACAGCATTAAACATTGATGAAGAAGGTATAGAGGAAAGAACCAGAGTTCAGAAGTACATTTTAAGGATCTACCATTGAAAGACCAGAGATAGCCCTTTGAGTCATTCGTGTTTGAACTGAAAAGAAAAGCCTGGTTCTCAAAATTTATCATGAAGGAATGATGTCACATCTATATGTAAATAAGGATATTCCTTCATATTGATTTGCAACATGGATAGAACTTCATACTTGTCTGAACCATAAATGAGGGAATGCCTTCATATTTTCTGTAAATGAGGGAATGCCTTCATATTAAAATTTTGTACTCCGAAATCTGGATCTATGATCTCGGGCAAGACTGGAGGTTTTCTTCTCCATTCTTTCCTACCAGTGCCTGAAGTGAATGGATTCCTTTGTAAAATTATGTTATTAATAAAATCATGTGGCTTCGGCCTTTTACCGATCAAAAAAAAAATTTAATTAATTAATAAGAAATAAACATAAAAAATATTAATGTTTAATTCTATTTTTCCTTTAATAAATAGAATTAAAAATATTACAAATCAAGTAAATATTAGATTTAATTAATAAAAAATAAATCTTTTAAATAGTAAACAGAATTAAAATATTAAAAATCAAGTAATATAATAATAATATAATAAAATAAACATATACTGATATATCATATACATATGAATAAATTAATATAAACTCTAAACTATATAATATACATATGAATAAATTAATATAAACTCTATAAATTAATTATTTGCATACCTGGTGATGCGATGCAAATAGTCGAGCTCAACTATGGAGACTGAGAGAGACAACAGAGCAGAGGAAAGGGTTGAAACTTGAGAAAGCACGGAGAGCACAGAGCGAGAGAAAGCACGGAGAGCAACCACGAATAGAAACCACACCCGACCAGCAACCAGCCACCACGACCAGCAACCACAACCACCACGAACAGCAACCAACCGCCACGACTAGAATGTTGCAGACGAACAGATGCAAAGATTTGCCCTAGTCGTCCGTCTGTGACAATCTTCAATCGACGATGGCATTTCAATGAAGGAAGGGCCCATATTTATTAAACTTTTTGCCGAAAACCCTAAAAAATACATAACAAAATATACTTTTTCCAAAAACACCACCTACTTTACTGTCGTACGATTTTTTGGCGAATTTATACGAATATTTTTCATTTATTATAAGTTCGCCGAATTTCGAACCTAAAGCCAAAAATTCGGCGAACCTTGTGACACAGTGTATATGTATATGCTGTAGCAAATAAGTTCATACACCACTATGCTAATAGTAAAGCAACATACCAAAATATACCACCATATATATTAATGCTTTAGTCCAAATGATATGTTTTACCTTTTTGGCCTTTTTAGTGGTCTATCTTAGGGTTTGGAGGGTTGGATTGACTAAAGTAGACCAAAAAAAACTTTTAAAAGTCAAAAAATCCATTTTTTGGCCATATTCGGCCAAGGTCCTACCGCAGATTTGCAAATTCACCATAAAAACAGAAAAAGTCGTGTTGGGTTTGTCTAACAGAATTTGGGCAGACTTTGAAGGTCTGCAACAGACTTTTGCAAGAATATTTAAAGGACCAGACTTTTGCAAGAACCGGGCAAGACTTTGGGGTTGCAAGGGAAGAGTTTGGTAACATAGTATTTATATGAATGTCTAAAGTTGAATCAATAATTTTTTATGTCATGTATAGCTAAATTTGTTGAAGTTTGAGTTTCCCTTCATCAAGATGATCTTTATAACTAGCCATTATATAGGTCATCTTGAGGACAAATCCTATTAAAATTTGGAATATAATATTTTTTTGTCTAGTAAATATTGAATTAGGTTATGGGTCTAATGTCCCTTTCCTAGATTGCCTTGTAATCTACCTTAAATTCACAAAATCCAAATGAGATTATAATTAGAGATATAACCCTAACCTAGGAATAAGATGAGATTATCATGTCTTGGAACCTGCAACCAAATTAGATAATAATATAATAATAATACATGTAACACATCCATTTTTAGGGTTAAGAGAGAAATACACTTATAGCACACAATTATCATGGGCTCAACCATAATGAGGGTTGAGATAGGAAGTACATAATGAGGTGCCCTAATTATCCCCAACCCTGGGCCTAAGAGCAAAAGCTCTATCCCCCTTGGCCTCATTTGGTCTTTACCATGTTCATGAGGTAGCGTACCTAGTGGAGCGTGTACACCATTCCCCTTCATCATGCTATCCTTCTCTCCTCTTATGATAAAGGATCCCTTTCTTAGTTACCTTAATAACTCATGCATATAAGCTCAATGGGAAGATTGCAATAGGGTTCCCTTGACTCGACCCTAGGCCCAAGAGCGGAATCTTTGTCCCCCTTGGCCTCATGATGTCCTTAACCAATCTCATGAGGTGTACCTGTGAGGCCTCACCGTTCCCCCTCCTTCCATTTCCTTTCCTTCCCTAATATGGTTGATTATTGTAGAAATTTGTGTTGATAAATGCATAGATATTTAGATTCAAGCATTCTTTGATTGCATATAATCTAGCATAAATATATATGTATACACATCTATATATAATCAAGATAAATACACGAGTATAACTACTTCATACCACAATAAATTATAAAATTATTACATAGATTGCTCTGTTGTATATCTCATTGCTTCTACTGTCCATTTGATGCCTTCCTTGAATGCTGGGAAATGTCTTCTTATATCCCTCCATCGGACTTGGAAGATTATGGCTTTCTTTTGAGGTTGTGACCCTTGGAGTGAGGTGTGTTAATTCGCTGCCACGTTGTGACCCTCGTTGCCAACTGCACCTCTTCATATCTTAACCACTCTTCATAACTTATTATTGTTAAGTCTAACTGATCCCCTGTTCGTTTTGGAAGGGATCACTGCTAGAGGAAGAGGAGAGGATCAATTCATAAGGCAATTGTTATTTGTTATATATGTGCAACAATCCTATTTCCCTGCGATCTGTTATGGCGATCATGAACTGTTGTTAATTCACTATTGACATTAAGGAGAAGAAATTGTGAAGTCTTACTATCGAAGGTAATTTCTCTTCCAAGTTCGAGGTCAGATCGAGGGCATGACAAGCAGATTGTGTTAAGTACTATAAATGAACATGGGCAGATTGATTGCATATAGTATTCATTATTCATACCAAATTACTGATATAATATTCAGAATCTATGTCTGCATAAGAGATTGTTGTAAGTCAGATCTCATTCCTTTGATGTTCGTATGAAGGATTGATTGATTGAATCAATTCCTTTCGTTTGATGATTCAAGGTATTGATGAGTTATGATTTAAGTAATTGTTGATTAGATGATTGAAAAGTGATGATATAATGAATTGTATGTTTTCTTGATCCCAAGATGAAGTGATGATTATTTCCTTGATCTTTCTGATTGATTGTTTGCTCAATTTCTTGAGGGATTAATGATCAATGGAAGGAGGATGAGTTTGGATGGATTCATGAATGATGATTCATAAGTCCTCCTTCAATGCTTGGAATGAAATCTCCTTTATACTTTATTGGTGAAAGGGTCACCACCTTTCATTAGAATTGAGTCGCCACTTTTCATTGTTGCCTTTGAGAATAATATATTATTCCCCACATTGATCCCCCTTAAATGTCCTCCTCAAATGAAACCTTCTTTCGTTTATATCTTCCAATGTGGGGAAAAGTCACACCTCTTCATCATGTCTCCGCTTTGCAATGGTAACAATTTTTCACAATTACCATCCTTCGAAAGAGTGACAACCCTGTAATGTCCCCTCTGGTTTAGTTGTAGATAATTAAATAAAGATACTAGCCTAATTCTCGTCCCTCATAGGCTAGGCATTTATTGATAAAGGGGCATGATGATATTTTAAATAATTGGCAAAAAAGCTAAAGTGCTGAAGTGAAATTATTTAATTCACTTAAGTCCCTATTTTTCAGTCATGATTGTCAGGCCATTTTTAAGTGGCATTTGATTTAATCTTTCCTCTTATCAACTCAAGTTTATCTCAGCCAGCTAAGCCACTTTTTGACAAGGCGTGTAGGATTGAGATTAGAAGTTGCCAACGGTTGGCTTTCAAAGTTGGAATGAAAGACAAAAACTGCTTTCTTGGTTTGATGAGGTTGATTTAAGAAAATCACATGAAGAGAGGAGCATTCTTGATCAACGATTGTTATTTCTTTGCTTGCAAAATCGAACACCTGTTCTAGGACGAAATCCCTGTAGCAGCAGCTGTCTGGACGCAAACCCAGCACAGTTCAATCATTCATAATCTTCCATATAGCAGGTCGCGGTTCTGTGAAAGCAGATCGAGGAGTTAGAGTAGGTTCAAAAGCATTTGTTCCAGCATCAATACCAGCATTTTCTTCTTTCCTGCAGACTGAGAAAGTTATTCAATACACTGTGGCTGGGAGAAATATTGTGCAGCTTGAGCCAAGGTCAATCCATGAAATAGGTAGCAAGTTTGGGAATCCACCAAAAATCTGAGATACTATTGTTGATAGAATGAGCCAAGGTCAATCCATGAAATAGGTAGCAAGTTTGGGAATCCACCAAAAATCTGAGATACTATTGTTGATGGAAAAAGGGTTCGATATTCTGGTATGTTTTAAATTGGAGACAAATATTTGCATGTTCAAATTATGATAAAGATTCCATTGACTATTACTCATCAATGTGTGAGTTATTTGTGTGTTTGGAATTTATGAATCCTTCTGTTATTTATGTGAATCCATCTCTTTCCAAGTAAATAGTAGTCTTTCTTGGTTTAACCGCTAACACCCCAAGGAAAGATCATTTCAGTGGTATCAGAGCACAATGACCCTGCCAACCTGTGAGGGTTTTCAATTGCATGTCATCTTTTTTCAGTTGCATGACAGCTTTTTCCATTGCAAGTCAGAAATTATGATTGCTTTTTGTTCCTAATCCAATGCATGTCATTATAAAGTGGTTCTATTCACTCCAGAGGGTTTGAACCGCACAGGTACAATACAAGAAGTCGTTCTGGAAAGCAAGTGGAAGGGATTGGAAGCAACCCAGTGGAAACAGAAATGGAAGAACTGGAAAATGAAATTGTTGTCACTAAAATTGCTAACTGGTATAACATATATCAAAAGAGGAAGAATCTTCTAACATTTCAGGAATATTAAAATTCGTCAAGGTTGGCTATTCATGTGAATGAGGAGGTTATCAT
Source organism: Thuja plicata (assembly GCA_018584345.1). Classification (NCBI taxonomy): domain Eukaryota; kingdom Viridiplantae; phylum Streptophyta; class Pinopsida; order Cupressales; family Cupressaceae; genus Thuja; species Thuja plicata. Next base: position 5,751,222 of record MU226848.1, read on the forward strand.
AATTTTTGATGAATATTAAAGTGTCTAAGGAGGTCAAGGCTACTGAACCTTTTGATAGATATTACCTAAGAAAAAGAAGAAAAGAACTGAATTTTGAATTAGAATCTCAATCAGAGTCAAAAGAAGGGCAAGTTCAAGAGGATATGAACAAGCAAAAAGCAACAATTATGGCCTCAAGTGAGGAACGCATAAATCTTCATGGCAGCCACAAGGTGGAGGAAGATGCTTCCACGGAGTTTGTAAACTCTACTTTGATTGATCAACTACATGGGGATATGGATTCCACTTATATTCCCTCACACGAGACAGCTCTACAATTCATTGGTAAGAAATCACCTTGTGATAATATATGGTCATTAAGTGAGGTAGATTTCACTTGTCTCATTCGTATGCTTGCAATGGAGGATTGCTCGTTGAAGTCACATGAAGCATTTTTCTTTAGAGAGCTGATTGTAGGGACTAGAAGATTGTCTAACCATAGGGTTTTACAATATGATAACGTTTGGTTCGTTATGATGATTTCACCATGGTTGTGGTTGGAGGCAAAGAGCACATTAGAAATGCAGGTTTGGACTGGTAAGGCAGCATATGACTTTCAGCATCAAAGATTAGAGCTTGTTGCAGATTTGACACCAAAGTATGATAGTGATTCTAAATTTGATAACAGTCCTATCTTTCTCAAGATATTGCAGCCTTTGGCCAAGATAGAATCAATGATATGCAACCTACCATTAATGGTACACAATGTACAAGCATGGGACATGTCACATGATGATGTGGATGATACATCCCACCATAAGTCAGATTTTGTGTACTTTGGAGTAGCTGATATAAAACATTGTCAAAGGTTGAATGGAGATTAATTACATAGAGCTACCCAAGCAAAGAAGCTTGCTAGCCAAGCAAGACAACATCTTCTAAGGGTCAAAGAGCGATGCAATCAGCTAGATCACACAAGTGAACAAAGGGAATCAAATCTTAGATCTTTAATTCTTCCAAGGGAAGAAGAGGAGAGCGAAGACATCTTGAAGAGGTATGAGTATAATCCTGATTTTCTGAGCTTGATCAGCAATTCTCTTTCATCTCATGAGACAAACTTTGAACCTTGGGTTAGGAACATTCAAGTTGGGATGAGCAAGTGTGAAGTTGATCCTTCCCTACCTAGAGTTGATGAGATATTTGGTTGCGTACATAGTGGACCAGCCACAAAAAGCCTGTCTTTGTTGAGAAATAGAAACATCTCCCATTCATCAGTGGACTTGTCACCTCTTTCATATGACAGGGCCACGATATACTTATTGATTGGAGATTCAGTCTTTTTAGATATTACATTGGGCTATGAGGATCAAAATATAAGGGACTTCATTGGTTGCATGGCTAAACAAAACATTCACTTAGCAACCTTTAATGAAGGCACACTAATTTGTGGAAATATAGATAAAGATACAGCAGTTGTTTGGAGGTCGTGGAAAGGTATTCAACACACTTTCCTTGCTGAAGTTTGGCTCATTCATGAATTCCTAACAGCATTGGTTGTTGGTAATAATTGTAGCTTCATTTGTAGTGAAGTTCTCAACTGGTTAGATGATGTGCAAGTTCACAGCAGCAATATAATGAGTATTGACATGATGGATGGATATGATAGTGCAAAGATTTGGGATCCTAGTATCGACATGTGTGGGGCATTTCTTCAGTGGTATTCAAGATACAAAGAAGAGACGAATTCTAGCATTGGCATTCAAGATATAAAGGTTGAGCATGAAGTTTACAAGAAAAAGGTGCTTGTCTCAACTGATTTGCCACCAAGGATTGGGTTTAGACATTTTGGAGCAGCTGATATAACTCAGTTCCAAATGATGAATGATGATTGGCTAGAACGGGCAAGGCAAGCCAAGTTATTGGCTCAACAAGCCAAGATCAATCTTCAACATGGTTGTGATGTTAACCATTCATTTGATGATGTGAGACATGAGTTGCTTAATTCAAAATTTCCAATTGAGGTACTTGATCATTCTCATGATGGTGATAGTGGTTTGATTGATGACTCTCTTAGTGGGCCAGCCACTCAAGAGTTGTCTTTAATGAGCATTGATGGCATACATATTTTCTTTATGGGGTTGTCTCATGATTTTTCTGATATGGCATCAATATCCTTGTTGATCGACGACTTCATATCACTTGATTTTTTTTTACTAGTGGCTGTCCAAGTTGGAATCATATGGCATATCCGGACTTTTCATTGTCTACGTCAGTTTCCCAGCAGTATGGGAGTGTTTGGAGGTATACCTTTGGGATAGAGATGGAGTGTGAAGTGGCTTTTCTTGATTGGCATTGGTTTGTTCACATGTTTGATATCACGTATATTGCTGATCAGAGTTATAACAGCAAAGTTGGGTGGCCATTTATGTTGGTTCATTGGCATGTGGGGGTTCGCTTTCACATTGTTTTGATATTTCTACATGCTTGTATGGTTACTTCATTTTGATCATTTGACATTCTCCTACAGCAGATTCTTCATTTTGATATGGGATCCGGGTACTGATTTATTTGGTACTGAGAAAGTCACAAGTTTTCATTTCATGCCTTTTGACCCTTCATTAACTTAACTATATTTTAATTATGTTATATTTAATTTTATTTTTTTATTTTTTTAATTTAAATTTATTTTATTCTCTTATATTTTAAATTTATTATTAAATCCTATTTTAAAAAGGGAACATTACAATGGGCTATGTTTAAGGCAGTCTGCTATAAACGTTAAGCAGATTATTAAGCTTTGAGAACATAGGTTACACCTAAATGTGCCCCATAATCAATAAATCATAACCTCCCCGTGTTCTTAGACTCTCCAGACATGGATAACACTCAATGTAGACCATATAGATAAACATAACGCCGCCACATACAAGGGGAACCATAGTCGGATTTGAAGCTGAGCCATGTCCTATATTTCAATTCAACCATAACCCCTTGAACAGTTGTAATATATGATTGGTTGATAGAAAACTGCAACAGTTTCTTGTGTGTGTGTGTGTTCGCTTTATTTTTCTTACAATACTTGAGGGCCAAAATCTTACCACTCATGAAACAGAACTGAAATCCTGCTTGTTCCACCAGCTTTGCACTGAGAGCATCAAAACAAGCAGGGCCCTGGTGCACCCCCGGAGTTTCTAAAATCCGTCGCATAACCTTAACGGGAGACATCTGAGTAAAACCATCACTGGAACTCCCTGTTGCTGCAGTTACAGGAACACCCCTGCCATTGCCAATAAAAATGCAAAGAAAATGGGTAAGTCATACTAGGGCTCTTATCTTATCTTTAACCACCCCATAACTCGCAATCATTGAATATCACTATATATTCAGAATATGTTGCTGTACCTTTTAGGAACCTTTAGTCTGTCTTGGAGGCCTATTGTTAACTGGGCGCTGCCTATTGAGATTTCTCTATGGATTGAAGCAGGCATGGAGCAGCTAACTTGTGTAAGTTCATGGCATCCGTTGACGTTCGAAGCCCTGCAAACATTGGGGTTGGAAGCCAAGGAGCATGGTTTTAAATGTCTGTTGGAATTTGGGCTTGAAATGCTACTGCAAAATGCAACTGAAAGCATGGTTGGGACTGGGAAATATTTCAACTGGTTCTTGTTAAGTAGAGGAGGGAATGGAAAAAGATTTCGCGTTCATCAACTATTGAACGGATTGATGATCCCACACCCTGGTTTTCAACAACGAGTTTCCGCAAATCTCCCGTATTGCCAAGAGGACACGTTTAAGGCCAGGGCGTCTTCCTTTGGAGGCTGTCATAAAACGCGCGTTGTAGTTTCCTGACAGAGATATGGAAGGAGCAAAGGTTAAAAAAATTAAAAATAATTTGTAGAACGCTGGCAGAGATATGGAGAGAGCAAAGGAAAAAAAAATCAAAAAACAATGTTGTAGATCCCGAGAGAAATATGGAGTTGAGCGAAGAAAATAAAAATAATTGTTAATGTTTGCTTAATAATATAATGTATAGGTTATATTATTATTAATCATATGAAATTTAATTTCAATATTATATTATTCTTAATTAATAATTGATTGATGAAATATTATAAGATTGATTAAATTATAATTAATGGGAAGAGGCATGTTCTTTGTTCTTTCTATAATAATGAATAGATATGTTTCATGAAGGACATGTCTCTCCTAGCCTCATTCCCAATATAAATGAAAGAAAAATTGTTGCATTTGAAAAACACATACAACATAGAGTGCTATTACATTTGCAACTATCATAAAACTTAACATGGTATCAGAGCCAGACTACAAATGTAAGAGAGTAGTTTGTTAATGGTGAATGTGTGACTATCTCAGAAAATACAGTCTCAGTACAGGGACCATATCTCACAAATCCACCGTTGAATTTTTCTGAATTTTCGATATGTTGGTGAAAAACAAATTTTGAATAATCTCACTAGAGCAATTGAAGAGATAGTGTGGGATTAAAAAGTTATGACAGACTGTGTACGGGTCTATGTGAAATACCTGAAAGTGGCTTTCATTAAAGAGATATATTAATTTGTTATGATCGTGGTCAAGCATTAACAAAGAAGAATGTATTCAAGGAAGTGTGTCTCTTTCTAGAAAGAAAGAACTAATTATAGAGTGTCGCCTCTCTTGGAGCAATCAAGTTGTTTCACAAGAAGACATGAGTATTGTTCAACGATATAAGAGTGGGAATTATACATTGTGAGGGGAATAATAACCAATCTTAAATTTTCATTTGAACCATCCTTAGTGGAGAGTGAGAAAATGGTGATCATCCACTCTAGGTTGTCGCTCTGCATGAAGGTCATCAACATGGCTAGCATGAACAACATTATGATCTCTTGTAGCATGTCCGCCGCAAACAACTTCAAATTTTGATGAGAGTTGATATTTCCTATATGGGCTCACCTTACAAAAGGAAATATTTGAAACTTAAGATGAGTATTCCATGTTTTATTAATGTACATGAATTATTGAGTTTGAAATTTATGTTATAATATTGGCTAGTAAAATCTTGCATGCTTCTATCTTTGGTATTTCCGTATGAGATAGTTTAGTTTATAAGCTATTTGTAATCTCTCTCTGACATACCTTCAAGACAGAAGCACAAGAAATTGTTTTCAGAGGGAGTCTGACTCTTCAGAGTTAACTTTTGACGAGGAGCTAAGAAGATTGATATCAAACTCAGAGGGAGTCTGAAAGTTCATCTTTAGCGATTTTGGATGATCAACAGATTAATATCTGCTCAATGAGTTCTTCTTTGTAAGAGAAGTTCGGGGTGAAATCCCTTGTTTTCACCCTCTGTGCTGAGGCATGATGGATGTCACGTGTGTGACTCCATTATTTTAATGGGCCTCCCCCTGTGTACATCATGAGGAAGTGATGACTTCCAAATAATTATCACTTGTATTTGTAAAATTTATTGGAAGGTGACTATCTTACAATAACTTGACCTTCTATTGTGATAGACATCTTGTGATGGTTGAAACAAATCATAATATTGAGAAGCTTGTGGATAGAATCGTCGATTGAGGCAATCCACCCGGGAACTTGTGGATAGAATTGCCGATGGAGGCAATCCATTCTAAAGCTCGCGAGTTTGTGGATAGAATCATCGATGGAGGCAATCCACATGAGAGCTTGTGGATAGAATCGTCGATGGAGGAAATCCACATGAGAGCTTGTGGATAGAATCGTCGATGGAGGCAATCCACTCTAAAGCTCGTGAGTTTGTGGATAGAATCACTGATGGAGGCAATCCACACAAGAGTTTGTGGATAGAATCATCGATGGAGGCAATCCACCTGAGAGATTGTGGGTAGAATTGTCGATGGAGGCAATCCACATCTTGACACTATATTTTTATTGATTACATCATGGGGATGATGTTTTTATTGCTTACATCATATGATTGATGTTGTCAAGTGCCATATAAGTGTTGACATTGGATTGATGTATCCTCCCTAGCTAAGAGGGAGTGTTGATGTTTTGTATAGCTATGGTGAGGGTCTAAGTGTTGACACAGGATACCACTACACATTCTGTTTGATCATCCTCCCTAGCTAAGAGGGAGTGTTAATGTTTGTAGCTTCAGTCGTATGATCATTAAATACATATAATATATGTTGATTAATAATAATATAATATATATGTTATATTATTAATCATATGGAATTTAATATTCAATATTGAATTATTTTATTATTCTTATTTAATAATTGATTAATAAAATATTATAAGATTGATTAAATTATAATTAATGGGGAAGATGCATGTCCTTTCTAATATATAATAATGAATAGACATGTCCCATGAAGGGACATGTCTCTCCTAGCCTCATTCCCAATACAAATGAAAGAGAGATTGTTGCATTTGAAAAACACATATAACATAGAGTGTTATTACATTTGCAGATATCCTAAAACTTAACAATAATTAATAACAATGTGGAGTTGGCTCAGAGGTAGAATATCTCGTGTAAAGAAAAAAAGATTTGGAATCAGTTACATTCCAAATAATGATTTAAAATTTAAAATATTGTCATTAGAAGGATGAAATAAAAATAAAATGCCACATAGCATTGAGAAACCAAAAAAATGCAAAAAAAACCTATAAAAAGTCAAATTATAATAATTGTGCCACTTGGCGAGGATGATCACGTAACGTGACAACAAAGTTGTGAGCCTCCTTGCTAGGAGGTTAGGAGTTCAAAACCTGGCCTTGTGTTGGTGCATTGAAATCAATTCTTACAATATTGTTGAGGGCGGTCACTTTGTAGGCACACTTGTCGAGGACCCCACGACACCACAAAGGAGGTACACACATATGGTCAGCAGGTTGATTTCAACCTCAAGGGAGACATAATGACAAACCGCCAAGGGAGGTATAAGGGGATTATCAACAAAGAGGACAAATAAGGAGGATGTCGATAGTGATGGCCATCACGCAGGGAGCTATAAGGAGGGTGTGATACTATTGGAAATAATGGAATGGTGTGCTGAGAGGGGAGGGTTGAATCAGTATCTTCAAAACTTGTATCACTTAACCTTAATCCTTTATGTAATCAATTGTATTACCATCCATGTAAGCTATTCTATCTTTCTGTATGTAATATCAATTCATTAACTTACTAAGCATGTAAAACATTCATGAAATGTATAGACACACGACACAAGATTTGGTAACGCAGAAAACCCCTATTAGAAGATAAAAACTGCAGTGGGGATGAAACCCACAAAGCTTCACTATCTGTAGAATGGAAGAGGTCGGTTAAGGCTTACAATTTGATCACTTCTGATGATCTACCCTGTTAGGAGTAATATGTGGAGACTGGTTAAGGTCTACTTTGTTAAGAGCTTTAGAAACACTGTTTAGTGTGCACTTAGTTAAGAGATTTACAAAGGATTGTTAAATCCACCTTTACTGAAAGGATTTCTTCTATTTTCTACACTTGTTAGAATGTAGACAAAAATATTCAGTGACCTAAGTGTATGCAATCTACAATTGCTTATTACAGATCCATTAAATTCACATGTACAATGTATCACCTAATGTGATTGATTAATACCTTTGTTGCTCAGTAGCCTTGAATCTGGTTCTTGATAACCTAATTCATCTTTTGTTGTTCTTGCTTGAAATTCTTAGTCTGATCCATAGATGTGCTCCTTGGCTACTATCATCCTTACATCCATTCTGAAATGAATGATTACACATCTATTTATACAATAGATTGACCTAATTAAGTTTCATGTATTACAAAGATAACTCTATGATCAAAGGTTTACAACTTGACCTTGATCTCCTAGTTTGCATGTTTTCAA
>MU226848.1:5759118-5779338 GCA_018584345.1 Thuja plicata
TCAGTTAGACTGATTAAAACAATTACAATTACATTTCTTGTCCCTCAAGAAATGGTTTTAAATCAAATCAAAATGCTAAATATAAAACATAAGTGTTTTATCTGACGTGGAAGTCAGATCCACATTTATCGAGATTTAACTGACTTTCGGTGTCTGATGCTCAGGTTTCTCTGTTGTCTATCAGTCGGTGTTCCTTCTGTAAATTGTCCGTCGGGTTCCCTTGCTCTGTCGAGTTCCTCTACTTTTCTGCTCTGTCGGTTTACACTTCAACACTTTCAGGTTGAACTATGCAAACTGTGTCGGGTTTCTCTTGTGATATGTCTTGTCGGGTTTCTCTTAAACTTAGCACTTTTGGTGACCTTTGATATTTGTACTTTCGGTTTGTATTGAAATCCTATCTTTTGGTGTAGGTGTTACCGATGGTTGAGAAACTATTTTCCCTTTGCATTCTAATGGCAAAAATAATGTCTTCAGATACATCATTGGCAGTTGATATGGTAGATATAAGGAGAGAATATGAGGCCACAACACGAGACACATATCAGAGGCGTTAATGCCTCAGATACTAAGATGTAATCATGGGATGGGGTCCCCCAATGTGACCCTACTGGTTCATAACTCTAGTCAAAAGCGATTACCGATCAAAAAATAATAATTGTGCCACTTAGCGTATTTGTTTAAAAAAATTATAAAAATTATAAAAAATTTAAAAACTTAAAAAAAATTTAAAAATGTGTGTAGCATTTTGGGGACCCACCCCATAGTATCCGTGTGGAGTGGGATCCCCACTCCCGCGAGCAGTTGTTGTCTGCAGGTGTCATGCGGCTATAGCGTATGATGTAGTCCGCACGACACCTGCAGACAACAACTGTCAGCAGTTGCCAGACGTGGGGGAGGTGAGGGTGGATGGCGGCCCCCACCCCCCAAAACCACTATTTTTTAAAATGTTGTCGACTCTTTATTCAAACATGTGCCCATTTCGGCATTGATCATTTTTTTAAATGCCAAACGAAGAAAAATGCAGTCATTTCAATTTAATACTATTTTTAAATGGCAAAAGAAAATTTGACCACCCATATTCGAGCATTATACAATTTTAAAAATAAAAATTTAACTATTACAAATTTGGAAGACTAAGAGGCACGATTTCGGGCTTATAAAATAGGAATACAAGCAACCATTTCTCTACTTCAATGTCTAGATTTGAGGATTCAATTGAGGAAGAAGCATTTCTGTGAAGTTTGAGACGAAGCATTTGAGGATTCATTTCAAAGAAGAAGCATCTGAGGAAGAAGAAGCATTTTTCTAATGTTTCAAAGAGATTTGTCTGAGGTTTCAAAAGTTGGTCTCACATTCTTCCTGTCCTAATCCCAGCACTCTAAAGATAACAAGCTGAGTTTCTATGGTTTTTAAAAAATTTATAGATTTTAATATAGATTCGAATATAGTTTTTAGTAAATTTTTTAATATAAATTTCTCTAATATAGTTTTGAATATAATTTTTAATATAGTTTTTAAATAGTTTTTCTTTAAAATAGATTTCTCTAATATAGTTTTACTATAGATTTTAATATACATTCTTTCTTTCTTTAAAACATGTTTTTCTATATATTAATATATAGATTTCTCTATATATTACTATTTAGATTTTTCTATATTTTAATATACATTTTAAATCTATATATTAATATATATAGATTTATCTATATATGAATAGTTCAATTGTTTAAAATAGATTTCTCTATAGATTTTAAATATAGATTTCAGTATATATTTTTAAATAGATATAGATTTTAATATAATTTCAGTATAGATTTTCACAGAGATTTATTTTTAAAATGATTTTAATATAGTTTCATTGTTTAGTATAGATTTTAAAATAGATATACATTTTAATAATTTCAGTATAGATTTTCATATAGAATTATTTTTAAAATGATTTTAATATAATTTCATTGTTTAATATAGATTTTAATATACATTTTAATCAAATTGCACTATATAGTTCATTCCTTAATATAGATTTTAATATAATTTCATTATAGATTTAAGATGCATTTTAATATAAATTTTGATGTACATTTAAAGATTAAAATCATTCTTTAATATAACTTCAATCTTCAATATAGATTAATTCTTTAATATAGATTCATGATTTTAATCTAGAGATAGATTTTAAATTATATTTACTTGTAAGAAAGTCATGAGAAATAATTTTAAATCTTTCCTCATTTCTTATTTTAAGCGTCTTCACTAATTCTCTCCTATTATGTATTAGTAAACTTTATTGATTACAATTTTTTTTTCCACAAATTATCTATACACTTCTTCTAATTATTTCTATGTACTAATGTTTGTTTAAAAAAATGCAGCATAACATACAAGCTATGGATGCCTCTAATAGAGAATCCCAAGTCATTGTTACGAGCCCAACTGCTTTTGTGGCCTCGAACGATTTCTACAAAACTAATGTGGACAAATGTGCACAAATAATTATAGAGTCATGCAATAAATATGATCAAAGTTGTTGAGAACGCAACATTATCCATTGATTATGTTGAGGAATTGGAAATATTAAAGATGGGAGATGTTGCAAAATTTACACGTGAAACATGTGCAAAAGTAGATGCATTTATGTCAATGATGAAAGAAGTCTATTGCGATCATTATTCAAATAAAGGTCGCAATACCATGTTCATCATTGAAGGTTATGTGATGTGCTTGCATCATTACGAGGAATTCTTTATATATAGTCAGTTCTTATTTTGGCTATGATACTTCTCACTTTATTTGAATATTTGTAATGAGACTTATATTTTCCCTTTCATCTATGTAATTTTGATGAACAACAAGCGAAAAATGAATTGTTTTCAATATTGAAGTGATGTGTACTACTATACTTGGAATGTTTTGCAACATGTTTTGTTGAAGTCTTTATTTGTAATATTAATGGCTTTCAAAAAGGGGTGTAATAAAAATGATGCTTTTAATTATAATGGACATATGAGTTTACTATGTGAGGCACTCAATTTTCTCTCAAACCCATATGAAAATTCTAACTATAATCCTAATCCTAACGATAATATTCATCATGAGTGTAACCATTATTTCAATAAAATTAACACAAATCGTAAACTTCAATCAGACCTAAACCCTAATCTTAATCCTAAACCTTATCTTTAACTCAAATATTATACCCTAATGCTAGCCTTAATCCTACTCCTAAACAAGATCATATCCAAACTATAATGAAAACCCTAACCTAACAATGACATAAACCTAAACCCTTATATTAACCCTAACTATAATCCTAATATTAAACCCCAAACCCTAATCCTAACCTTAAAATCTAAATACTAAACCCTAAACTATAATCCTAATGTTAAACCCTAATCAACATAATACTACTCCTAACTCTAAATCATACATCGTAAACTATACCCATACTGTTGTCCCTATTCCTAACCCTAACCCTAACCATAATAGTAATCCTAACTCTAAACCATAATCATACATCTAATCATTATTTAAACCCTAAAACCTCATTTTAAGCCTAACCCTAACTTTAACTTTAAAATATCTCTTATTTTAACCCTAATCTTACTATAACATTCAGCCTAAAAGTAACACTAACTATGATACTAATTCTAACTCTAATTGTAAGCCCTACATCGTAATCATAACCAGATCCCTAATCTCACCCTAACCATTAAGATGATATTATCCCTAACCCACTCTTGACCTTAATTGCAACCCTATCCCCTCACGATAACCCTAATTCTAACAATAATCAAACCTAAACCCTTATATTCTAACCTAATTACTTCACTCTTATCCTTAATAAAATCCTAATCGTAATCATGATTTTATCCATAATTTAAATCTTAACCCTAACCATAATCTTAATATTAAACCCTAAACCTTAATCCTAACCTTAAAATTTGAATCCAGTCATAATACAAACTGTGATGTAAACCCTAACTATAACTATAAGCCTAATAATACTTTTTTCCGTAAACCTTCATCATTAGCCTAACCCTAATAAAAATAGTAACTCTAATCATACATCTAAACATTATTTAAACCCTAAATCCTCATTTTAACCCTAACTTTAACCCTAACTCAAACTTTAACCCTAACCCTAATTTTAACTTTAAATGTATCTCTCATTTAAACCCTAACCCTCCATCCCATAACCCTAACTTTAACCCTAACTCAAACTTCAGCCCTAACCCTAATTTTAACTTTAAATGTATCTCTCATTTAAACCCTAACCCTCCATCCCATCGCTATCCACAACCATAATCTTACTATAACCTTTAGCCTAATAGTAACACTAATTGTGATACTAATTCTAATTCTAACTATAAACCCTACATTGTAACCGTAACTAGGACCCTAATCTTACCATACCCAATAAGATGATACTATCCCTAACCCCTACCCTTGACCCTAACTCTAACCCTATCCCTTGATGGTAACACTAACCCTAAATGTAACTCTAACTATGATACTAACCCTAACTCTTAACCATACATCCTCCCTCAAAATATTTCCTCCAACTCTAACCCTGCATCCTAACCCAAAAAATGACCCTAATCTTATCGTAACCCTGGCCCTAACCTTATCCCTAACCCTAACCTTAACTCTAACCATAACCATTAACATAATACTACTCCAAACTCTAAAATGTATACCCTAACTATACCTTAATTGTGACCCTAACCCCTAACCCTAACCCTACACCCCCTACCATGACCCTAATTGTAAACCTAACCCTAACCATTAAGATGATACTTATCCTACCCCTTACCCTACACCCTATTCCTAAACCATACATCCTAACTAAAAAAATGACCCCAATCTTACCCTAACCGTGACCCTAACCCTAACCCTATCCTTAACCCTAATCCTAACCCTATCCTCAACCCTAACCCTAACTCTAACCATAACCATTAATATAATACTACTCCTAACTCTAAATAGTACACTATAAACCATACCCATACGATTGTCTCTATTTGTAACCCTAATAATAACCATGATAGTAATCCTAACTCTAAACCCTAATCATACATTTAATCATTATTTAAACCCTAAACCCTTATTTTAACCCTAATCCTATCTTTAACTTTAAATATATCTCTCATTTTAACCCTAACCCTACATCTCATCACTAAACACAACCCTAATCTTATTATAACATTCAGCCTAATAGTAAAACTAGCTATGATAGTAATTCTAACTATAACTATAAAAACCCTACATCATAATCGTAACCAGAACCTTAATCTCACCCTAACCATTAAGATGATACTATCCCTAACCCACACCCTTGACCCTAACCATAATCCTAATATTAAACCCTAATTCTAACCTTAAAATCTGAATCCAATCATAATACAAACCATGATGTAAACCCTAACCCTAACTATAATCCTAATAATACTATGATACTAATTCTAACTCTAAATATAAACCCTACATCGTAACTGTAACCCTACATCCTAACCCAAAGTATTTCCTTTAACTCTAACCCTACATCCCAAACCTTGCATCCTAACCCAAAAAATGTCCCTAATCTTATCTTAATCTTGGCTCTATATGTATTCCTTACCCTAACCCTAAATCTAACCATAACCATTAACCTAATACTACTCCTAACTATAAACTGTATACCCTAACCATACCTTGATCGTGACCCTACACCCCTTACCATGACCCTAACTATAAACCTAGCCCTAACCATAAAGATGATACTAATCCTACCCGTCACCCTACACCTAAACCGTAAACTGTAAACTGTACCCATACCATTCTCCCTAATCATAACCCTAACCATAACCATGATAGTAATCCTAACTCTAAACCATACACCCTAACCATAACCTTCACCCTGATCGTAGCCCTAATTAGACTGTTGACCCTAATCCTAATGCTGACTCTAACCCCAATTCTAACCCTGATCCTAACCCTACTTTTAGAAATCATAAAATATCTTCTATGTTGCACCACGACTGCTAGTAGCTTATATATATATATATATATATATATAATATGTCGAGAGTAATCCTTCTTGAGGCACCTATTTTCATCAACCCTAACGCTAACACAAACCTTGCAATTTGATGAAAATAGGCACCTCAAGAAGGATTACTCTCGGCTTATTATATATATATATATAAGCTAGTTATATGTAAAATTATAAGATTATAAATGTGAAATTTGTATATTTTTTATTTATTATTATCTTTTTTAAAGTGGTTTAATATTTAAATATTGATAATTAGTGTATTTTTGTGTGATCTTGGGTTCATTTCTCTAGCCTCCTTCATTTATGTAGGGGAGAGGATCCACTAGTAGAGTTGGGTTGTAAAGAAGGTATGCACTCGAGGGTATTGGGCCCATAGTGGAGCATATTAGATATCAACACATGTCTATTTTTTTACCATCAATGGTGATAAAATTAACCACACAATGTACACATCAAAAGTTGCTTATAATATGTTTATATTTGTCTCAAATAGATATAAATATAAAAATAGAACATAGAGTTTGATTAGAAATGTCGAGGAAATAAATACACATGTCCAGAAGCTATGTAGAATAACATCATGGACTATGGAAATCATATGTTTGTACTATATATAAATAGTTTGACAAGTCACAACATATTATTAATGCATATGTCGGAACCCTTCATGATTTGACAATGGTAAGATATGTAAGACAACATTAAATATTACATCCACACATGGGAAAAATATTCTTAATACTCTCACACACATAAGAATTAACCAATCAACCCATACACATGTTACATACAAAAGGATATGCATATCAACTTGTTACAAGTCACTTCATTTCATCACAAGGTCATATTAGAGTCATCAACTATCATTGAGTTCCACAATCAAAACATTTTTTTTGGTACATTAGTGGGTATCCTTCCGACCCAACACAATACCCAACCTACCTTACCTTGGTCTTACCTACTGCCAAGTTGGGGTGGGGTTAGCTGGGGTGGGACTAATCCCACTGGGCCACGTAGTAACCAACACAGGACATGTTACGACTGTAAAATTTGGCTAGGTATTTGTTAAAATTTCTCCAAATTTGACATTATATTGTTTTGGCCTTGTTAAAATTTTCTCATATGTCAAGAAAATGGAAGTCAGCATGTTGAGTTGAAAAATTTCCTAAGTCTGAGCTGGTGTTATCCTATTTGTCTTTGCAAACTATCGTGGAAGTCAGTTGAGGTCAAAGTATTCATGTCTACAAGTTAGTAGTATTTATCCAAAGGTTAGCATGTAAGTTCACAAGCTTTGATCAACTTAACATATTAGACTTGCGATCTTATGTCACAGTTAAAGTCCTTTGTGTCACGTGGTCACAGTGGTCTTACTTCTTTACATCAAATAGTTGTGACCTTGCGAGACGGTTAAATTGAGGTGTAGCATACTGTCGCAAGTCAGTAGTTTAGTTAAGTCTTGAAGGTTGCGACCATGCACTATGGTTAAGTCTAGTGGTTTAGTCAAGATTTTCGCAAGGTTGCAAGACAGGAAGAGGTTAGTTCTAAATGGTTGTGACGACACGATAGCCTTTTGTTAGAAGTTAAGTCTATTCAGTCGCAGGTTTGCAAGTGTTTTTGACGGTTAAGTTACCAAGGTATGAGCATGTGAAAAGGTGCCACATGTCCCATATTTTATACTGACTAACGTTTATTATAGATCGCAAGTCTTTTATAAAGGTTATGAGGATGGTTGTGATAGTGCGAGAGACCACCACATGTCTAAATGAGATTTAAAGTGAAATGCTTTGTCGCAGCATCACAAGGTTTGAAGAAGATTCTATTGTTAGCCTAAGGTGTTGCGAGATGCTGACAGGTATCTACAGTATCATGATCAAAGTTTGGCGCAAGGTCACGAGATTCTTTAACTTAATTTTAAAAGATTGCGACCATGTGAAGAGGTTAAAGATAATTGTTGGTGCAAGGTCGTGAGGTTATGATACAATTTTCTTTGAAGGTTACGACCATGTGGAGGTGACTGTTACAGTTTGTCGCAAGGTTGCAAGACATGATTTTAAGTCATAAAGCTAAGCTCAATGCCATTAAGACATTTGATTGCAGTTGAAAATTGACAAGTAGGGTCTGGGCCAAATAGAATGATGAGACGACAGAGATTTGTTGGATATGATGGCATATTATTCAAATGATTTATAAACTACTCAAGGTTTCTAATTTCACAGCCTTATAACAAGACCATTTTCATTCCATGGCTAACCACAATTAATATGATATACATAACATTAATGGTGAATTGATGGACAAAGAGTTGGTAACCAAGAAGGAGCTTTAAAGCAGTATTTATAGCCATCATTTGCATATCCAATTACTAAACTTGTTTTCTATGATATAGCGAGATTGCCTTGAGATTAAGCTGTTGCAATTGTAGAGAGAATACGTGCATAAAAGAATTTTTTCTATCTGGTTTGAAGAGTTTTTTATTCTAATAAAATGGAAGAACCAAGTACATCCACTTAGTCAGCAGTTGCAGGGAAGAAAAACAAGGATAAATTTTCAAAAGAATAGATTTAGTTTCTACCAGGTTCGTCGAATACAATATCAGCCAATAATCAGTCATAGAAGGACACTTGTTCTCATTGCAAGAATCCAAACACTCAGGGTTCTACTAGTGCTTCTCTTTTCCTATTTTTCTTCAACAATAAAATGAAATATGTTCTAGTGTGCAATACATGGGTGTTGAGCATGGCTAAGTTGATTGTTCCTAATGTCTTCATGGACGTTGACCTAGTAAAGGTATTGGCTAAACACTATTTCCTACTCACAAAATGCATAAGGAAGAAAGACACAGCTACTCTGGTGAGAATTGATAAAGATAACTTCCTAGAAGCATTTGGAATTTTTGGTGCCATGTGTGTGGACATAGACCTAGATGAAGAAAAGAGGCAGTATCATCTACATAAGAACGTTTCAAAGAATAATGCAATCCCCAAGTTCATGCCTAGGGAAGGAAGGAGACCTATACTAGTCCCAGACAATGTGAAGGAGCCTTTTGATTTTAACACATTCCACAACTACGTCAAGTATATGGTTAATGGTTTGTGTAAAGTATTGGGAGCTGCATGAGGAAAGACAGTAGTTGAAGTGTTGATGTTAGCTATGGATATTCAACATCCTCATGTGAACAAGGAGTATGCCTATGTTGGCTACATAGTAAATAGAATTCAAATTGACCTGGAGGCTATACAAGGAAATCCCTCCAAGATTGACTTCAAGCACTATTTTATACACATGCATCTCATTTTATATTACAAGACTGACCACATGGATAAGGATTTGATCATATTGAAGGAGGATATGAGTATGTCGATGCCAATTCAACCGTGGATAAGGGTATGAGAATGCACTACTTACCTTTCTTCATTTTTACATTTTGAAAATTGGATTGTAAACCCTATTAGGGATGTGTTAGGAGAAAGGAAAGACAAAATCCCTCTTGACCTTAGAAGAATGATTATACCTCTGCATGCAAATAGCAAGGGCCTATAAGGCATAATTGGGGTGATTCTTTCCTTTTTGAGAACTTTAAAATCATTAGGGTTTATGGGTGTC
The DNA here is from genome assembly GCA_018584345.1 of Thuja plicata. Classification (NCBI taxonomy): domain Eukaryota; kingdom Viridiplantae; phylum Streptophyta; class Pinopsida; order Cupressales; family Cupressaceae; genus Thuja; species Thuja plicata. Next base: position 5,768,756 of record MU226848.1, read on the forward strand.
CTTAGACACCTCATATTCTACCAAAGCATGTCCCTCTTAGGGTTGGAATTATTGAGTTTATCTGGCAATTAACACTGGTAGATAAGGAATACCTAGGCCCAAAGAAGAAGAAGGGAACCTTTTTACCTAGGTTATGGATGGTAAATGATTTCACCATAGGAAATTGGGTTTTAGATCCCCTTAATGATTTCTTGAGGCAATACTGAATCTATACAATAAAGATGAGAATGTGTGATCCAGAGGGATTCATGAGAACTAATCTGAAGGAGATGGAAAATGTTTCTTTGCCACTTCATGAGGCATTGCCTGAGGAGTATATTATTATAAACTCAGTTATTCTTGATGAGTTGGCTAAAAAAAGAAGAAAGTGGAATGATATCCAAAGAGTTGAGGGAGAATTCAAGGAAATGGATCCCTCTTTTCCTTTTTTTATCATGAGCTCGGGTATTGGGATAAGTTGAAGGCACTTCTTGGGAATTATGATGAAATTATGGAAAATATGCCTGATATACCTACAAGAGCAGAGGCCAGGGTTAACCTTGTGGATGTTAAGTCATCACATGAAGATGCACCATTCAAAAGAGAGTACTCTATGGAAGTAGAGGAGGGAGATGAAACTAATTCTTCTCAAAGGCCATCATCTAAAAGAGAGAAAATTGAACATGCTCCTCAGGTAATGAAAGATACTGTTAAGGCAATAATTACTGAGAAGGGTCCTTACTTCCATGAGATCATAAAATCAATAAGAGATGCTCAGAAGCCACCAGAAGGTGAGGGAACTGGAGAATCAAGTCTAGCATTGGCTACCAAAATAGATGATAGACTGTTGTTTTTTAATTTATTCATGCAGGATGATAACTTTCTTGGTTCTCAAAACCGCAGATTGTAAATCCAAGAGCTTTTGCCAATTCTCCTAGATTGCTTCAATCAGTCTTGGCCAACAAATGGGAATAGTCCAATTCCCCTTCACTTCAGGCTTTGCTAAACCTAGGCGGGTAAGCCCTCACCCCAAACACAAAGGTGTCTTTATATAGAGAATTTAAACTTGTTTGAATTTCTCAAGGTGCAAAATATTCCTTGAGACTGGTCAGAATAAGAAAATACACTTCTTACTAGTGCTTAAAAGTTATGAACACTTTTGAATGATTTGTAAACAAAATTAAAATGTATGATGGAATTCTCTTAGATATGATATTAAAAACTGATAAAATTCAAATATATGGGAATGAAAAAACTTCAGTGCTCTCACAAATGCAAAAAACCTATTTTGAAAGAATACACACGCCAACCTCTTATCCAACTAATTGGGTAGTAGATAGTAGTCAAACTTTACTTGAATTATCATGTACACTTTACACTTCAACTCCGAATTTATTCCCTAGTGACATCAAGGATGAGTTGATTCTGATATTAATTTTAGTCTACTTGAATTTAATTCCTTGGCAGGAAACCAATTAGACAAGGAGTTGTATAGACAAGAAATTTATATACAGACCTTGATATTCAAAATATTTCAATCCTCTGACATCATACTATAAAGAAGAAAATCTTTGTAATTGGAAGTGTAAAGGACCAATCCAGTAAAAGAGAATGAACTCACTTATTCAACCTTGGACAGGAATCAGGTTTTCTTTATATTAATTAAAAGAGTGAATACAATTGATTTGCACGTCTGTTGCGGTCACGACCCCAATATATAATCCATTAAAACTTCATAATATAAGTCTAAATCATACTATATCTATCAATCCCCCCTATTTCAGATGTGGTATCCCATTTTATAAAAAAATGATGGGATGCAAACAAGCTTCCAACTGACACGACCATTCCTAATTGATTAACTGCAACTAATGGCACTAAATATTACAATAAAACAAAACAAAACAAGCTAAAACTAAGGCAACTAATATAGTATATATTTTTCTTCATCGACATCAATTTCTAGCATTTCGTTTGGCTTCCTTAATTATTATGATATCCATCCTGCAACCTGGACATGTGTTGGCCATTTGAAATGTGAAGCATAGGAGACAATCAACACCAAGTCCTGCCACTTCCTCCCAGTAATCGCCCGAGTTTCAATCTGAAACTTAGTAAACTTGACTTCCATAGAAAATATTTTATCAAGGAAATCATTGAAAGTACCAATGTTAAAATCACCCTTTTCTTTCAATTGGTCAATAACCCTTCGGGGTAGATTTTTGAAGTCCCTTTTCCACTCCTCAACATCTCTTACTTTACCATTTTCATCGATTATCTCCGGGATTGACCAGTGACTATTTGAGATGAAAGAAGATATCCTTTGATTCACTTTATCCTCCTATTGTTTAATGTAACTCAAATTATTTGATAGAGCTTCTATCATCCACACAATCAGTTTAATTTTGGGAGGGGCATCTAGGTCTCTCCTTGTGACTTTGTGAACTTGGCTTAGTTTAAAGTGAGAAGGCCGCCACTTTCGAATTACCTCTTGTAATTTTGGTTTTCTTTCCTTGAAGTAGTTCCTCATGTATGTGAGGTTGTTATAAATTGTGTAAATCTCTTCACAGTGTTTTAATATACCCTTTAATCTAAAAGATAATATCTCTTCCAAATTATTACATTCACACACTGCAGGGACATTTTCTTGATTGTCAAAACCTTGATTCACTTATTGTGATCTCTCTGGAATAACATCTAAATCCAATACTATTTTTCTTGACCTTGGAGTCTTATATTGTAACACTGTTCATTTTCCAACTTCACCATTTTTAAATACAACTCATTAATCACTGTGTTCATTTCTACTTCCTTGTGCTTGGACTCTTCTAGTTTTTCTTGCATATGTTTAACTTGTGCCATGTTAAACATAGCCATATGCATTAGTTCTGATGCTGAAGCCAATGGATTGGTGTTGTCCATAGTATAAACAATTTCCATACCCTCTTCACCCTTTGTTATGTCAATCAATTTGGGCTTATTGTCACCCTTGAAGCTAACCCATGTGGCAAGAGTCTCTATTTTAGGATCAAAACCAAATCCTTCAATTTTCTCCAGGTTATGAAACTCCGCCACAAATATGGGATCATCCTGCTTCCTAACTTGATCCAATAAAAGCAATTCCTTCAATGTTAGCCCTGACACAATCAACATATTACTTTTTATCACTATGTCCCTAACTTCTTCAATAGTGCAAGTAATGTTATCCATATTGAATCCATCAATCATTTACTTAACTATTTCCTCATGATGAGACTCTTCAACATTCACGACTCTTAATTTCTTGTTTTCTTCAAAGTCTTTCATTTTAAATTGTATCCAAAATTCCTTAAATTCCTGTATTTTGGTAAAATTGTCTTTATGGAGGAATCTAATAGAAATAGCTTCCCTTTCATCATTTATATCAATTAGGTCATCATCCTCCAAAGTCTATGTTGTGTAACCACAGACTTCAACTTGAAAGGTAGGAGGTCGAGATGTCGGTCCAAATTTCTTTTCTTCTCTTAGTCCCCTTAAGATATGTGCCACCTTAGCTGAATTGCATTCATCATCTAAATTGTCATAAGAAACAAGTGGGACAACATTTTCCTCTTGTTACATTGGGGGCGAAGAGTTTGTGTCTGAATCTTGCAGAATCAACTTTCTCCTTTTCTTAGGAGGAGAGGCTACCTTTTCCACCTCTTTAGGCTTTTCTTGTTGTGGGCTCTTTCTAAACAACTCCTCAAAACTCTTAATGCACTTCTCAATTATCAATACCTCAAACTTTTCATCATCATAGAATCTTGGCTACCCTATTTTTAACCTATCTACCTCAAGTTTCAATAGGATTCCACACCTTTTAACCCTTTGAATAATAGTTGAAAGTTCATCACAATTTCTTATAATATCTTCACCAATATTCAGTTAGTGTTTAAACTTGGTCACCATGAATTGGATATGATCTTCTGGGTCATAATCCTGACTTTTCTCACTCTCCCACCTATAGTGAATGTTTATGTGTTCTTGTACTTCATTTAACATATTTGACCCAATGGTGAATCCAACAAACTTTACAGAATGAGGCATGTGTGTGCCCTTCCTTCTTGAAGCCATAATTTCCTTTTCTACCCATAACATTTGCTACATGAACTCCAGAAAGCCAACTCTTTCTGATACATAAATAGGTAGCTTGTGTAGTTGCTTTCTGCACCCATATATCCTAAATAATGTGTATTTAGGATTGCAAATCTAGTCCCCAAAGTTATGAGGGTAATTTCTCTCAGGTAGGTAGGTTTTAGGTCTGAGTAATGCTTTGATTTTTGGTGGAATTTTCTCCTTTTGGTGATCTAGTAACATGAAAGTCCACAACACAAACAACTCTTGAAACTTGTTGTAATCCCAATCTCTGCTATTCCTGTCCCAGGCTCTGCACCGCAGCTGCACTGGCAATTTTTTTCCTTTCCTGTTATGCATAGTCAATGTTATAGATTCTCTAAACTCTGAAACATTTTGGTACAAGATCAAGTGTAAGATCAGAGATTAATTCTTGAATATATTAGTAGATTTCCATTGTATCAATTGTTGATGTAGGAGCCTTTCAATTTCAATGACAAAGTAAAATTCTAAATAACAGTTAGGGTTTTGAATACTCATTGACATATACATAACATATATAGGTATTTTTGATTTAGCATCTTCTCCACATAATTGAATCCATGCAAAATAAGTATTTTGAAAGAAACTCATAAAATCCCTTGTCAAATGTGGACCCTTACTGTTTACCGGGACTGTGCGATTATCCATACCCCTTTTCATGAAATAAGAAACTTCTCTGAAATTCAAACTTCTTACCATTCTATCATATTCTATAGTGGCTTGATCTCTATCAATTTTACTTAGGGATTTCTTTCTCAAGCCAAAACATTCTTCAATGCATGCCCTAGATATGTTTACCAATGGAGACCCACCCTCTTTCCTTATCATTCTTGTCTCTAGCTTGTAACTTTCAACTAGAACATTTATTAACTCAACATCAACAAATTTTTTTGACATTATGACCTTTTCCAAGTCCAATTTCCAGGGGATACACCTTGGTTCTTTTTCACTCCTATTCGCATATAAAAACCAGAACAAAGATCAACAAGAAATTGGAATTTTAGAATCCTTACACTCCTTCCATTCATCTAAAAAGACATTCCCCGCCACTGTATATGTTGACCCTGGTAGTAGAATGAGTAATGTGTATTGTGGGGGTTTATCTCCAGGTGGTTTTGTCTTTTCACAGGCCTCTTTTTTAACACTTACTTCCTTCTTCTTAGGCATTTCTTCAAAATGTGAGAAATTACTAGTTCAGAAGAAGAAATTACTTACAGGTTCGAAATGTGCAAGCTTGTATCATCTTGGCTGGCTCCGCTTCATCCACTTAATAGCTTCACTCTTCAGTAATTTTTACAATCTACGTTAGGCTTTCTAATTTTATCAATTTAGTGCCTATTAATTCTCGCACTTCTAATTAGATGCTTCGAGCATGCGAAAAAAATTTCAACTCACCTTAAATCCTCCAGCTTCCATTAATATTTACTTTGCGCTATTTCGTAACTCATGAAAAAATTCCTTATGAAATAGAAAAAATTGCTATCTCACTACTTCCCTTCATATCGCTTGCAAAATAGTGAAAAATTGTTGTTTCGTTGTCCTTGCTTTCTGTCCTCGCAAAATAACAAAAAATTTCCATTTCGCAGATACCAATTTGATGACTCGCGAAATAGAAAAATTGATGTCCTCCTAATGTTTTCCATGCTGATTTTATGTTTTAGTAATTTGATCATGTCTCGACATTTGACTTTAAAATAATTGTCACACTTAGAATGTCCAAATTCAAGAATGACTCAACAATGGCTCTTTCTGGGGACGTATGCTCCTTGTGAGGATAGTGAGGAAATAAGTTATCTCTAAAAATTAGACCACACAAAATATAAGAAAAGAAAAAAGAAATAAAAACAAAAAACAAAATAAAACATCAAGAATGTAAAAAGAGATACTCCCTAGACATCTCAAAAAAAGAAATGTTTTGAATATTGCCCATGCACAGGAAAATCCCGAATACTCCCTTCAACATCTTGCAAGAGGTATGAATGCTCTCCTACCTTATCCACAATGATGTATGGTCCAATCCATAAAGCCTCAAATTTTCCATGTTTTCCTTTGTCTTGGTCTTTGGCATTCCATTTCTAGACCCATTCACCTTCCTGAAAAGAATGATCGGTTTCTCTACTGTCATGCAACAATTTTACCTACTTTTGCCTCTTAATATTCTGGTCTTGAGCATCCCTTCTGATCTCATCTAACTCTTTAGGTTGAACCATCATTTCCTCCATGAAGTCCAAGTCTTCCAATTCCTCATATTTGAAAAATTTATAGAGAGGAAGCATATTATTCACAAGAAATCTAGCTTTCTTCCCAAAAAATCATTCATAAGGAGCATAACCTATTGATTTCTTAATAGTAATTATATCAGCCCATAATGCCAGATTCAACTTTGAATCCCAAGCCCTTTTATTATTTGTCAATATTCTCTTTATAATCTTCAGTATGTTCTTATTACTTGACTCAGCTTGGCCATTTCCTTGCGGGTGGTAAGATGATGAGTGAGACAAATTTATCCCATAGGAATTGTAAACGTCAAAGAACTCTTTAGATTTGAAACACATTCCATTGTCGCATATAACCTTATGAGGCACCCCAAACCTAGTCAGAATGTTTTCTGTTAGAAATTTGATCACTACTTTACTAGTAGTCTGTCTAGTAGGTAGCCTATAACCACTTAGTGAAATAATCAGTAGCCACTAAGATCCATCTGTGCCCTCCACTAGATTTATCAGTGATTTTGCCAATGAAATCTATTCCCCACATTTAGAAAGGTTCCTCAACATTCAAAGTCCTTAATGGCAGTGCTCCATCATACTTCAACTTACCAAAAAACCTTTGACAAGCTTCACATTTTCTAATATATATGTATGACAATCCTTGAAAAGACATGGCCAATAATACCCAACATTCATAATTTTATGGGCAGTAGTATTAGCTGAGAAATGACCCCCACAAACCCCTTCATGTAACTCTTTTAGGACCTTTTCTGCTTGATACATATCTAAACAAAACAAAAGGATGTCATCTCTATTTTTCCAGTACAAATCACCTTGCATTAACACATATCTGGATGCTTTCAATTTTATCATCCTCCTTTGACTATCTGTTAATCCTTCCTTACATTTCATCTGTCTTAGATAATAAACTATATCAGTATACCAAACACGTCTTTCAATGCTTACCATTACATCTTCTACCTCAATCTGATTCACTTGAACAACTTCCAAATTAGATTCAGCCATGAGTTTAGCAAGACCAAGTCCCATAACTAATTTGGTTATTTGGATATCTACATCAAATTCTTGTATTTGATTAACCCATCTACATCTCTTACTGGTAGTCTTTGACTATCTGAATATATCCTTAACAGATGCATTGGGGACATAAGCCATAGTTTTAGCTCCTACTAAATGGCCTAAAAATTTTAATAACTTTAACAAGAGCATAGGATTGTTTTTCATTAATATCATAATTCAATTCAACTGATTGGAGAGTCTTACTAAAAAATGCTATTGGTTTTTCATGACCTCCATCATTCTTTTGAAGCATAACAGTTGCGATTATGTGATAAGATGCAAAGGAGAATAATTGAAATGGTTTGGAAAAATCAGGCAATTTGAGAACTGAAGCCTCTTTAATTGTTTTCTTGATTTTGGCAAAGGCCTCTAATGCTTCATCTAGACATTTGACATCTGATCCTTTCTTTAGCATCTTTGCAATGGGTTCGACTATCTCAACAAAATTAGACACAAATCTCCTGACAACATTTATTTTCCCAAAAAATGATTGGATGCCTTTAACATTTTTCAGAATCTGAATTTTATCTATAGCTTTGTTTCTCTCTGGGTCTATTCTGACACCTTCCTTTGACACTATATGCCCCAACAACTTTCCTTCAGTGACCCCAAATTGACATTTTTTAGGGTTAAGAGATATGCCATATTCAAGAGCCCTCTTGAAAATATTTTGCAAGTGCTTACAATGGTCTTCAGCCCTTTTAGAGTATGCAGTCAAGTCATCCTAGTAAATTTCCATAATGATATCAACAAAATCTTCAAAAGATACATCCATGGCTCTCTGGAATGTTTCTCATGCATTGGTTAGTCCAAAAGGCATCCTAGCATATACATAGGTTCGCCATGATGTAGTAAAAGTTGTTTTATATTACTCCTCTTCTTTTACCTTTACTTGATTGTACTCAGAAAACCCATCCATTATAGATAATAATTCATTTCCTGTCACTTTCTACAATAGTGCTTCCATATTAGGTAGGGAATAATTGTCCTTGAGTGATGATATGTTTAAATTTATGAAATGCACACATAGTATTATATCACCATTCTTCTTTCTTATTGATACTAAGTTTGACACCCACGATGAATGTCTGATGGGCTTTATAGTACCAACATCTCTCATCTTAATCAACTCTTCCTTCATTTTTGAAGCCAAAGTTGGGTTAATAGGGCACTGCCTTTTCCTGAAGGGTTTAGCATATGGCTTTAGTGGGATTTCATGCTAAAAAAGGTCTTCCCTATATGCTTTGAGCTCATCATAAGACCAAGAAAATACATGCCTATACCTCCTTAACAAGATAATAATATATGTTCTTATCCTTGGGGTTAAATTTTTGTCGATAAAGACTTCCTTAGGAGTATACTCATTCCCCAAATTTACCTCCTCTATTTCCTCAGCCTTATTCCTTTTAATTTTCACCTCCACTTTATCCCTACTGTCAAATATCCTTTACAATGCAAAAAGGCCTTTGGGAATCTTATTTGCTTTCAACTGAACCACCTCTTTCCTGAAAAGCATTTTGTTCCCATCTTTCATCTCAACACAAGCATTCAAGTCTATCATCTGGTCTTCATGTTGCTCTTCACATGCCAAGAATCTGAATATATCTCCGTCATCCTCAAAAGCCTTCCAATTATGGATATTGTCAGATACTGCTAGTTTGGTCTTGATCTCAACCTCCACAAGTTCATCAAAATGGATACTACTCTGTCTCACAACAAGGTTAGCCATGAAATCGACAATAAAATTCTTAGACCTATCAATCCATTCTATAGAGAAAGCATCAAAGAATTCTAGATTATCCCAAACTTGATTTCTATATATGTTTAATTTTGTATTTTTTGCAATAAACTTGTCTCTTACTTATGATACAATTAGCTCGGAATAACCATGAACAAATAATATCTTAATCCCATTTTTAATAACAATGTTCAATCCTATCAAAAGGGCCTCATACTCATCTATATTATTAGTGCATTCAAACCTCAAGTAGAGAGAATACTTAAAAGACTTACCTTGTGGTGAAACAAAAACCACACCAACACCATTACCTTCCGTACTACAAGATCCATCGAAATACATGTGCCATATGTTTTTATAACTTTCCTTTGCACATAATTAAGTTAAATTAGTATTTAAAATAGGTTTAGTAATGCTTACCTAGAAATTATCCATATCTAAGTGGAAAAAATTTATTGCCTCCGGCAAGGTGTCCTCTTCAATTATATATGGAGATCTTGGCTCCCTATTTATCCTTATCTCCCTGCCATCCACTGGAATAGTAGAATAAGACAAATATAATTGAATATGACCCCACCCTACTAAATTAGACCATTGTCTAGATAAAAGAATTCCATAGTTAGCAGGAACTTCTACAACCATAATATCAATTTTATATGATGCTTCAGGATAAATAGGAAATTTAAATTTTACATTTTTCATGATACCAAAAATAGGTATACACCTATTATCTATGACATAACATCTCCCATAGGTTGTATCAATTTTCATTCCAAGCTCCTTCATCACTTTAGATGACATGATATTAAATGTTGCTCATGAATCTATCATACAATTCTTAACAAGATTATTGTCAATTATTAATGTGAGATAAAAAGGATCAATTTGTGTTCCATTCTGAGCAATGGTAGTTCCTAAATAAACAACTGGTGGTTCTTCATTTACTATTTTCTTATTAGAGTCCTCTTTAAGAACTTCACCTACATCAGACAACACTTTTAAAGTCTCATCTTTGTATTTAGATATTTTCATCATTTCAAATAAAGGGATAAACATTTTTACTTGAGATGAAGCATTTGATAAAAAAGTATTACTATTAGGAATAGATTTACTAACCGTTACCTTTTCTTTCGGTTTCATTAGTTTCAGGGCTTGATGACGATCTACCTAATGACCAAGCTTTGTGGTATTGTCTTTAGTCTTCAAAGCATATGCTTGGCTAGCTTTCTTCTTTGGTGTCTTAAGAGATACTGTTATCCTAATTTGTAGCATTCATCAAGATGATCATAAAACAGAAAAAAGATTGCATTTTTAGAAAATTCCTATTAATATCATCCTTCAGGTATTATTAATAATCATTTTTGTAATTACATTCATAACAGAAAATGTCATTTTTGTACTCTAAGAATTGATCATATTCCCAAAAGTTTCAAATTACAATT
>MU226848.1:5826858-5839148 GCA_018584345.1 Thuja plicata
ACTCCTTGATTCATCGCTACTTGTTCAACAACTCTGTTACGTTGTTTTGTTGTCTCTGCATGTCTTCAAGTCTCTTTAACTCACTGTAATCATCTCCAAATCCAAATCGATCTTAGGTGGAGGTTATACATACTCCATAGTATCTTCCTCTAAGCTCACTAGTCATAAAACATTATACTCGATCTTCGCTATGCAAAACTATCACTTGCCAACAGTAATAATATATGTATTAAAGGTTGATGTAAGACCTGTCTTGTCGCGAGCTGGGACGTATGGGATTTCAAAATTTTCATGTGCCACGAGAAATAAATGCTGAAATGCCATGGGATGTTTAAGTGAAATGATTATAAATAGGTTGTAGACTCACTCCTTTTGTTGCCTCATCATCTGAAATATTCTTGCAGGTTGCACTAGCTACAATATGACACTGTCAAGATGGGATTGCCTATTAGAGAAGGATACAATAATGAATAACATGAGCCAGTATACTATCTCGACCTCATGGAAGCAAAGATGGAACAATTTGATATCATCTCTAGTATGATGACTGTTGCCTGGGATCTGAGGACAAGCTATGCTCACCACAAAAGTGATGTGTTTGAGTTGGAAGCTGAGAGAGATCGCACTGGATTCATTTTTATCATGGTTAAAATGAAATATGAAGAGGCCGTCGACTTCATGTAAGATCTGCAAAACCTATTGTGAGTGGACATGGACCCAACTCTGGATTAACCGTTACTGAATCTTTCTCAGTAACAGAAACAAAATACAATTATGGTCTTTTTGTAACCGTCACTATAGTGGGTATTTATTGATGCTATAAAAGAATACATTTTGTTTTTCTGGGGGGGGGGAAAGGAACACAAAGATAATATAATACTCATTTTGGCTTTTATCTGTAAATAAAAAGACTTTGATCTTTAGTCCAATTACATAAATATTTCAGAATACATAAATTTTGTGCTATCATATCTGGGCCTTTAATTTGTTACGTTTATGTGATTGGGTTCATCAGATAAATAGCTAAATCATGTATTTGGTTATCTTTGTATAACAAAGATGTATGTGGTTTTAAAGATGATCTTTCCCTATTTATGTTATACAAAGTTGGAGATGGATGAACTTTGTTTCATTTTCTCATATTCTTATTATTCTTTTCTTTACACATCTCACTTCATGGCCATGGGAAGATGTTAGTTTGCCTTCTTGCCTTTTGGTTAAAGGCATACCATGTTGAATTCTTTGAACATCTTTGTGAGCTAGTTGTACCTCTAAAATTTAGAGATGGGTTTTGTTAATATAACTCATCTATCTATTGCGAACGCTTGTATTTTATGAGTTTTATGGGTCATTTATTGTAACAATATTTTAAAGTGACAAATTGTTTACCAACAAAAAGATGGTCCAAAAGGCATTCCACACATTATACAAATAGGACTGTAAAAAAACTAGTTGTTTGATAAGACTTACAACCTCAAGATGACATCTAAATATATATTTTATGTCAGTGCTAAAAAAAACCCTCAAATACTAATATGGTCACATCAAACTATATTTTCAATCAGAGAGTAACATTTGTAAATGGCTAAATATAACATAATTTTAGTTAATTAGTTATATGGAGTGGCTCTAGAACTGTTCACACAATGACAATTGAGAATAGAGAAACATATAGTGCATTAGCCATTAACATCATCTACTAACACCAAATAAAATCAACAACCTGCCTTAGGATTCCCAATAAACTCTAGCTAAAAACATCTCATAATTGTTCTCGCATCACCTACATAATGTTCCCAACTAGGAGGTTGTCAATTTACATTGTTTAACCCTCATTGCTATGTAACCAAATTAATTAAATTTAAGAAAACAAGATATAATTCATAATGCATTTGACAATTAACATATTTAAACTCCAATCCCTTATTTCTCTCCTAAACTCAACCCTACAAAAGACATGGATTTACTTGTCGTAGGGAACTTGACACCAATCTACGAGTAGGTTCCCTCAAGGCTTTAGGACCCCATCCCTATCCCATCTTGGTATCCACCTATCTTATGTGGTTTTACTCTGCCTTTCCCTACACAACACCAACCTTTCCTTCAAGGGGGTATAACAAGAGATTAAAAAATAGACTATGAATATATTAGTAATTCATGTATTACGAACATATGTATAATTTTGATTAACAATGGTAATATACATATAATTCCAATTTTATTATTATTACTATATATATATATCCTTTGCCCATAATAGAATTCAGATATAATATTTAGTAGCCAGAATTACGTGTTGATTCCTTGCCAGCAATACACCCAATATGATTCATCTCTTTAATTAAGTAATAATTATTCATGATCTCCTTCTATCCTTCTATGCATACTATAATCTTATCCTCCTTCCCCTTCGATGAATGAAAATATGAATCTCTTATATATCTCAGGGTCTGATTGGTAAGTCACGTTGGACGAATATGCCTCTTCAAACTCTAGTCTCTTCAACACACCTCTTCATATCATAATTCGATGATTAATTAAGTAATTGTTCCTTGCTATCAAGTATCAACCATTAATGATGACTAATCTCTAATTTTATACAGATCGGTATCTTCCTCCACATTCGTATCATTGAGATAATAATCATCAATTGAATATTATGAGTTTATGCCTTTGCTAAGGTCTTTTGATAGATTGGTCTACTTATAGACCAAGGGAGCTATATATTTGTTGGGACTGCTTATTTCCTCAAGCGTCTCAAGCTCATTTACAAATAACTATTTTTAGTTATTATTAGTCCCTCCATTATAAAGGCAGGGACTAAGGCCCTTCCCATTCGTCAGAGATGTGTTCTTCTACTTGACAGCCGCCACCACGATGTTTTATGTGTACCTCACCAACGTCATTTTCCTCTGGCAGGCCCTCCAGCTCGTTTTCTTCTGCTTCTTTGTTATCGTGGTTTTCTGGAAGGATTGGTGGAGATAATTGTCCGCGGCGGAGATTTCGGGGGTAGAGATGAGTTTCGGAGGGTTTGACTGTGTAACGAGGGTTGACGGGCTGGGTTTAATCAGCACACTCTAAGGTTTGACTGTGTAACAAGGGTTGACGGGCTGGGTTCAATCAGCACACTCTAAGGTTTGACTGTATAGGTGGCTGGTGTGGGCCCAGCTAACATTTCGTTTCTGTTCTGTTTTCTTTTGCGTTTCGTTTTAACTCTCCACGGTGATAGTGACTAGTGTGGTTAAATTTGAATTTGTGTTTTGAATTTGCATTTCCCGCCTATGACTTATTACTTATGCTGCTAATTTCTATTTTAATCAAAGCATTGGGATGGAATGGACAAAGATTGAGAAAATGACGTTTCCATGGCTTAGGAGCACTACTTATGTCATCGTGGGTTAGCAATGACTTTCCATGTCTCCAAGAAACTGAGAGAATCTGTCTAAGCCGTTCTTGATAAAGAGCTTTTTGTAATTTTCCATCGTCATGGAGGCCACTCTGCTGTATGGCTATTCGCTCCACAAATTTGCAGTCGTATGAAATATTGTGATGAAATTTGACCTGGTTATGTAAATCTTTTGCTATTATGATTTTATTTTAGAAATCCGTGTGTTTTTTTTTTTTTTTAAAAGATTTTCACCTCTAATTAAAAAGGAACACCATTATTTTCACTCTCGCCTCGAACTGGTATCAAATAAGTGTTCATGGCTGTTGCCCAAAAAAATATTTGTACGTTCCTTTTTAATTAGAGGTGAATTTTTTTTTTTAAAAAAAAGCAGATGGATTTCTAAAATAAAATCATAATAGCAAAAGATTTACATAACCAGGTCAAATTTCATCACAATATTGCATACGACTGCAAATTTGTGGAGCGAATAGCCATACAGCAGAGTGGCCTCCACGGCGATGGAAAATTACAAAAAGCTCTTTATCAAGCACAACTTAGACAAATTCTCTCAGTTTCTTGGAGACATGGAAAGCAGGAAAAACAAAATAGCGGTTGAAAAGCCGAGCATCTGCCATTGCTAACCCACGATGACACAGGTAGTGCTCTTAATCCAGCTCGTGGAAATGTCATTTTCTCAAACTTTGTCCATTCCGTCCTGAATGCTTTTATTAAAATAGAAAGGGGTGGCATAAGTAATAACCCCTTGTCACAGGCGGGAAATGCAAATTCAAAACACAAATTCAAATTTAACCACACTAGTCACTATCACCGTGGAGAGTTAAAAAGAAACGCAACGGAAAATAGAACAGAAACAGAATGTTAGCTGGGCCCACACCAGCCACCTATACAGTCAAACCTTAGAGTGTGCTGGTTAAGCCCAGCCGGGTTGACGAGGGTTTTGACAGGCCACCGAATTGGAAGAAAGTGATGGTGAATGGGGTTTCATTTCAGGTGGATTTAGCAGAAGAGACAAGGCTGGAAATCACAATTCTTGTTGGATTTGCGACAACTTGGGAAAGGTATGGTTTTGTGCAAAGAAATTAAAATATTAGGTGATTTTTCTAGAGTAAAGTAGTGAAGTTTGTTTTGGTCTACATTTTTAAAGCAATTTTCTTTCAGATTTAGTCATCTCAAAGGAGTGCTAAGTTTGACCCATATATAGTAATTTAGTATTTTGAGAGTTTGATATTGTTAAGGAATTTTCTTTCAGCTTTGAAGAAAATTGATGGAATGTAACCAAGTTTCCTTAACTATAAATTAAAAGAAACTGATAAAATGAGAACTTCGCGGATTGATTCTCATAGGGTTCAAATCCCACTGGCAAGAATGTTGCATTCTCAGAGAGCCCACCATGGTTGAATTCATGGTGGGTGTAGTTACGGTTGGGTTTGATCTCGAGGTGGCTTTGACAAAACATATTTCCTTTTATAGACACCGCTTTACACATAGTTGACAAATCGAGGGCATTACCATGGCATATGTATACAAAAATGTAGCAAGGCAAATCTGAATTTTGTTTACTTATCCATTTGCAAAACCATCCAATGCTAGATTGATAGATTCGTGTCTGTCTCCAAGTTCTTGCTTTAATGCAGAGCTCTACTCCACTTTGAAAGTTGTTTCAACTTGTAATTAATTGACATAAATATTGTGTCTTTTTTGTCCATCCATTATAAATTTTTAATGTGCATACCAAGTAGCGTAAATGGCTTGTTCATTACATTTCTTTTGTTTCTATTTGTTCTGTGGCTACGCAACAATTTTTCTCGAATATTGCATATTAATCAATTTTCCATAAAATTACGGTGTGTTTTTGGTTTCTGATTTGTGATGATATTTCTAATATTTTATCATTCCTAATGCTAACTTTGTTATATTGATCAAATATGTGCTTACTTATTTTTTTGGTGGCTATGCAACATATTTTAAGATTCAATTTCCTAGAAAGTTATTTTTTTTTTCTTCTAATTTTTCTGCTGTTAAGATTGACTTCTTTTTTCTGACCGTAGCCCAAACCCAATTATTATGGATTATATTTTGATTTATGGGGAAACTTTCTTTTTTGAAATATTGTAATCTAATTCCAAATTTTCAAAAAATAGGGATTATGTTTTTTTCAGGTTTTTGTTTTCTGATATGATTTTTAAAAACTTTTTGCCAACCCTAAAAGCAAACTCAATTAGCTTTGATTGATTCCTGATTTTATTGGAAAGCAATTTTTTTTTTGTAATATTTCAATCTAATCCCGATTATTCAAAAATCAGGGTTTCTATTTTTTTTACCAATCGTAACCTAATGATTACGAATTAAATCTCGACTATTTGAAAAATTCTCATTATTCTCACTTTTATTTGCTAATTTATGCTAAAGAAAAATATTTGCAAATTGCCGCTTACATATTTGCAATTTGTAGTAAAGAATAATTGGATAGAGACAAGGTTTTTATAAAAAGTCTACAAATCTACAATGTTTCCCAATAAACCTTATCAGAGATGTTTGACATGGTTTATAAGCAGTGAAACCTGAGGACTCACACCCCCACCAAAACCTTGAAGTACTTGTCCCCGGGACGTCCCCGCACCGGGTTCTTGGAGTACCCGAGTACCCCCACCTCCGCCATTCTACAACCACGCCGCCGCTGGGACGGGTACTTGAATTTCTATTTGAATTTTTATTTTTGAATGTTATTATTGGGTATGTACTATTTTACTATGTTGAATGTTCAATGGTTTTGGTTCGTGTTGCAATTTTTCTATGTTCAAGTATTTCAATTTGGTATGTTATACAAAAACATCATTTCATAACTATAATTTCAAGTTCTATATTTAATATGTATAGTAGGCAACACCCCCCTCCCCTACCCCTTGCCCCTCGCCCCTCACCGTCTCGAAATCGAGGCCCTTTGTCTTCCGTCCCGAAAACTCATCCCGACGTCCCTGTCTTGATGCCCTGTCATGTCGGTGTTACACTGTTTATAAGTAGGATCATCACACTTGGATAGAGGACATTTGATAGGCTTGTTTGAGAAGATTAGGCCGATTGTGTTGCTTACAATTCCTCTGCATTAGCATTATTTTGGTTGGGGGAATCAATGATTTTACTTTAGCTAAGTATTCTACAGGATTAATATATATGGTCTGAGAAGACTAGGGTGATTGTGATACCCCAAATTCCTTTGCATTTGCATAATGTTGGGTAGGGAATCAATGTTTAGGGAAGTTATGTGTTTGCATAATGTTGGGTAGGGAATCAATGTTTAGGGAAGCTATGTTACTCATGCAATTGGCTCAAAACTATGTATGTATTGCATGAGTTAACCAGGGCAATGGTTTAACAACCTTTGGGTCAGGATCTTCCTGAGCAGGAGTATGGTATAAAGGTGAATTATCAAAGTTTTTGAGAGTTTTTAGTATCATTTTTTAAAAGAATAACAATTAAATGAATTAAATTAAATTAGTGCAAACGAAACAAGATGTAGGTATTAAATAAAATTGTTTGGTATCATATCAAAATATGCTACCTTTCATGTCCACCCAAAAGCACTTCAATCAATTTCAATGAGCAAGCTTCTACAAATCCATTCACAATATGAACATACCTTCACATAAAAGAATCCATCCACAAAGTGACATTTCAAGAATCGTGTTGGATTCTCTTCTTCCCCTCTCCTTTAATAGTTACAAATAAAATTTTACTACCTACCAGTAGAAAACACATGTTTAACATGAAAATATTGCTAATGAAAGTGGTATATTGTGAATGGTTTTTAACATATAGTATCCTACATAAAAAACAAGGATGTAGTGACTTTCAAAATATTTACCTCATCAATTAACCATGCTCTTGGTAAGAAGTATTCAATGTCTTCTATAGTAATTTTATATTGGAATTAAATGATTTTTTGGTTTTTCTTAAATGTTAGAATTAAGAATGCTTCATCTCTTTAAGTTACTCAATTTTTGAAAACAGGGCTTCCAGGTATTCCTAAAATTTTGTACATCCAAATTCTTCCTACTGCAACCTTTCAGTGCTTATCTTGACTGTATCTTCAAATTTGTGACAGATAGCGTTAACACTCTATATGGAAACTATAGAGGAAGTTATTAGCAAAATTATATTAAATAGTGAATGCAAAATGTAAGGCTTCTACTGCCTCCTAAAAAAGGCATGCTTGGCTTATAAAAAATCAAAGATAATTACTGAAGGCAAGTATATTAGTAAAGGCTTGAAACAATATTTATAGGCACAACTACTGCTGAAACCTTTGAACGACTCACATTTTTGGGATATTTAATATAATATTATTAGATCTGCAACTATTGAGAATTTTTAAAGGGTTTTATTCTCATATTCACATAATCTTGGTTCTAGATTTCTTCAATACAACCAAAATTTACACCAAGTGAACCAAATGCCTTGATTTCCCCCCTTACCTCCTACCAAGGGGTCTGAAATATTAATTTTTTTTATCATCTTATGCCAAAATAATTTCTCTTCGCCCTTCCACTCAAATCTATTGCCCCTTGTTTATCTTGGGAACTTTAAACCGTATTAAAATCTCCACCCAACATCCAAGGGACATCTTCTAAAAGACAACCACTTTCACACCTCTATCCTCTCTCTCTATTCATTAGGTTCATAGACTAAACAAACCACAAACTCTTTATCATCATCTTTAGGGGTCACCCACATGGCTCTGTTACATGGAGAATAGCCCCACCTAATAATATAATCCTTCCATTTGCAACCCACAAGAATAGAAGAACACCCTCTACCTTTACTGTGATTGGTGGTGAAGGATCTCTTACATCCCTCCATATGAATTTAAAGTTAATGTCTAGATTAAATTGAGTGGCTTTAACCTCTTTCACCATCAGTATATCCATTTTTATTCATATTGGGGAATCTTTTGATGATATATATAGTTCCTATTCTTCAAGATTTTGCACAAATTGTGTTGAACTATGATTGATGCCAATGAGAAATTAGGGCAGATATCACATAAAAAAAAGAATGAGGAATTAAAGACAACACACCTGAATCATTTGGGAGAGAGAAAATAGAGGAAAAAATCTTTAGGAACTTTCAAGATAATAAAAATGATAGCTATAATGCCAGATTCAACAACTTGTACCAGCATTTGTGCTGCCCGTGTTGAATTGTATGATAAAATGCCTCAAAATATGTATTCTCATAGAACGTAATATTTGCAAGATCTTGGAGAAAAAATAATTATCAAACCAGAAAATCCTTAAATCAAACTTGATTCATTAATCTATAAATCAAAAAATTGATTAGAAGAAATCCCCAATTAAAATGAGGCCACCACAAACTATAGACAATAAATTTGAGTGATTCAATTGATTTAGCATTATGAGGGCCAATCACTCCAAAATGTTGGGCCAAATTTTCTAGCCATAAATTTGTATAACACACCCCAGTCACTTCATCCCTTTTGTTTTAGTTTTGAGCTTGGATCTTCAACCCGAAGAGTTCCAATACTCTTTGTATGAAGTATTTCCCCAACCTGAAGAGTTCCAATACTCTTTGTATGAAGTATTTCCCTTTGAAAATAATGATTCTCCCCTCCCCAAAGGGATGAGTCCCTAAAATTGTCGTCTCCAACCTATTAATTGACTTAAATAAAAAATAAATAAAATGGTTGATCTTTCCCCCAAACTCAATGAAAACAAGGACTTGTAATCACCATGAATCAAAGATGCTACTGACGATTTATGGTCGTATTCCACCAAATTTTAAATATGAAGCACAATTTTCTAAATCTCATGCATATAATAAGGATGTTGATAATGAAGATTTGACGCTTTTGAACATTGTTGATTTGAGATGGTGTTTTTCTCTTTTTGCTTGATGTGCACAACACTTCAAGTGCCCATTCAAACTCTCTCTAACTAATGTGTCTATTTGTAATCAAGGACTTCCAAAAAGATACATTACTTAGTTTATAAAACCATGCATTTAAAATATTTTTATTACTTTTTTAATATTATTTTATAATAAATATTTTTTAATTAATATAAAAAGAAAACATTCTTTTGTAAATTAGAAAAATAATGAGGGAACATATATATAATGACAACTAATTTACTAAGACCTATATAGATATTTCAAATATACTAAATATTTTATTTCAACTACAATCAGGCACAAATGTCACTTAAAGAGAGAAAGTTAATTTCATTTTTTTTTCTAATAAGACTTGTAAAATAGTCATTATGTAATTAAAACATTAATACACGTTATTTTAACAGAACATCAAAATTAAACTACATAGACATGAAGTCATCCTTCCATCCTTGAATGCAAACTATATAAACTATGTGGGGTAGGTCTAGATAGAAAAGAATCACTCTCTTCCAAAATATTAAATATTTTATTTTTAATATATTAAAGAATTTAAAATTGATCAAATTATTAAATAAATAAAATAGAGATATTAAGGATTTTGACATATCTCCCCCCTAAAAATATGTGTTGTCTTGATGCATCAATCAAAATCTTAACATCATATCCAAAATAATATCAACAAAATCCACATCTATTATAGCTAACATTTTCATTAACTAAATGCAATCCATTCTCTCAATACTTTTTCTATCTTCAAAATAATGCACACATGCAAAATATTCAAAATAATGATTTCCTGAAGTTCACTTAGCATGGTTAACTATTTAATGCATTCTAACTTTTTTTTTGGAAAAAATAAAAATAAAACAACGCACACATTCAAAAAATTAACCTTTTAAAAAAAGAGTATACACAAATTTGAAGCAAGCACACTTAAAATTAAACAAACATACACATACATCAAATACCCATTTTCACGGATAAGCTCTAAGTGAGTGTGTGTGAATTCCATTACTACCCATCAATTTTACAAGGTTACACTACCTCTCTCGGAGAATGTTCTCTTTCTTATGAAGTGTCATTCCATTTATTGTATTAATAGGAACAACACAAAAACATCAGTCCATGTTATTATCATAATAAAAAATCAAATCAAATATTCCTCAAAATATTCATTCTTGTTAAAAATAAGATTCTCTTATCTTAATGTATTTAACAAGTAGAAATAATTATGCATAATACATTAAAAGTCACATCAATGTACACACATACCTTGGCATCACCATGAATTGACCAAGTTATTGAGTAATGCTTATTGACATTCTCTTCATGTTCTACTCACATTATTTTTAACTCATCACAATACCAATACCTCATGGAGGGAATATTTCAAGGCACAACATGAATACTTAAAGATTACAAAATTAGCAAAAAGTTGGATCACAACTTGAACATGTGTAAAGGTTAATAAATCATTCATACATACCATCTACCAATATGTGATACACAACTATGTTCATAGATCATCCATGGATGCTCGCAAATCACCTAAGGGTTAGTGGATCCACTCTTGCTATTCATGTGACCTAGGCCCTCATGCCAATCTTGTCACAACAATATCTCAAAAATAAATGTTAACTCAATTCATTATAACAAATATTTGTCCATCTCTATATCAATGTGAATCAAACAAATGTTACAAATTAACATAAATAACCATTTCATAATTTCATCTATATACACATGCTTAATCCAAGCATTAGCACGGGACGCGATCTATCGTGACACATTTATGGCCTTCTCACCATGTATTCATCAATGGTAGGTAGATAATAAAATTTAATTAATAAAGTATTCAATTTCTCTTATCCCTCAAGGGTACTCTACATATCGAGAGACAAAAGCACGGTTGAGGCACTTTTCCACCCAAACACAAAGCCTTGTACTCCCTTGGCATTCTACCTACTTGTAGAATTCCCAACCCTATAATGCCTAGCAGCCTGGAATTAAAAAGGCATGGGGGATTGGTGTATCCTAATGTACCTACATGCAATCCCTACCATGAATATGCAATGCCTAATAATCAGGATATGACAGAGAGTTATTCAATAATTTTTAGCTAGGCTATGTTTGTCTCTTCCCATGAACCACTCACTTTGGCCGAAGCATTATATAATAGTGAACCTGAGAAAAATGATCACCTTCTGTGTTGTCCATAATTGATTTGTCCATATTTGGCACACTCCCCAGAAGGTAAGCTTTCCAAATACACATACATAGAAAATAAAAAGATGCAAACTCGTGCATACTATTTTATATTTATTTCCATGCAACAATGCATTATTTTCAACATTTTCATGCAATGCCTCATGTATAATAGCTCATGCATTGTTAAAATAATGTTGAAGTCGTAAAAATTACTCATCTTGTTTAATAACAATTACATAGAGGAGTTCCTCATCTCATGACCATCCTTGCAATTCTTTTCATAGCATTAAATACTCACATCACATGCATAATGATCACTATTAATTACTTCATGAAATGCATACCCACATATTTAATATCCACAATAATCTTCATGCTCATTCCATAACATATAAAATATATTTTTACCATAATATGAATTTAACTTCCTCGAAGAATTCTTCATTGTTGTTTGAAAATTGTTACTTGGGGAGTCGCCAATGGATTAATTATTAATATTGTTCCTTAAATATTGTTTGGAAATTGTTACTTGGGAAGTCACTGTTGGAATTAATGGGAATACTGAGAGGGGAGGGGTGAATCAGTACCTCTAAAACTTTTAGCACCTTACACAATTTATCATTAATAATCATTCAATTATGATTTACCAACCATTACTGTTATTCTTTCTTATGCATCTAATGTTTGTTCACAATATTTAATAGTTTTCAATCATTCATAGAAACATTCATGAAATTGACAAACACATAACACAAGATATGGTATC
>MU226848.1:5859720-5874345 GCA_018584345.1 Thuja plicata
GGAAAAGGAACTTTAACAGGTTCATTATACCTAGTACAATATTTGTGGGTACTAATTCCCACCGGGGTTTTCCTCTGATCAAGGTTTCCCTGTAATCATATCATGTGTTATGAGTTCTTATGTTAAGTTTCATTCAATATATGTTTGATTTATGTTTAAGTTGCTAAAAATTAATTTAATAGACAAACACTGATTCACCCCCCCCTCTCAGTGTTTCTAACAGTCTCTACATCCCAACATTATAGATTTGAGTAGTGAGATTGTGCTACCAGAGGCTTTATAAAATAACTCTAATTTTACCATTAAGTTCTCAATATTTTCTTCACTACATTCAACCATATTTTTTAGATTATAGGTAAAAATAGGTTTTGAAGGGACCCGAAACCCTGTACAAAGAATACTAGATACAACCGACCAACCATCATAAAAGGTCGCCATCCCCAAAAATCATACAAAAGAATATAGCCAGAGAAACACCTAGCCCACTGCTAAAAATAAATCTTTGGATAACCGCAACAAAGAGAGAACTATCATTCTATCCCCTTGTTATGGGATCACAAGGTCATGTCAAAAGATGGTGAGGATTTCTTAGAAAGTTTGCCTTTAACTGTAATCTAGCCATCTTCCATGCCATCAACCATATCCTGCTAGCACAAAGAATCAAGTGCTTGAGGTCTAGGACCCAAAAGTGGGGTTGAAATTCCCTTAGAAATAGCCAACACAGTGCCAACATGAGATCCAACAACAACATCCATTAAAATACCATCAATTCCAGCAGATCCAATAGCCAATGAAACATCTGCAATGATACTGGAAACATCCAACGATGAAAGAATAGGTTCAGGTCCAACAACTAGGGGAGGATCAGAGCCAACAACCCCAATATACCCAACAAGAGTAATATCAGGACCAAAACTGGCCTTTGTAGAAACATGCAAAGGATTGATGATATCAGGAGCAACCTCCTCAGAGTGAGGGGAGCGTTTGAAGATGGTTTAGTGTTGATTAGAAGCACCCTTCCACCAAGAGGAAGAAGATTTCTTGCTCTTGGTAATAATGTCACATTGAGAAGAATTATGACCCATCTTAAAACAATTACGACATCTGAAAGGAATAACCTCAAAGTCAAGCTGCTGGATCCAAGATCCCAAGGATGATTCAATAGTAATATCAATTGGAAGGCCCTTCGAGGAATCAATTTCAACCAAGATGCATGCATAAGTTGAGTGATACATGTTGTCATACTTATTATCAATTATCAAAAACTCCCCCAAAGCCCCTCCCACTTCCTCTAGGATAGATTCATGCCATAGATGAAGAGGAAGATTAGGGAGCCTAACCCAAATAGGGATAGTACTGAAGACTTATATGGAGGGAATGAAATCAGTGTGCCATGGCTTAACCATAAGCAGAAACTTTTCATCCTCCCAAAAAAATAAGTAATCACATAGGATTGTAGCTCTATCCTTCACACCATCAAACTTTGATTCAACTAGAATTGTTGTATCATCAACAAATTGAATATTACTGAGTTCATCCTCATTGGGAAGGGTTATGCCTTTAACTCTTGGAGAGATAGAATTATCTCAATAGATAAAATAGGGCATCTGAAATAATTAAAAATAGGGTGGGGGCTAAAGGACAACCTTGTGTTATAGACCTGGCTAGGAAAATGGATTCTTATCTACAACTATTGACTTCCACTCTAGCATTAGCATTTTCCATTAAGACCTTGACTATTTTCTAAAATTGACTAGGAAATCCCAAGCATTCCATAATTAAACAAATAAAGCCCCATTTTATCATGTCATAAGCCTTCTCATAATTTATCAATAACATACTTAAATATAGTCATGAGTCTTTATCCCAATCTAATGACTCCCAACATGTGAGAAAATTTTCAAGAATATATCTTCCCTTAATAAACCTGGTTTGGGTGGGACTGATGATCCCAGATAGTAAGTCTTCAAATATTTTAGCAAGAATCTTCACTAAAATATTATAGGAAACATTGAGGAGAGTAATTGGCCTCCAATTTTTTATAAGGGATGTGTCTCCATCTTTGGGGATAAGTTTAATAAATCCAAGATTAATGTCTCTGCCAAGAGTCCCCTTTGAAATTGCCTCACAATACACCTGCCATAGTTTCTTCTCAATCTAGCTAATGTTACACTTATAAATTTAGAGTGAAGCCCATATGGACCAGGGGCCTTATCACTTCTTAGTGGTATAATGAAAAAATTAATCTCTTCAATAGTAATATCCTTCAAAATAAAAAGAACATCCTCCTCTCCTACCTTTCTAGGAATGATCTTCTTGATTTTTCCCCTAGCAATAACCATGTCCATACCCCCCTCTTCTGAAGAGAATAAATGACAGTAGAAATGAAAAAAGGCTTGGAAGATATCTTCTTGGTTGGTGGGATTAGAAACCCCTTCCCATATACTATCTATCCTCTCTTTTTTCTCTTTAATTCATAAGAGATGAAAGAAGAACTTTGAACCTTTGTCTCCATGATACACCTAATTGGCCCTAGCTCTAACTTTATCCCCCTAGATCTGAATATTTTGGATCCTCCTTAAAGAGTCTCTAGCCACTATAATTTCTTCTATAGTATGATGATTATGGGGATCATTCTAAACATTGTCTTCTGCTACCATCATTCTATTATGCAGCTCTAGCTCTTCAGCCCTGACATCTTTGTCTAATTTCTTACCCACAGTCTGAAAAAGTGATATCCATCTTATGGTGTTTTTAACTCATTTATCAACAAAGCTATCATGGGTACAACATAGAGTATTGAATTGATTAATGACATAGACAACTTCTCTGATAGCATCATATTCCAACAACCTAACATTAAGGGCAAAAGATTCCTTTTTGACACCGCCTCTAATAATCATTAAAGGATTAGAAGTTGTCATTAGTATACAAACAGACAGTTTTTTTCAGTTGGTCAGCATTCACCGAGTGATAGAGACATAACCGAGCACCAGTCTACAAAGACATAACTGAGCACCAGTCTATAGAGACATCACCGAGCACCAGTCTACACCGAGAGACAACATTTCACCAAGAAAAGTAGATCTTATCTACACATCAGCTAAAACACTTTAATCTTTAAAATAGTTTTTTTCTTAGCTGGAAAACCATTTCTTGTGGATCAAGAAAAGCATTAATTATGGATGTAATTAGTTAATTGATTGTATTCATGAAAACTATGAGATCAAGGTCAAGTTGTAAACCTTTGATCTTAGAGTTTTTCAAGAAAAGCGTGAAACCTAATGAGGTCAAATCTTATATATAGATGTAATAATCAATCAAGAACATGTTGATTGTAGCCACCAAGGACATCTATGGATCAAACAAAGAGTTTCATTCACAAGGATAGATAAAGGAGAATTTAGTTTATCAAGAACTACATACAAGGCTACTGAGTAGAACAAAGGTATTATTCATCACAATAAGGTGATATAATTTTGTTTTCTTAATGGATCTATAATTAGAAATGTAAGATTGTAGCAATCAGGTCATATATTTTGTTACTCTCTAACAATTGTAGCAAATAGTAAAATCCTTTAACAAGGTGGACTTAACAGTCTTTTTGTAAATCTCTTAACCGAGTGCACACATACATTATGTTGTCAAAATATCTTAACTGAGTAGACTTAACAAGTCTAACATGTTACTCCTAACAGGGTAAGATCATCAGAAGTGATCACAATTTGTAGCCCTAATAGGAACCTTCCATTCTACAGATAGTGAAACCTTGTGGGTTTCATCCCCACCGCAATTTTTACATTCTAACAAGGGTTTCTACGTTATCAAATACTTATGTCATGTGTAAATGAGTTTCATGAATTTTTCAATGTTTGTTTACATTCATTTACATTTATTCTATAATATTACATGCATGAAGTAGAAAAGCTACAATGGTCGGTTATACAAGTAATAAATACTAAGATTTTATTTGTAAAAGTTTTTAAGGGTACTGATTCACTCCTCCCCTCTCAGTACACAACCTTCCATTATTCCAAAAATTGGTATCAGAGCTAGATCTCTTATTTGGAAAAGTTTAATTGCTTGAGAGAAAAAATCTTACAATGGAAAGGTATAAGCATGATAAAAATATTGAGAATCAGAAATTGCAAATACAGATTTTCTTTGAGCAATACAAAGAGGCAAGAAACAAAATGAAAGAGTTATTAGCTGAAAGAAAAGTCACGGTATCTTGCTACAATGAAACTGACTATCATGAATAAGAGATACCTAACCTATTTGATTCATCTAGATCTAGATCTGGTAGTACATCTGACACATCTGAAGGAACCATTACAGACTTAAATGAAATCAATCAACATCTGAATGAACAAGTAAAAGTACTACATATCGGTCAAGAAACACAAATGGTAAGAATGATTGATGTTATAAATAATGCAAGACAAACTAAACAAGAAATAACTTTGGCTATTGATGACAGGAGAAAGATTATTGAAAAATTGCAAGAGAAATAATTTGAGATACATAGACTTACTGAACATCACCTTGAGATCACCAATCAAATAGTTCTTATGAGTCATGAGGCCAACCGAGTGAACATGGAACTTACTGGAAAATTGGAAGTTAGTGGTGAACTAAAAGAAGAAAATGAGAAACTGAAGCATGAAGTGAATATTGAACAACAACATAATGATATGATCAAGAAAGCTAAAGACAATACAAAAAGAATGGATGAATTTCTGAATGGACAAAGAAGACTCAACAACAATACTGGTTTAGGGTATACTGAGCATGGATAAACATCAAACCAAGCTAATCAAAGGAATTTCTACACAAATCCAAGACCAAAGATGCATTCATGTAATCATTGTGGAAAACCAGGCCACACATCAAATGTTTGCAAGAGCAAAGCAAAAGGCATTCCTAAAACTACTTCTACATTCATAGGTAATTGTTATAACTGTAACACACATGGACACAAAGCACATGAATGTAGATCTAAGCTGAACAAACCAAAGAAGAAATATTACATGGGAAATTTTTTTTCTACTTGCAACATGCATGGACACACATTTCATGAATGCAGGAAAAGGATAAAACAAGTCTGGAAACCTAAAGAACAAGAAAATGCATATCAACCGAGAAGAGTCAGTAATACATATATTTGGGATTACAACACTTGGGTAAATTGTACAACATGTGGTAGATATGGACATATAGCTGCTAATTGTATGAGGAAATGGATAAGAAGATCTAGAAACTGGACTAACCCTAGAATGACATGCTTACATTGTCTTAAGGTCAGTCACTTAAGCAAGGATTGCAGAGACCGAGTGACAGAATCAAGCACTTTTGCAAATGGAAATCCTATTGAAGACTTCATGAGAATGAGAAATCAAATGTGGAGGAGAGCTTCAAACAATGATAATGATGGACCAAGCACTATAGTTGGTGACACCTCATCCAATGGACCAGGTGATTCCACCACCCCCACCTAAGAAATACAAGTAAGTATGGAACTGCACTCTATGAAGCTATATTTTACATCAGTTCCTATATTCATTGAGTATATGCCAAATTAGAATGAATGAAGATGCACTATGGTATTGCATGTTAGGTTTTGTGAATCTAGTCTGGTTGATCAATATGAAATGAGAATAAATTGCACGTCAGTGTACATGTGAAAAACAACTGAGTTGACACTATATATCGAGCATCATCGGTGAACATATGGAAAACAACTGAGTTGACACTATATACCGAGCATCATCAATGAACATATGGAAGTTAACACTATGTACGAGCATTGTATACTCACCAAGCTAAAAACTTTAGTTTGTTAACCAATTATCTTTGATTTGTCAACCAAGTGGTAGGTGAAGCATTTAATGCATAACTTAGGGAATTTTTCTATAAAAAGGGGCAACGTAAACTCATTCGTTCACCCAGCGTTAAAGAGAATATTGTAGAGTGAAGAAGAGAGATTCAGAGTGACCAAATTATAGAGCGATTCAAAACACTTTCAAAGCTACTCCAACAGATTTCAAGCATTTACAACAACCAGCCAGTGAGTGTCTAGACTTACCGATCTATAAGGTTATTTGCAAAGAAGCCCTAAATTAATGAACAATGGAAACCACTTCACTAAGCTTGAAGATCAAGATGGAAAAGGAAAAGAAGGTCTTTCTAATAAAGAACTTGACTTGTGAAGAACCTAATTACAAGTTTTTCCCTGAGGTTGCTACTCAACCCAATGACAAAGGAGCATTTTCAAATATCCCACCTAGGGTTTTATTGGTTGAAGACATCTGTGCATACATTCACTACAAATTTGTAGAGATTGAGCTTGAGGAATATTATCAGAAGCTATGCAAGGATGGTAACCTAAAGGATGTGTACAAACACATTGAAGTGAAAGGGTTAACCAATGCCCTACTGTTCCCAAAAGAATTCAAAATAGAATGGATTCGCATTGTGCTTAGCTGAGTGCATAACAGAAAGATGTGGTTAGATGAACCCAAGCCAATTACAAGGGATGTGATTCATGCAATAACTGGATACCCCATCACCGAGAAGGAAAAAAACCTAAGACACCCTGGATGCCCTGAGATTGAAGAGGTAACTAAAGCCGAGTGGGACGACAGAGGTTTTAAAATCAATTCAATCACCGACCCTGAACTAAAATTTTGCATATGTGATTGGATACAAAATCTTTCAAGAAAGAAGATTGAACAAAGTTTCTTATGGAGTAGTCGACACTGTAATGAAAATAGTAAAGAAGGGACTACAACTTGACCTAGCCGAGCTGCTGCTGAAACAACTTGAAGAAAACATGAGAACAATTAGATCAGCCCAATGTAATACATGTAAGTTCGGTTCCCTACTGATGTGCACATTCTTTTACTTTCATAATTTCTTTTCTTCTGTTAGTAATGTCACTTGGGACACCAACCAACCTATCATAGCATAGATTAGTGATTAAATTAAATCACTAGGAGATAACTTCACACCCCTATTGGATGCCTACTTCACAACATTCAAGAACAAGATGCAGAAGAGGATGAGAATCCCTGCATAGTTAGTTGAATAATACAAGGATGATATATGTTTTGTAGTTGACACTGACACAACACCCATCAAAGATGCCAACCCAAGAACAACATGGTTACCACCATTAGAATATGAAATCAACATAGACATGGCTACAAGAGCTATTGAAGCTCTGCTGAATGAACCAGTTGATAAATCCATAAGTAGATTTGGCACATATTAGGATGCCAAGTCAAGAATTAAGACTGGTTTAGAAGTCAAGAAAATAGGAAGGAAGAAAACAAAAATCATGAATACACTTTAGAAGAAACTTTCGGTAACTGATGAAGACTTGGAAAAATCAACAAACATCATTGAGGAACAGACACCCATCAGTGAAGGCAAAGAGTTAAGTGATTTAGAGTGTACAGAATCAGATGCAGAGCCACCTAAGGAAAAGAATTTTTTTTTACTGAAGTAACGATTGAATCTAGAGCAAGGAGAAAAACAAAAAAGGTATACTCGCCACCATTAAAGAAAGGCACTATCAGAACATATATGAAAAGAAAGCCTAAAGCCTCAACCGAGAAATCAAAACCAAGAAAACAAAAGAGATATGTAAGAGGAAAATAAGACAAGGATGATACTAAAGAAGATGAAAGAGAACAAAGAATCCAGGTGGAAAAGGAAAAAGTACCAAAGACAATTCATGAAATTGCAGAATCAATCATCAACACAGGAAGTATACAACATCATAAGATTAGACAATGGGGAACTTTGTCTACCAAGGATAAAAAAAAAATAGAAGAGGCAATCATTAAGATGATGATAGCTTACAAATATGTACCTCTACAATTTGGAAATCATATTCCACAGGAGCTACAAGACAATATATCAACTAGGTGGACATATGCATTGCACATGGAGAAATAGATGAGAAAGAGATCCCTATTTGCATTCATGCCCAATTCCATTATTGAAGAAATTGACTCAACAATGAAGGAGCATGCAAAGAAATTTTCTGCAAAAACTAGAGCTTACAAAGTATTGCAGTATAAGTTAGAAGATATTGACATTTTGAGTAATAAGATTTGGACTAAAATATTTAATCCAACCTAGAAGGTACTAGCTCTAACTGAGATTGCTCACACCAAGGAGAAGGAGGCCACATTGATCCCCAAGAACATACTCATCAAAGACACCAAGGATGCCAATCCCATTGACTTAACCACAGAAGCAAGCTGATGAAGATGCCAATATTTCCACCAAGCAAAAAAATGAGCAGGACACTACTGATGTTGCACATGTACTTGTACAAGGTAATATGCCTTTATTGATACAAGCAATCAATATAATGACTGAATCAAAGAAGACAACACCTGATCTTGAAGCAAACATATCGATGGAGAAAGGTGAGGAACATGGGGAGAAGACAAATAACAGTGGAGAGAACAAACTGAGTGATGCACCCACTGAGAACACTGAAAAGGAAGACAAGTCTTAAAGCTAAGAAAAGGTTGAAGTAGAGATGTCTACAACTGACCATCAGGTAATAACAAAGAAACCTAGCCAAGGAACCACACCTCCCAAGCAATCAATGACAGAAACTGAGCAACAAAAGGCTCTTTCTATAATACCTCATTCCCCTACTACAAGCAACATTCAAAAGAAGAAGAAGAATAAGAAAAGTAAAGCCCCCATCACACTCGATGAGATCATAGACATACCCGATTGTGATCCAAGAACACTTGATCCCAAGTCACTAAAAATATATGGGGAGCTATGCAAAAGAAAATCACAAAAGGACAAGCTCTGACAATAACACAGAAACTCACAAGTCCTGGAAACAACAAAGGAGATTCTATTACAAGTAGTGCCCAATGCCAAGATTGATCAAAATGCACCCATCATTGATCAACTTGAAGTTCTAACCGAGGCAATCACAACACAAAATGTGGATGCTGAGAAGGTCATTGAGGAAAGAGAAGAAGATAAGTATCACTACAAAATCACAGAGAAAATCACTAAGACATAACTGAGCACTAGTCTATAGAGACATCACATAGCACCACTCTACACCGAGTGACAACATTTCGCCGAGAAAAGAAGATCTTATCTATACGTCAGCTAAAGCACTTTAATCTTTAAAATAGTTTTTTGCTTACCTAGACAACCATTTCTTGTGGATCAAGAAAAGCGTTACTTATGGATGTAAGTTAACTGAGTGTATTCATGCAAACTAGGATATCAAGGTCAAGTTCTAAACCTTTGATCTTAGAGTTTTTCAAGAAAAGTGTGAAACCTAATTAGGTCAAATCTTATATATATATATGTAATAATCAATCAAGAACATGTTGATTGTAGCCACCAAGGACATATATGGATCAGATAGAGATTTTCATGCACAAGGACAGATAAAGGAGAATTCAATTTATCAAGATCTACATACAAGGCTATCGAGCAGGACAAAGGTATTATTCATCACAATAAGGTGATATAATTTTGTGTTCTTAATGGATTTTTAATCAACAATGTAAGATTGCAGCAATCAGGTCATATATTTTGTTACTCTCTAACAATTGTAGCAAATAGTAAAATCCTTTAACAAGGTGGTCTTAACAGTCTTTTTGTAAATCTCTTAACCGAGTGCACACATACATTGTGTTGTCAAAATATCTTAACCGAGTAGACTTAACAAGTCTAACATGTTACTCCTAACAGGGTAAGATCATCAGAAGTGATCACAATTTTTAGTCCTAATAGGCACCTTCCATTTTGCACATAGTGAAGCTTTGTGGGTTTTATCCCCACCATTGTTTTTACCTTCTAACAAGGGTTTCTGCATTATCAAATACTTGTGTCATGTGTAAATGAGTTTCTTGAATGTTTCAATGTTTGTTTACATGCATTTACATTTATGCTATAATATTACATGCATGAAGTAGAAAAGCTACAATGGTCCGTTATGCAAGTAATGAATACTAAGATTTTATTTGTAAAAGTTTTTAAGGGTACTGATTCACCCCTCCCCTCTTAGTACACACCCTTCCATTATTCCAATATCCTCCCCCAGGGTAGACTCAATGAAGATCTTAGTAGTAATGGAGTGATGATCTAAGAGAATGTAGTGAATTAATTTGACTATAGCCCCCCCATCCTGTCTGAATCTAAATATTGACTTATTAGGATAAAACATATCCAATCTACTATAAATCCTCTTACCACCTTTCTGGAAGTTACACCAAGTGAACCAAATGCCTTTATTTTCCCCCTTACCTCCTACCAAGGGGTCTAAAATATTAATTTTTTTGATCATCTTATGCCAAAATAATTTCTCTTCAGCCTTCCACTCAAATCTATTTCCCCTAGTTTATCTTGGTATCTTTAAACCATATTAAAATCTCCACCCAAAATCCAAGGGACATCTTCTAAAAGACAACCACTTCCACATCTCTATCCTCTCTCTGTATTCATTAGGTGCATAGACTAAAAAAACCACAAACTATTTATCATCATCTTTAAGGATCACCCACATGACTCTGTTACATGGTGAATAGCCCCACCTAACAAAAAAATCCTTCCATTTGTAACCCAAAAGAATATCAAAACACCCTCTACCTTACTGTGATTGGTGGTGAAGGATCTGACATCCTTCCATATGCATTTAAAGTTAATGTCTAGATTAAGTTGAGTGACTTTAACCTCTTGCACCATCAATCTAACAATTTTTCTGTTCATATTGGGGAATCTTTTGATGATATACATAGTTCCCATTCTTCAAGATTTTGCACAAATTGTGTTGAACTATCAATGATGCCAATGAGAAATTGGGGCAGATATCAGAAAAAAAAGGAATGAGGAATTAAAGACAACACACCTAAATTTTTTGAGAGAGAGAAAATAGAGGAATAAACTTTAGGAACTTTCAAGATAATGAAAATGATAGTTGTAATGTTAGATTCAATAACTTTTACCAACATTTGTGCCTCCTATATTGAATTGTATGATAAAATGCCTCAAGATATGTATTCTCATGGAATGTAATATTTGCAAGAGCTCGGAGAAAAAATAATTATCAAACCAGAAAATCCTTAAATCAAACTTGATTCACTAATCTGTATATCAAGAAATTGATTAGAAGAAAACCCCAATTAAAACGAGGCCGCCACGAACTATAGACATTAAATTTGAGTGATTCAATTGATTTAGCATTATGAGGGCCAATCACTCCAAAATGTTGGGCCAAATTTTCTAGCCATAAATTTGTATATCACACCCCAATAACTTCATCCCTTTTGTTTTAGTTTTGAGCTCAGATCTTCAATCTGAAGAGTTCCAATACCCTTAGTATGAAGTAATTCCCTTTGAAAATAATGAATCTCCCATCGCCAAAGGGATGAGTCCCTAAAATTGTCATCTCCAACCTATTAATTGACCTCAATAAAAAATAAATAAAATGGTTGATCTTTCCCCCAACTCAATGAAAACAAGGACTTGTAATCACCATGAATCAAAGATGCTACCGAGGATTTATGGTCATATTCTGAAAGATTTTAAATGTGAAGCACAATTTTCTAAATATCATGCATATAATAAGGATGTTGATAATGAAGATTTGATTCTTCTCAATGTTGTTGATTTGAGATGGTGTTTTTCTCTTTTGCTTGATGTGCACAACACTTCAAGTGCCCATTCAAACTCTCTCTAACTAATGTGTCGATTTGTATTGAAGGACTTCCAAAAAAAAAAAATTACTTAGTTTATAAAATCATGCATTTAAAATATTTTTATTACTTTGTTAATATTATTTTATAATAAATATTATTTAATTAATATAAAAAGAAAAAAATCTTTTGTAAATTAAAAAAACAATGTGGGAACATATATACAATGACAATTAATTTACTAAGACCTATATGTTGATGACAATTATTCAATTGTGTATTGTCATTGATGTTTACACAAATTTCTAATCCTATTCAAGCACAGTTAGTTTATGCCAAGCACTCTCGGGCATTGAAGAAGACCAAAGTGATTTTCAGTTCTAACCGAGTTCACTCGAGTATTACAGTCTTGGTCAGGAATTGAAGGATTTCAGTTTTAACCAAGTTATGCTTTTAGTGATAGCCGACTAACAAGAGTTTATATTTTATGGTTAATTGGTTATATGAAGCTGACAAACTTTAGTTTTATTGATTATTTGGAAGGTTATTAAGGATGACTTGACAAGGCTTATATATATATATATAAATATAAATATATATATATATATAAATATATATATATATATAAATATATATATATATATAGGTTATTAAGGACGACTTGACAAGGCTTTTATATATATATATATATATATACAAGGTCAAGTTTGGATTGAATATGGTGATAGTAAGAAATTGAGATATGTGTTTATGACATGAAGTGTAGAGGTAAAATTAGATGGGATTCTGATTGAGGATAGAACATATAGCGCTGCAACAGAATATTCAATCAGTGAGGATCAAGTAATTAAAGCCAGAGCAGAGATCTGAATCAACAAAAACATTTGCTTATCAAAACAGGTCAATCCATTGTTACTCTCTAACAATTGTAGCAGTGATCAAAATCTCTTTATAAAGTAGACTTAATAGTCTTTTGTAAATCCTCTCACAAGGTGACATTTCTAAATTGAAGTGTTTGAAGAACTCTGACAAGGCCACTCCTTACAAGGTGATTAAATCATCTAACAGGGTCACACCTAACAATATGTTATTGTAATCTTTAACAGGGTTGGCTCCTAACATGACTCACTTCAGAAGAGTGAAATACAATGACTAGTTGCAATTGGTGGTTTTTCCCATATTGGGTTTCCATGTTAAACTTGGTGTTATTTGTGTACATTTTATTTACTTTATGGTTTATGTTTCTGCAATTAATTACTAAAGGATAATCACAGTTAATATCTCAAGATTTGCTATGTTAATAGAATGACAGTAGAATATTTGTGTTAACTGAGCAATAGTGATAAATTTGTTAAAGACATCTAAGGGACTTGGATTTGTTTTTGTGGTAACTGATTCACCCTTCCCCTCTCATTTACTCAACTGATTTCCTTTCCAACAATTGGTATCAGAGCATTTGGTGCCTACAGGGAAGGTTTAAAGGCCTAAGCTAAAGATTAGAGATGTCTTACAGAAGGGAGATTCCAAAACTTAACAAGGACAACTTCACTGCATGGAAAGATTTGATGAGGCTTCATCTATCTAGTATTGGAGATATTGGTTTGCAATTCCTAGATCACAAGTATGTGGAACCACTGAGACCTATGTCTGTGGAACAAATGGTGGACATGAAGAATCATAACATAACGATGATTGATATTGATTCTTCACTCAGCTATTTTGAATTTGATGAAGTCAAGGAATGCCCTACTGCCTATGATATGTGGAAGAAACTACATGATATACATGGAGGAGAGGACAATGTAAAGAGATCCAAAGTAGAAATTCTTAGAGGTCAGTTTGATCTGATGAAAATGAAAGAAGAAGAAGACATTACAAAGTACAGTGAAAGAATCAAGAAAAGTGTCAGTGCAATTAGAGCCGCCAGTGGAACAATTGAAGATAAAATAATGGTCAGCAAGGTATTGAGAACTTTACTTCCTATCTATGCAATTAGAGTTTCAGATATTTAAGAGGTGAGATATAGTAATGATGTAACTCTAGATGGATTGGTTGGAAGACTTACAAATTTTGAGTTAGACAACTTTGAAAATTATTCTCCTAATCCTAGCAATCTTGAGTCTGCATTCAAAGCTAAATTAAACCTTGGAAAGATGAAAGGAAAATAGATTGAAAGTGACAGTGATGACGATTCTGATGATGAAGATCTAGAAATAATTGAAGCATTACTTTCAAAGAGAGCTGCAAAAGGAAAAGGATAGTACAAAGGAAGAATACCATTGATTTTATTTTCAAGTGATGAGGTTGGTCACATTGCTGCTAAGTGTGAAAACAAGGAAGACAAAGTTGAGAGAAAGTTCAAAAAGTACAAAGGCAAGAAAGATTTCAAAAGCTACAAAAGCTACAAGGAAAAAGGTAAGAAATCTTGTTATATTGCTAAAGATTTTGATAGTGATGAAGATGAAAATGAAGATGAAATGGTTTACATTGCTATTAAGGATGAGTCAGATAATGAAGATAATGAAAAGACTGCACTTTACTCTCATATTAGCAAGAATGACACTTGGATAATTGAAAGTGGTTGTTCTCACCACATGACTAGTGATAAAAAAAAATTTGAACATCTTGAGCACTATGATGGTGGGAGTGTCAGTTTTGGGAATGATGAACCTTTCTATGTGAAAGGTAAAGCTTGTATTTCTCTAACTCAAGGAATCAAATGTGATAATGCTTATTGGGTTGAAGGTCTAAGGTGTAATCTACTAACTATGGCACAACTGAATAACATTGGCTTCAAGGTAAAAATCATGAATGGTAAGGCCAAGCTCCTAGATGGTAAGGGAAACCTAGTTGGAACTGGCAGACAAACAAAAGGTAATCTATTTTATCTTGATCTCAATGAAAGTTCATGTTTTATTGCACAAGTAGAAGA
>MU226848.1:5874395-5893949 GCA_018584345.1 Thuja plicata
ATTTTGATAACCTGATCAACATAAGAAAGAACAAAAGAGTAAGAGGTATTCCTATTTTGAAGAAACCTGAATTAGCAATATGCAAACAATGTCAAATTGGGAAGATGGGCAAAACTAGTTTCAAGAGCAAGAATTACAATACATAAGAAGTCATGGAATTAGTGCATACTAATTTGTGTAGACCAATTGGAACAAAAATTTACACAGGTGAGAAGTATTTCATTCTATTTGTTGATGACCATTCCAGAATGATGACTATTATGTTTCTCAAAGAAAAATCTGAAGCTTTTCAAAAGTTCAAATGGTACCTTGCAAAAGTTGAGAAATAAACATGAAAGAAACTTAAATGCTTAAGATCTGACAGAGGAGGTGAATTCATTTCTAATGAGCTCAATGAATTCTGCAATGAAAGAGGAATCAAGAGAAAAGTATCTTCTCCAGGTACACCATAGAAGAATGGTATAGCAGAAAGAAGGAATAAATCCATTATGGATTGTGCAAGAACCTTGATGATTGAAAATAATGTTTCTAACAAATACTGGAGGGAAGTCATCAGAACTACAATTCACACCTTGAACCGAGTTAAATTGAAGAAATGTACTGAGAAGACACATTTTGAATTATAGTATGGCTATAAACCTAATGTTCATTATTTCAAAGTATTTGGAAGTAAATGTTACGTCTTGAAGGAGGCAAGAAATGGAAAATTTGATGTAAAAGGTGATGAAGGTATATTCCTAGGCTACTCCTGCAAAAGCAAAACATATAAATGTTTGAGTCTTACTACTCATAAAGTCATAGAAAGTGTGCATGTAAAGATTGATGAGTTTGCAGAGAGAAATGAAGAATATAGTAGTAAAGAGCCTGAGGACTATAAGAATTTTGTGTATTATGAACCTGGTACTATACCCAAGACAAAGGCAATGGTGATTGGACAACAACCATGTCAACCGCTAAATTCATTAGCACAAATCTTGTTGCAACCTATGCAACCAGCGTTGCTAACTAAAGAAACTGAGTCTCAGAATGAAGAAACCAAGTCACAAACAGAGGGAACTGAGTCACAGATACAGGCACCTGAGTCACAAACAGAGGCACCTGAGTCTCAGACAGTGGAACCTGAGTATCAGACAGAAGAACAAAACAAAATATTTGAGCATGGTGAACATAGTGGATCAAGCCCAGAATCAAAGAGGAAGGAACCTATACTTGCAAATTATGTCAAAAGGCATCATGCACCTGAGAAAATAATTGGAAATCAGATAAAAGGTATAATGACAAGGAACAAAATCAAAGGTACATGTTTTCTTAGTGAAATTGAACCTAGAACTATTAAAGATGCATTGAATGATGAAAGCTAGATCCAAGCAATGCACAAAGAGATTGAGTAGATAGAAAAGAAAAAAACCTGGACTCTTGTACCTAAACCAAAAGATAAGAATGTGATTGGTACTAAGTGGGTTTTCAGAAACAAGATGAATGAAAAAGGAGAAGTTTCCAGAAACAAAGCAAGAATAGTATGCAAATGATATGCAGAGGGTATTGATGATGGAGAAACTTTTGCTCCTATTGAAAGCCTTGAAGGAGTCAGAAATCTTCTGGCATATGCTGCACATAAATGATTCAAAGTATATCAAATGGATGTAAAATCTGCATTCTTGAATGGAATCCTAGAAGAGGAAGTCTATATTGAGAAACTTGAAGGTTTTGTAGATCCTAACAAAAGGAAATGGTTTTCAAATTACACAAAGCATTGTATGGACTGAAGCAAGCTCCTAGCTACTATTAGCAGAATATTTTTTGATGATATACTATTTACTAGTTATGATGATTCATGCAAATCATTCTCCAAAGCTATGAGTAAGTAATTTGAGATGTCTATGTTTGGTGAAATCAAATTCTTTGTTGGTTTACAAGTTTATCAGATGAAGGATGATATCTACATTACCCAGTCTAAATACATCAAAGAGATACTAAAGAAATTTGGAATGGAAGATTCCAGACCAGTTGGAACACCTATGCCTACTAGACATAAGTTGTCTAAGGACGATGATTCAAAGGAGGTAAATTAGACTACCTACAGATCCATGATTGGTAAACTTCAATATGTTGTTCGCACTAGACCTAATATTGCATTAGCAGTCGGTATTGTTCCAAGGTTTTCAGCTAATCCTAGAGAGAATCACTTAATGGCTATCAAAAGGATTTTGAGATATCTTAAGGGTATTAAATATTATGGATTATGGTATAAGAAAGGAGGAAAATTTGATTTGAAGACTTTTACTGATGCTGATTGGGTAGGAAGTGTTGATGACATAAAGAGCACAAGTGGTGGAGCATTATTTCTTGGAAAGAGGTTAGTCTCCTGGACAAGCCAGAAACAAAATTGCATTTCTCAGTCTATAGCAGAGGCAAAATATGTGTTTGTAGCCATGAATTATTCAATATCATATGGTTCAAACAACTGTTTTCAGGTATGAAGGAGGAAATCAAATAACAAATCATTATCTACTGTGACAACACTAGAGCTATTAACATTTAAAAGAACCTTGTGATGCATACTAAGACTAAACATATTGCAATAATGTATCTATTATGCCCTGCATACCCGTCCCTACATTTTGTGGGCAAAATGTTGGGTCCCCCTTTACACTTTTGCTTTTTCCTTGGTTTCTCTTTGTTTCCTTTGTTTCCCTGCGGGCTTTTGTTCCACGAGGGTTATTTTATTTTGTTTTTGTCTTCTTTTGCCTCCAGGACCTGGTCCCAGAGTGTGTTTGTCTATTTAGAAGTCGGCTAGACTCTAGACTCTAGGATTCTCTGTCATCATGTCTTCTTTTGCGAGGTGTGGCTGCATGGAATCCCTAGGTCCAGAGTCCAGAGGTTTTCCTGTTCTGAAGTTTGTAGACGGAAAGTAATGTGTGTTTACACTAAGGATGTAAATGGGGTTTACCAGTCACTTTCAGATTTACTACGATCAAAATACTCAGAGCGAATACCAGAGCGATTAAGGTGATAAGGAGCGATTAAGTGCGAATTGATTTTGGTAATTAACAATGTTCAAACAACAATAAGTAGTGGTGCGTTTGCGGTCATTTCTAGGTGAACCAATTGTAGAGCGCCTCCTATGCTCACCTTCCTACATTCTCTGTGTTTTTAGGTAGGATTTTCTAGTTCTTTTCCCTCATTTTTATTTTTTCTTTGGTTGTGTTTTCATTTGTTTGGATTTCGGTTTCTTCCTTGTTTTTGTTGCTGGTTTTGGTGTCTGGTTTCCTATCTTGTTCTGTTGTCACCTCCCTTTGGTGGGATGGCTCTGCCAGAGGGTTGTCCTCCCTCTGTGTAGTTTTAAGTTAGCGAGAGTGTCTGTGTATACCCTTGTACATTATGTAACTTTCTATTTATAGCTATATATATGCTTGTTTTTGGTCAGCCTGTGAGTTGTGCTTTGGCCCTCACCATGCTTCAGTCCTCTAAAAATATGTGTATATTCCATATATATCCTTTCACTTGTGGCGAGCTCATCATGCTCCCTCACATTTAATCAAATTGTGGAGTTTTTTAGAGAGGTATTCCCCATGGTTCAAACTCGGCACCTTGCCTGTTTGAGCCATAGTGGTTTTCTCTCTCCTCTATCATTTCCATTTTAATGGAGGGTTTAAGTCCCCACACGTAAGAATTTAAAATTGACCCAAGTGGCATTCACTTTCTTGCATGTTAAAATAGTTGTCACCGTTATTTCCATTACTTCCTTTACTGCATGACCATGTGACACCCCATGTCAGCCTAGTGTGGCTAATTCCTGGTCATATCAATAACGGTCATCTTTTCCAGACTTTGGGTCCCAAGTTCCCTTGGGTCCTTCATTTCATTCATCACATGAGCTAGAATCTCTAGAACCCCCGGGCAGTGATCAAGTTCCCAAGTAGTTTTTTTCTTAATATATTATATTTTCAAGATTTGATGCAAACTAACATCTTTTTAGGAACACTTGTGAGGCGGTGATGGAAATCCGTAGATCTGGAATGCTTTATGTTTATATATATATATACTGACAGTTGTCTAGTCTCGCAGGTTTCCAGAATTAACTCATTGAACATGTCTGAAGCATCTGCACCACCTTCACCACCCGGGAGTCCGGAACTCCCCACTACTTCGACCAGGGGGGTCACCAGGACAAAGGCCGAGAGGGTCACGGTAAAAATCCCACTCTCAATAAAATACATAAAGGGAGAAGTTATTTAGGGATCAAAGGTTGATTCCAAGATGCAGTTGATTACTGACACAAGTATTGGTGTATGGGCCGAAATGTAGGCCTTAGTGAAAATTATATTTATTCAATGCAAGGCCAGAGACTTGATGGCACTTCATGTGGCTGCCTCTAGAATCCTTAAGGTGGCATGCTTCCCCTACTTAGTGCAGGCCCCGAAGCTCATTCTTACACTGACGGAACACTACAAGCCAGCCATCTGGGCTGTCATGCTCACCTCTCCTATTCCTTTGGGCTATCCAATGCCCATGCTGTCTCTCAATGCCACAAAATTCTCTTCAGGGTTGAGGATCCCCCAGTTTGCAAATGTAGTAGTCCTCACATGAGCCCAGGCACTCAGTGAATTTGAAAAGCTTTCGGGAACAACCTGACAATATCTCAACACCAATTGGCTCAAGACCCCCAAGAAAGACTATAAGAAGATGAAGATGGAGATCCCCCAGATAGAATTTAAAGAAAGCATATAGATGGGGATCATCACATTATGTAGGGTCTTTAGAGAGCCCCATGCCTAAGAATTCTTGGCATGGATGTACTACTACTTGTTTGGCATCGCCTTCGGTGGGCATGCTTTCGACTGGGTAGCAATCATCTCCAATCACATGGACGTTCAGCTCATCAAGGTCACTCAGACCCCCAAATTTTATATGACTTCTTATTTCTTGTGGGAACTAGCACAAAAATACCTTGTGACCCAGGGATTACTTACAATAGGTGTGCTCAGAACTGGAAAAGGCTAGAATACTCCATGGGATTATTTTCCATAGATACAATGGGAGCCTAGTTCCCCCAACTTCTACACAGTAAATGATGGTTTAATTTACTATCATCTTCTCACACCCACTTGAGACACTAGGTACTAGCTCTCCAAGGAGGAAATGAACCTAGTTAGCACTTATGGCCATTATTATATTCAATTTCAACAACATTCATACATTCAAGTGACCGGCTTCTCTGGGAAGCCCCACCTATTAACTAAACATTGTGGGGATAGGATAATTCTTTTAGAGTACCACAAACAAATTTTGGAGCTGCATGCCCTCTTCAAATTGAAAAAGGTTGCTAATGTCCCATTCCCAATCACTTGTGGGAACTACTCCTGCAGCTTGGCCATGGAAAAAGAGGCTGACAGTGAACTTAAAAGTCTAGGGCTAGCAGAATTTTATTTGGAGCAGAAGAATTTTGATCCACTGAGAAAGATAGCAACGACACTTCCCCGGGAAACGCCTCCACATGAGCTTCACTTAGAAGATTTTTGGAAAGATTTCCAGGATGAATTTGAGGTCCAAAACTAACATTTCATTCAGATGACTCAAGGAACGATGAAGAAGCTCAAGCTTCGAAAGTTCCCCAATGAATTTTCTGACACCTGGTCTACAGTAGACCCATAGTATAAGGCCCAGGGTGTACATATGATTGCTCTCCCCCCAGTGGACTGAGACACCCCAGAAGGCCCTACAATTGAGGACATCACCCATGATGTAATTG
The DNA here is from genome assembly GCA_018584345.1 of Thuja plicata. Taxonomy (NCBI): domain Eukaryota; kingdom Viridiplantae; phylum Streptophyta; class Pinopsida; order Cupressales; family Cupressaceae; genus Thuja; species Thuja plicata. The sequence continues at coordinate 5,880,148 of MU226848.1, forward strand.
AACACAGTCATGCATATTTTTAGAAGGTGTGCCCAAAGAGAACAAGAAGAGTTGGCCCATTTTTGAAAGGATCTACATCTGGAGTCAAAACCTCCATGTAGGGCACGAAAAAAGGAAAAGGAAAAATGGGAGCCACGGCCCAAGTTTTGTCAAATGTTAAGGTTCCTGCTATAGAGTAGGTGTAGCTTCATCTGGAAACATACCAACAGATGAGAGAGGTGTAAACCACCTAGCTTGGTCTCTCGGTAGTCTAGGCAGAGCCTGCCCTCCCTGCTAGTTCCCCTTCCCTCACAGAAATCATGATCTGGGCAACAGGGACAAGAGGAGAAGAAGAATGTGTGGCCATGTTAGATGTCGGGCTACTGTTGATAATAAGAAGGAAGAAGAAAGGAACAAGTGTCCCTCAGCCTAAGATGGAGGCCGAGCTTGGGATGCCCAACATCCTCGAAATACAGATCCTCTCCTTGGACTCCTCGGAGCTGGATAATCACCCAGACAACTCCTTGAAGATCTCCCCTCTGCACGATCACTTCGATGACATATTTGGGACAGACAAGGTGGTAAATTTAGAGGGGGATATGAGGAGAGCGAGTGAAGAAATTACTACCTAGGAGGAAATAATAATCCCCACTAAAGGGGAAGTATGCAAAAAAGAGTCTACCACAGAGCAAGAGATCCCAAGAGAAGAAGAGGAAAATGAACAATAACAGGTGAACATCCTAGATGTTCAGGAAACACCAGTCTAGGAGACCGAGATATAACCAAGGAAAACAATAGATGAGCAACCGATAACTAGGGAAACCAGACCTATGGGAACAACCATACTCCCAACCGTCACGCTCCAAACACCTTTGGTTACTCTGGGTGACACAGTGCCCCATAGTACATTTAGCAAGGTGATCACAGCGGCCCAAATCCTAAACCTTGGTCAGACACCTCTGCCACCTCTGAAAGATGTTTCAATGGAGAAGGATATCCCAATGAATGATGCCGAAGAAGAAGAAAAGTAGCAAGAAGGGGAGAACCCCAAAGATATGGATGTGGATTCCACAGATGCTGCTAAGGACACCAAGGCAGAGAATACTCATGCCACACAAGTGGATGATGTAGGTTGTATGGGGAAAGTAGGAGAGGAGCCCAAAGGGACTTTGAATACTGGGAATGAACAAAAAAACCCCATAGGGGATACACAGGATTAAAATTTAGCAGCAAGGCTGCCCCCACCACAACCATGGTTGGTGGACTCAAGGAAAAGGAAAGCCCCAGTGGTGGAAAAGGCCCATCTCTACTTGGAGGAGATGATGGTGCAAACACAAAGGACCCCTAAAGGCAAAGAAGGCCTAGATAGTCCACACCATCCAAACTGGGCTGGGTGGAGATACAGTTGCGATAGTTGCAACACCTCCCCCTGAAGCAGATGCGGTGACAACAAGAGCCAAAGATTACACAATCATGAAGGTATCCCTGGGGAAGAGAGACAAGCAGGGTGAATTAGACTTGATGAGAGAAGAAACCATGGTGGTAGAAGCCTACTATGATAAACAAGCCTAGAAGCTCAAGGAAGAAAGAGAAAAGAATGCAAATCTTGTCGGGCTTTTGACAGAGCTTGTACAACCCATCACTGCCATTTCTCCAGAAGATTCCACATTCAGAGAACTACTCCCACAGGGTGATATAGACATGCTAAGAAGCATGAAAATGAAGGCATAGGTAGTTGATGACTGGGTGGTTGAACAGGTAGGAAACATCTGACATTTCCTAGTAGTTACACTCTTGGACCTGTATGCAGCCAACAATGTTATACACCGGGCCAAAAATACCATTACCATCATGAGTCTTAGAGAAGAAATTATCACTGAGGCCAAGGTTTTGGGAGAGGAGTCCTTCAAATTTGTCCAGACCCAACACTCAAGACTTGATCTCACATTGGAGATAAGCAAGCAACTAGTAGGGGCACTACGGGATAAAGTTTCGAAGGTAGAATATTCTTTAAATATGTACAAGACATTTATTACAAGGGTTTTAGAAGTTGATCCCTTTAGTACTAAAATATGCACTCTGAACGAGTACGTCATTGTAAAATTTGATGAGCTGATGGAGGCTCGATATCAGTCCCTGAAGGGAATGGATGGAGCAAAGATGTCACTTATATCTTGCATGGTGCTCTGGTACCATGATTCTGCAAAGATGGCCATAGAATTCAAGGTACATACTCTGGATATGGGTGAATAGGTGGAGATGGCCAGGTATCGCCGGGCCAGTATTAAGGACATAGATTAAGATGGCATCAACCAAGTTTTGGAGGCATTTAAGAACAGTAAAGGGAAATAAAATTCTCCAGATTCTGAGGATTATCACCAGTAGGGTGCATTATTTTACATTCATTATTCTTTGAGCGTAAGATCCCAGATCCAAGAGTTTTGTATTCTTTAGGTGGCCTATGTTCAGGTTCTCGGAAGTCAACTGATCACTATCTAGCAGTTAATAACGGGGTCAGAAAGAAGGTGATCCCAATAGAGTGTGTTAGCTCGAAGGATGGTTCTGATAGATGGTCTTCCTGAGGCATCACTCTAGCATTAACTACCTAGTGCATTGAAGATAGTGATTGATGAGGCATGTAGCCTCGAACTCTGAAGAGATTGGATTTCTTCTCTTCTCCCTATAGCACTCTTCTTGATGCTGATTCTTCCATACTTCTCTTCTCATCTTATTCTTCTGACATGTCAGACCTATGCTCTTTTCAAGATAGTCATACAGTGGTGCAGGTAGTACCGGCCACTGAATATTATATTTTATTATTGAGTGTAAAGTTAGATTAGGTTAACTTTAGGGCAAGTATGTGTATAAATAACAAGTCCAACCTCATTTCAAGGGTCAAAAAAATTGATGATTTTGCAGTCCATAGTAATAACATTTTAGCATTTCATTTCTTATAGTTGTAGAGCTCAATGGTCAATAGTTCTTAGTAGTTCTTGGTAGATAGATGCTCTCTTGGAGCTGTTGATGTACACACTAGTGCTGCTAAAAAACTGTTAATGAAGAAGGAAGGATTCTCACAATGATGTTGTTGGTGTCTTGATCTCGGAGTTAATACTCTTTTGTGCTATATGTTTTTGACGTCCTTTGCTCTAATGTTTAAGTAGATTAACGACCTCTTTCCCCTTGCTATTAAACATGTATGAATAAGTGGTTCTGTATATGTTTAGTATTTAGTGTAGTTCATTAGAGCATGGCTGATGTTTTAAATGTATTTGCATAACTATAAGTAGAATGAATACACTCTAACCCTGGTGTATCTTTTGAAGTTTGTTTGATAATCCAAATACTTGCAAGGAACCCCAACCTAACAAAATCGCTAGAGAAGATGAGCCAAGAAAAACAAGCTATCCCCCCAAACAAAATAGCCACACACCCAACTTAGCTCTCACACTATTGAGACCCAACTCTTAGGTGCTTGAAGGCTCGAAGAATTTATTCCCTAGTCAAACTTTATAGGTGAATTTGGCCAGTACCCTAGTACCTAGTGACAACTTACATTTGTTGGTGAGACCGGTCTCAAAGTCCCATCAATAGAAACTAGCGCTAGAAGGAGGGCATGAGCTCATCCCCTTCAAAAGATTTAGACTTTACACCGCCTGAGGGTTCCCCAAGCTGTAGTTTTAGGAATCATACCTTTAGTGGGATTGGATCATTTTCACCTACATAATTTGAAAGAATCCTTAGATCATTCCCCAATCTCAAAAGGTTTGTTGAACTTGAGTCTCCTGCTCAAAAGAGGCGGACCTCGCAAACTAAGCAGCCAGCCAACCTTGTCTTGGGATCTACTACATCTCAAAATACCCAAGTCTTCTAGACAATCCCAGGAACCAGCGCTCAACCTAACCAAAATCCAACACTCCTGATGGCTATGTACTTTGGTAACACTAGGTCCCTAATGGGGCAGTTTCCTGGTGCTACCAACAATCTCCCTCTGCATCCGGAGAAGATCTACCCCTGATATGAGCATTTAGGCTCACAAATCATAGAAAAACATCTATAGGCATACAAAGATGCCATAAATCGACACCAGATCCAACATCAAGATGTTATGACCCAGATGTTCCCTCTGTCATTGAGGCATAATGAGTTAAATTGGTACCTTAACTTGCCTACCAACTCGATCAATAGTTGGTAGGGTATGGAAGATGCCTTCCTAGTGGCCTTCTACATACACGTGGACCCAACATGGTCCCACAACTAGTTTATCTATATTAGGAAGGAACCAAACAAACCCCTTGCAACATTTAACCATCGGTTCCAATGTTCCTTGAAGCGGTGCATGGGTCCCTTCATCCCATCCATGGATGTGACCATCCAGACATACCTTAATGCAATGGACCCTTTCATTTCCACTCTCCTATGGAGAACCACCACTCCCAATGACCGGGATACTCTAGCAAAGGTTTACAGCCTAGCCTTGGAGTTGTCCCACAGTTTGAACAAATCTCTCAGTGGTATTGGGAAAAGCATGCCTTTCAACATGATACCTGGTGGAACTTCTTACACTGAAGGATAGAACCCCAATCAGGCAATGGGTTCCCCAGCAATGGCCATGAACCCACCACCACCAATAGACTAATAGGCCTGGTACATATACCCATCGCAAACCCATACAATACCAGGTCTAGAATTTGTTCTCTGGAACTAGCCATAGAAAATGCAACAATCACTGACACAACCCTCTGAAGTACCTTTCTTCCAGTTACCCGTGATTGGATGATTTCCATCCTCAACTCTAGGAGCTATTTCCGCTTTCCCCAGGAACCAACCACAACAACTGTCACATTGTGACGTGAACACCCAATTGTCCACCAAGGTCAAATCCATCTGACAATTGGCATCCTCCTTGACTGTGGACATGGGACAGCTGAAGGTGGGGCCTTCTGCGCCTCACAACCCCAATTCCTAGAGAGGGAATATCTTCTCTTGCCAATGAAATGCCAATGCTGGAGGAAGGAACTATAATAATGGGCCTCAGACCAACCAACAACAATGGAATAACAGTGCAAACACTAGAGATCCTCCTTCGAATGAGAGCACCACTCAGGGTGGTGCTGGACCTAGTCATTTTGCATAGCTTGCATAATTCCACCCCCTGACTAATTGGTGTAGATTTCATGACACCGGCTCTCATTCTGAGGTGAACCACGTCACACTAGAGAAGGTCATCATGATCCCCTAGTTGGATAGATAGCAACCTATCGACCCTATTCCCCAGGAAATGCCTACGCAAGAGCCTACTCACATTTCCTTTACCTGTGAGACCATCTTCTTTGGGATGGACAAAGAAGAGCCTAAATTGCAAGGGTTCTTTGATGAATCTATCCTAGCCTTTGAGGCCAATGCCTCCACTAACCAGCAGACTCCCTACAAAACTCAGAGTCAGGTTGGTAAAGGACCAGTTGATACGCCTACACCTCCCAAGGATACCACTCCTTGGGATGATACAATTGATCGCTCCTTCCCATCGAAAGGGTCTGGCTCTAACCAAGCTAAGGATCCAGTCGATGGAAGCCAACAATTCCTGGGGGGAAGGTTTGACATCATAAAGGCATTGGAAAGAACCACCACTTCCATGACCTTGATGGAGGTTTTGCTAAACTATCCCTAGTAGAGGAAGTCCCTTCTGAAGCTCTTGGGAAACCCAAAAGCTGTCAGTCGCCCACCCAAGACCGTCACTTTTGATGATGCCAATACATATATCTTCCAGGGAAACACAGAGGATCCTCCCTTTTTAGTAGGTCTGAACATACAAGGGAAGAACCTACATAATTTCTTGGTAGATTTTGGTGCTTTGAGAAATGTCATGCCTTTATCCATATGCCAAAAGCTCGGACTCCATCCCACTCCATCCAAAGGTGTAGTAGTCCAATTGGAAAAAATTGCTGTGAAAATGGTGGGTGAGCTGAAGAACACCCAGATTCAGCTCATCCAAGACCCCTAGCTATCAAGCATAGTAGACATCCAAGTCGTGACATCCCCAATACTTATGGGATGTTGTTAAGTCAAAATTGATCCAAGGCCTTTAATGGGTATCTCTCCACAGACTTCTCCCACTTGTGGCTCCCCTGGGAGGGGTAGTCTAACCAGACCTAGGTAGAAATTGAACCCAGGATGAAGTAGACCCTCACCAAAGTCAGGAGGGTAAATTAAGTCATTTTCTCTGAGAATTCCCTTGGGGTGTACTGACCCCTCGAGATCCTCACATTTGATTTCACCCCCGAGGAGGATCCCATAGTTTCTTAGAGAATTTAGGACCTGGACAAAAAACTAAGAGGTGAGGTTAACTCACAAGATATCATAGCAAATCCTACTACACTCTTGTTTGACACTTAGTGCTAGGTGCATTATCAAAAATATTCTAAACTAGAGTGTGAGCCTTGCATTGTCGCCGCTGCCTGTCACATCAACGCCCTCCGAGAGGAAGAACACAAGACAAATTTTCTTGGACCTGGTAATCATTCTGGTAGTACACCCAAGGTGCCACTTGTCCAGGAATCCCAACCACATACCTCTTTGGAGGTAAACCCCACCCACATGCCATCAGAGTTAGAGGAAACCCATCCCAACCTTCCCAAAAAAAATCCAAAGACCAGTTCACCTTCCCAGCCCCCAAAAAATGAATAATGACTTGTCAACCCTGAAGTTTGATGGGTCCCGGTCTAAACAAAGCTATGGGGCTGGAGTGGAATTGATCAAACTATGGGGGAAATCCTTCCTCACATCTTACACACAGTAGTTTAACTGCATGAACAACATCATGGAGTATGAGGCCTTGCTCCTTGGACTCCTATTCACACTAAGAAAGGGAATCACTCGCCTCTGGGTGATGGGTGATTCAAAGTTTATTGTTAAGCAAGTACAAAGCCAATATACTTGTCATGATAAAAGGATGGCTACATACTGCAACTGGGCATGGAGCCTCATTGAAGATTTTGATGCCTTTGGCATTGAACTCATTCCTTGGAAATGAAACTATGTTCCGGATGCCCTTGCCGTATCTGCCAGCACCCTTGAGCCAATGGCTGGCTCATGACTCTGGAATTTTTCTGTTGAGATGGTCCCCACCCCATCCATCCCAGACAATATCACCCACTTTCAGGTCTTTGAGGATGACCAACATATTCTGGCCTTCATGGCCAATGTTGGTGTTTTTGAAGACCAGATAGTAGAATAAAGAGATCATGATGATACCAGGCAAGGTGAAGAGGATGATGGGATCATAGAATTACCAACCAACATTATCCCTAAGGGGATGGTAGCACTAGAATACATCTTTGATTCAGACCCCCGGGGAAGGGAGAAGATATCATCCTCCTCTGAGGGAGGAAAATTCAAAAAAGTCAACATTGGCCATGCTGGAGAAGAAAAATTTGTGCATATTGGAACCTCCTACTCCCTAGAGGAGAAGGAGAAGATTCTCATGGTTCTTTGAGAATTCATTTATGTAATTGCATGGGGTATGAGGATCTAAAGACTTATGACACATCCATCATGACCCATACCATCCCACTAAAACCAGATTCTAATCCCTTCCAACAAAAGAAAAGACATGTAAACCCACTGATAGAACCTCTAATTCATTAGGAGGTTCAAAAACTACTGTCAGCCCAGATTATTTTTCCCATCCGACACACAACTTGGGTTTCCAACCTTGTCCCTGTGATAAAGAAGAGTGGCGAGATCCACCTTTGCATGGATTTTCACAATTTGAACAAGGCATCTAAGAAGGATAATCACCCTCTCCCCTCATTGGACGAGGTATTGCAAATCATGAATGGATCTTAAATGATCTCCTTCATGGATGGGTACTCTGTGTATAACCAGGTCATGGTTAATTACGAAGATAGAGGAAAAATGGCGTTCACCACCAAGTGGGGAATGTTCGCATACTAGAGGATGCCCTTTGGCCTAATCAACGTAGGGGCTACATTTCAAAAGGCTATGGACATTGCATTTGAAGGCATAGTTAACAGATGTATAATCATCTACATGGATGATTTGACCGTCTTTTCTTGGGACAGGCGTGATCACTCTGCCCACCTCGCCAAAATTTGTGACAGATGTCGCCGGTATGGAATTTCCCTCAACCCCAAGAAATGCATATTCGGGTTCACTAAAGGGAAGCTGATCGGGCATATTGTCTTTGAGAAGGGTATATCCATTGACCCTAAGAGAGTTGAAGCACTCCTAAACCTACACATACCCGATAGTAAGAAAGAAATGAGATCTTTCTTCAGAAAGATAAACTTTATCTGGCGGTTCATCACTAGATTTGCCAAGATAGTAAGGCCACTCAATGACATGATGAAGAAAGACACAAAGATTGAGTGGAGTCTTGAAGCAAAGTGGGCATTCTCCCATATTAAGAAAATGATTGTGGAGGCGCCAGTCTTGGCTAGTCTGGACTATTCCCTCCCATTTCACATATACTCCTTTGCTTCATCGTATTCTATCATGGTAGTTTTGTCCCAAAAAGTTGAAGGGGAAGAGTGACCAATAGCTTTTACGAGCCCCCCTTTAAGAATGCTAAAGTCTGGTATTCATCTTTAGAAAAGTAGGTCTTTTCTCTCTTTCGTGCCATGAATAAATTTTGGCATTACACTCTCTGGAGAAAAGTGCACGCTATCATCCTGGACCAGGATGTTAAGTCTCTTCTCCTGTAGAGTGAATTGGGTGAACGACAGGGGAAATGGATGGCCATCCTCCAAGAGTATGATTTGGAAATGCAACCCATGAAGATAGTCCGAGGCTAGGGACTATGTAGAGCGATGATAGAAGGAACTCCAGATATTGAATGCAAAACTTATATAGTGGAGTCCATCACTCAAGATCCATGGTATACCAACCTGGTTTACTTGTTGTTGAATAAAATATGCCCAGAGGGGCTCTCCCCAAACAAACATCGTGCCCTGTAGCTGAAAAGTGCATACTTCTTGATAAAAAATGGAACACTTTTTTGCAGGAACTATGAAGGGATATACCTCCGGTGCATAGATAGGGACCAAGCTGCAAAATTGATTGAAGAATTTCATGGATAGTTTGTAACCGGGCATGGCTCAGCTGATGCCACTACCCATCAGATCCTCTAGGTTGGATACTATTGGCTTTGCATCTTTAAGGATGTCTATACTCATGTTAGGAGATGCCACACTTTTTAAATGTTGACACATCATGAGTGAAACCCGGCCATGCCTTTGCAGCTGGTCTTCAAAGCTAGACCCTTCGCCCAATGGGCATTTGATTTTATCAGGGAAATCAACCCCAACTCATCTGCCAACCACTGGTACATTTTGACTGCTACCAATTATTGCACCTGGTGGTCTAAAGAGATTCCTTGCAAAAACATGGCAGATGTAGTTATTAAATTCCTAGAAGAAAACATAGTCACCCGATTTGGAATACCATTCTCTATAGTGTGCGACAATGGTCCAACATTTTCTTCTGCGCAATTACTCGAATGGACCTATGAGAGAAAGATCACCCTGAAGTTCTCCAACAACTATTACCCCCAGGGTAATGGTGTGGCTGAATCCACTAACAAAAATCTACTTGAGGTGATCAAATATCTATTAGAACAAAACCCGCAAGACTGGCATCAGAAGCTTAGATTTTCCCTCTAGGTGGATCGTATTAGAATAAAGGCATCCTTGTGGACCTCCCCATTTCACCTATTTTATGGCTAGAATTCAGTATTCCCCATCAACTTACAAATCTTGGTACTACAATTTATGCAGGAATTTAGCGACCGGGATAACATTGTGGAGGTTCGGCTTTTGAATTTGGTGAGAATGGAGGAACAAAGAGACACATCCCTTGAAGACTTTGTGCATCATCAAGCAGTAGTAAAATAATGGTTTGATCGAAGAGCCCAATATAAGGCCTTTTAGATTTTGGACTTGGTCCTTCTGTGGGACAAAGCCCAGGAAAAGAAGGGGAAGCACACTAAGTTTCAATGGCTCTAGCTCAGGCCATATCTAATATCTGAGATCTATGGGGAAAACACTTATTGCCTCAACACTATGAACAGAGAAGATGTCCCATTTCCTATCAATGGACAGTTTCTCAAGCACTATTTTGAATAAGGTAGGTGATGAGTTTGTTTGAAGTTGTATCATATGTAAAATCCTTGCTTGTAAATGTCTTTCCTAGTATTCCTTTGGAATGCCTTGTAAATAGTTTGTCGGCTGTCCTCCGAGACCGCCTTTCCTTTTCTTGCTTGCTGTCATTTTTGGTTTTCTTTGTTTTCTTTTGTTTCCTGGGTTCCCAGTGTGTTGCCTTCTTCTTGTAGACAGGTATGCTTCACATAACATCTGGTCTTTGGAATGGTACCTTGTGCATTATGGTGAATTCAGAATCTATTATTAGCATGGCAGAATTGGTCTGCACTCTGGAGTTGTTTTGAATGTATGGTAAAAGGTTATGAGTAATCTTCATCAGATTCATATCTTGAAGACCAGACATCAGTTAACAGAAAATCTAAGAGGCAAGTAATCAGACACCTTGAGGGCAGATTGGTTGCACTGGTTGTTGACCAAGTCTGAAAATCATTAAAATATCCCAGGTCTAGAATGTTCTGCCCTATTCAGAAATTTAAAAGTGGATGGAAAGGTGAAAGAAGTACCATTGTTAAAATTAGCTAAGCTTAAGGTTCACGGTGAAAGAAGTATCGCCTTCCCATCAAGAAAAGAAAGAAAAGAAAATAATAGAGGAATGGAAAACTCTGATATCCCAGGGAACGTGCAAGATATGATTACTTTGGTTTGATATACTAAGTGCCTCCTCTCTGCTTCTCCTGGAGGTCATTGAATTGGTTTTCTTTCAAACCACACACTTCACAACTGACAAAAGACCAAAGGATTGAATCATTGATGAGTCAGATTTTCTCAGACACCTCGTGCTTTGTGAACAAAATGCTCCAAGTAAAGATTAATTTCGGTTTTTCTAACCAGAGATTATGAAGTTCTTGAATGCGCTAAGGAATTTATCCTAGTGGGTCACCATTTGTCATGCCCTGCATACCCGTCCCTACATTTTGTGGGCCAAATGTTGGGTCCCCCTTTTCGCTTTTGTTTTTTCCTTGGTTTCTCTTTGTTTCCCTCTGGGCTTTACTTTCACGAGGGTTGTTTTATTTTGTTTTTTGTCTTCTTTTGCCACTGGGACCTGGTCCTAGAGTGTGTTTGTCTATTTAGAAGTCAGTCAGACTCCGAACTCCGAGATTCTCTATCGTCATGTCTTCTTTTGCAAGAAGGTGTGGCTGCATGGAATCCCCAGGCCCGAAGTTTGGAGGTTTGCCTATTCTAGAGTTCGTGGAGGGAAATCAATGTGTTTTTACCCTAAGGGTATAAATGGGGTTTACCAGTCACTTTCACATTTACCATGATCAAAATACTCAGAGCGATTAAGGCAATCAAGAGCGATTAAGTGAGAATTGCTTTTGGTAATTAACAATGTTCAAACAACAGTAATAAGTGGTGTGTTCGCAGTCATTTCCAGGTGAACCAATTGCAAAGTGCATCCCATTCTCACCTTCCCACACTCTCCGTGTTTTCAGGTAGGCCTTTCTGGTTCTTTTTGTTAAGGAATAATGATCAGAAAATAAAACTGAATTGTTGTAGTAGAATACAATTGCCTTGTTGATTGATTGATTCTACAAAACACAATGACTATATATATTAAATTCAAAGGATGTAAATATGAAAAGACATGACTCATCATATTAAGTTATATGACAAGTCATGACTATTCATATTAACATAATGAATAGCTTATGATTATCGTTATTATTATGCACAAGGTAATCGACATATAACAAATCACATGGTCAACGCATATGTTAAAAAAGCCCATTTAATATAATCGGACAGTCACGATACTATCGTGACTGTCATATACTAACAGTCTGATAGTATCGTGACTGTTTGTATATAACAGTCATGATACGTGAATTCCTTTGCATACACAGGGATAATCACATTCGACTATTAAGTCGATTCAATAATATTGCATTATTTTGTTTTATATTATATATATATGTGTGTGTGTGTGTGTGTGTGTGTGTGTGTGTGTGTGTGTGTGTGTGTGTGTTTGTGGTTTCACTCATGACCATATTAATATATATTATATCTTTAATTTAATATATATTCAATTATTATATTATATATATATATTATGATTGTCTCATTGTTTATTAAACACAAACAAACAATACTTTAACACTCCCTCTTGAGAGAGAGTTTAATAGATTTTGTAGAATTGTTCATATCATGATATCTGGCCCAATCCAGGACACTTGAAGGTGTCAATCATGATGAGTTATTACACAGTGATAATTTAAGCGTTAAGATGTCCGGTCCTATCCGGGACAAACCCTTTCGGGAGTTGATCATAACAAATTATCACCCAACAAGTAATAACATAAGCAACAAGATGTCCAGTCCTATCCAGGACAAACCCTTACGGGAGTTGATCTTGAAGCCTGGTTACTATTGTCAAGATCGTCACCTTGACATAGTAACCTACACATACATAGAAGATCGTCATCTTCACAATTTGAAATATTTCAATATTTTATTCATGAACAAAAATGTACATTAATATTTACATTCATATTTTGATCAAACCAATTTTCTTTCTGAAGAAATCTATCTTTACTTTTGCAAGAGATTTTGTAAAGATATCAACATTTTGTTCTTCAGTATTGATGTAGATTAGTTTAATGATCTTCCTGTCTACCATATCTCTCACATAGTGATATGGGATCTCTATGTGTTTTGACCGATTGTGAAAAAAAAGATTTACAGAGAGCTTGATACAACTCTGATTATCACAATGAATAATAGTGGGTACTAAAGGTGTACCAAATAGGTCAAAAAGCAATTTTCTTAACCATACTATTTCTCAAGCTCCCATGGATGCAGCCATGTATTCTGCCTCTATTGAACTCTGAGCAACTGTAGATTGTTTCCGACTAAACCAAGAAATTATTGCAGAACCTAAACTAAAGCAAACTCCTGTGGTACTCTTACAATCTGTGGAACTTCCTGCCCAATCTGAGTATGAATAACCTTGAAGTTGGATTTTAGTCTTATCATATTTTAGCCCAAGTTCACTTGTCCCTTTTAGATATCTCAAGATGTGTTTGGCTGCCATTAGATGTATCTACTTAGGTTCACACATGAAGTGACTTAGTACATTGGTGGTATAGCAAATATCAGGACGTGTGTTTACTAGATACATGAGAGATCTAACTATTTGTCTGTACAGTGTAGGGTCTGCAGGTTCTAAATTTTCTGCTTCATCTTTTAACTTGTGAAGGTTTGTCTCCATGGGAGTAGCTAATAGTTTACAATCTGTCATAGCAAATCGGTTCAGAATGTCAGAAATGTATTTCTTTTGACTTAGGAGAATGTGATCTTTCTTTTGAACAATTTCAAGACCTATGAAGTAGTGAAGTAGGCCCATATCCTTCATGTTGAATTCAGCTACTAGGTCCTTTTTACATTTATCAATAAGATGGTCTTCTCCTGTAATGAGTAAGTCATCGACATAGAGAACTAGAATTATCATGTCACCTTTTTCCATTTTGAAATATATATTATGGTTTGCAGTATTCTTGGAGTACCCTAATTTGCTTAAGTATTGATCTATCCTTTCATACCATGCTCTAGGAGCCTGCTTAAGTCCATATAGTGCTTTCTTTAGTTTGCATACGTATTTGTCTTTGTCATGTGTGAGGAATCCTTCCGGTTGTTCAATGTAAA
>MU226848.1:5896679-5907012 GCA_018584345.1 Thuja plicata
GTTCTCCAAGATATAAAATTTGAAGGACCTTCTAATCTATCTTCCATTCTCATGCAGTGAGCCATCTCTAAAGAATTATGCTCAAGAATTACGTAGTTTGAAAATATGCTCAACTATAGATTCTCTAGGGTTTATATTTTTATCTCCTTTTAATAACCTTGCTTCTCTGATACCATGTTAAGGAATAATGATCAGAAGATAAAACTGAATTGTTGTAGTAGAATACAATTGCCTTGTTGATTGATTGATTCTACAAAACACAATGACTATATATATTAAATTCAAAGGATGTAAATATGAAAAGACATGACTCATCATATTAAGTTATATGACAAGTCATGACTGTTCATATTAACATAATGAATAGCTTATGATTATCTTTATTATTATGCACAAGGTAACCAACATATAACAAATCGCATGGTCAACGCATATGTTAAAAAATCTTGTTTAATATAATCGGACAGTCACGATACTATCGTGACTGTCATATACTAACAGTCCGATAGTATCATGACTGTTTGTATATAACAGTCACGATACGTGACTTCCTTTGCATACACAACGATAATCACATTTGACTATTAAGTCGATTCAATAATATTGCATTATTTTATTTTATATTATATATATATATATATATATATATGTGGTTTCACTCATGACCATATTAATATATATTATATCTTTATTTTAATATATATTCAATTTTTATATTATATATATATATATGTTTTATGATTGTCTCATCATTTATTAAACATGAACGAACAATACTTTAACACTTTTCCCTCATTTTTGTGTTCTCTTTGGTTGTGTTTTCATTTGTTTGGCTTTCAGTTTCTTCCTTGTTTTTGTTGCTGGTTTTGGTGTCTGGTTTCCTGTCTTGTTCTACTATCGCCTCCCATTAGTAGGCTGGCTCTACTAGAGGGTTGTCCGCCCTCTGTGCAGTTGTAAGTTAGCATGATTATCTGTGTATACCCTTGTACATTGTGTAACTTTCTATTTATAGTTGTATATATGCTTTTTTTCATTCAGCCTGCGAGTTGTGCTTCAGCCCTCGCCGTGCTTTGGCCCTTTGTAAATATGTGTATGTTCCATGTATATCCTTTCATTTGTGGCGAGCTTGTTGCGCTCCCTCACATTTAATCAAATTGTGGAGTTTGTCAGAGAGGTATTCACCATGGTTTGAACTTGGCACCTCACTTATTCGAGCCATGGCGGTTTTCCCTCTCCTCTATCATTTCCTTCTTAATGGTGGGTTTAAGTCCCCATGCGTGAGCATTTAAAGTCGGCCCAAGTGGCATTTTCTTTCTTGTATGTTAAAATAGCTATTGCTGTAATTGCCATTACTTCCTTTACGTCATGACCACATGACACCCCATGTTAGCCTAGTACGGCTAATTCCTGGTCATATCAATAATGGTCATCTTTTCCAGACTCTGGGTCTCAGGTTTCCCTGGGTCCTTCGTTTCATTCATGACATGAGCTAGAATCTCCGGAACCCCCGGGCAATGATCAAGTTCCCAAGTAGTTTTTGCTTAATATATTATATTTCCAGGATTTGATGCAAACTAACATCTTTTCAGGAACACATGCGAGGTGGTGATGGAAATCCCCAAATCTGGAAATGGTTTATGTTTTTATATATATAAATATATATACTGACGATTGTCCAGTCTTGCAGGTTGGCAGAATTAATTCATCAAACATGTCTGAAGCATCTACACCACCTTCACCACCCGGGAGTATGAAAATCCCCACTTCTTCAACTAGGACGGTCACCAGGACAAAGGCTGAGAGGGCCTTGGATAAAATCCCACTCTTAATAAAATACATAAAGGGAGAAGTTATTCTGGGATCAAAGGTTGATTCCAAACTGTAGTTGATTACCGACACAAGTGTCGGTGTATGGGATGAAATGTAGGCCTTAGTGAAAATGATGTTTATTCAACGCAAGTTCAGAGACTTGATGTCACTTCATGTGGATACCTTCAGAATCCTTAAGGCGGCATGCTTCCCCTGCTCAGTGCAGGCCCTGGAGCTCATTCTTACACTTGCAGAACACTATAAGCTAGCCGTCCGGGCTGTCATGCTCGCCTCTACTGTTCCTTTTGGCTATCCAATGACCATGGTGTCTTTCAATCCTCCAACATTCTCTTCAGGGTTGGGGATCCCCCATTTGGCAAATACAGTAGTCCTCACCCAAGCCTAGGCGCTTGGTGAATTTGAAAAGCTTCCGGGAATAGCCTGACAATATCTCAACACCAATTGGCTCAAGACCCCCAAGAAATACTATAAGAAGATGAACCTGGAGATCCCCCTAATAGAATTTAAATAAAGCATACAAATGGGGATCATCGCATTATGTAGGGTCTTTGGAGAGCCCCATGCCCAGGCATTCTCGGCATGGATGTACTACTACTTGTTTGGCATCGCCTCCGGCAGGCAGGCTTTTGATTGGGCAACAATCATCTCCAATCACGTGGACACTCATCTTATCAAGGTCACCCAGACCCCCAAATTTTATATGAATTCTTACATCTTGTGGGTACTAGCACAACAACACCCTGTGACCTAGGGATTACTTATAGCAAGTGTGCTCAGAACTGGCAAAGGCCAGAATTCTCCATGGGATTATTTCCCACAGATACAATGGGAGGCCAGCTTCCCCAACTTCTATAGAGTAAATGATTCTTTCATTTACTATAATCTTCTCACATCCACTTGAGATGTAAGGTACTGGCTCTCCAAGGAGGCGATGAACCTAGTCAACACTTATGGCCATTATTATATTCAATTTCAGCAACATTCATACATTTGGGTGACTGGCTTCTCCGGGAAACCCCACCTATTACCCAACCATTATGGGGATAGGATAATTATTTTAGAGTACTGCAGACAAATTCTGGAGCTACATGCCCTCTTCACATTGAATAAGGTTACTAATGTCCCATTCCTAATCACTTATGGGAACTACTTCTGCAACCTGGCCATGACAAAAGAGGCCGAAAGTGAACTTAAAAGTCTAGGGCTGGAAGAATTTTATTTAGAGTGGAAGAATTTTGATCCACTGAGCAAGATAGCAACAACACTTCCCCGGACAACCCCTCCACATGAGCTTCACTTAGAAGATTTTTGGGAAGATTTCTAGGATGACTTTGAGGTCCAGAACTAACATTTCATTTAGATGACTCAAGGAATGATGAAGAAGCTCAAGCTTTGAAAGTTCCCCAATGACTTTTCTGACACCAGGTCTACAGTAGACCCACAATATAAGGCCCATGGAGTAGATACGATGGCTCTCCCCCTGGTGAAATGGGACACCTCAAAAGGCCTGAGAATAGAGGACATCACCCACGATGTAATTGAATGTAGTCATAAGTATTTTTAGAAGGTGTGCCCAAAGAGCACAAGAAGAGTTGGCCCATTTTTGAAAGGATCTACATTTTTAGCCAGAACCTCCATGCAAGGCGCAGACAAAGGAATAGGAAAAATGGGAGCCGTGACCCAGGTTTTGTCAAATGTTAAGGTTCCCACTACAGAGCAGGTGCAACTTCATTTGGCAACATCCCAACATATGAGGGAGGTGCTAACCACCCAGCTTGGTCTCTCGGTAGTCCAGGCAGAGCATTCCCTCCCTACTGGTTCCCCTTCCCTCACAAAACTCATCACCCGGGTAGCAGGAACAGGAGGAGAAGAAGAATGTGTGGCCATGATAGATGGTGGGCTACTATTGATAACAAGAAGGAAGAAGAAAGGAACAATTGTTCCTCAGCCTAAGATGGAGGCCAAGCTGGGGATGCCCAACATCCCCAAAATATAGATTCTCTCCTCGGACTCCCCGGAGCTGGATAATCAGCCAGACAACTCCCTAGAGATCTCCCCTCCACACATTGACTTTGAAAACATATTCAGGACAGATGAGATGGTAAATATATAGGGGGATATAAGGAGAGCAGTAGAAGAAATTACCACCCAAGAGGAAACAATAATTCCCATTGAAGGGAAAGTACCTGAAAAAGAGGCTGCTATAGAGAAGGAGGTCCCGACAGCAAAAGAGGAAAAGGAAAAAGAACAGGTGAACATCCTAGATGTTCAAGTAAAATTGGTCCAGGAGACCAAGACAGAAGCAAGGCAAACAACAAATGAGCAACCAACAACTGGGGAAACCAGACCTGCAGGAACAATCATACTCCCAACTATCACGCTCCAAACGCCTTTGGTTACTCTGGGTGACTAAGTTCCCCAGAGTACATTCGGACAGGTGATGACAGTAGCCCAAATGCTAAACCTTAGTCGGACACCTCTGCCACCTTTGGAAGATGTTTCAATGGAGAAGGATACTCGATGAATGATGCTGAAGAAGAATAAAAACAACAAGAAGGGGAGAACCCTGAAGATATGGATGTGGATTCCACAGATGCTGCTAAGGATACCAAGGAAGAGAATACTGATGCCACACAAGTGGATGATGCAGGTGGTTTGGGGAAAGTAGGAGAGGAGCCCAAAGCATCTTTGAATACTAGGGATGAACAACAAAACCCTAGAGGGGATACACAGGATTAAACTTTGGCAGCAAGGCCGCCCCCACCAACACAATTTTTGATGGACTCAAGGAAAAGGAAAGCTCCATCGGTAGAAAAGGCCCATCTCTCCTTGGTGGATATGATGGTGTAGACACAAAGAAACCCCAAGGAAAAGAAGTCCCATACAGTCCACACCATCCAGACTGGGCCAGGTGGAGATACAGTTGTGATAGTTGCAACACCTCCCCCTGAAGCTGATGCGGTGATAGCAAGAGCCGAAGATTACACAATCACAAAGGTATCCCTGGGGAAGAGAGACAAGTAGGGAAAATTATACCTGCTGAGAGAAGAAACCAAGGTGGTAGAAGCCCACTATGATAAACAAGCCCAGAAGCTTAAGGAAGCTTCCACATCTGGAGCACCGCTCCCACAGGGTGATATAAACATGCTAAGAAGCATGAAAAGGAAGGCGTAGGCAGCTGATGACTGGGTGGCTGAACAGGTAGGAAACGTCTGACATTTCCTAGTAGCTACACTCTTGGACCTATACGCAGCCAACAACGTTATACACCAGACCAAAAATGCCATTACCATCTAGGAGGGAGAAACTGAGCAGTACAAGGCCTAGATGAATGAGTTGGGAGAACTCATGATTCTCGGAGAAGAAATTGTCACTGAGGCTGGGATTTTGGGAGAGGATTCCTTCAACTTTGTCTGGAACTAGCACTCCAGATTTGATCTCACATTAGAGATAAGAAAGCAACTGGTAGGGGCCTTGCAAGATAAAATTCTAGAGGTAGAATATTCTTTAAATATGTACAAGGCATTTATTACAAGTGTTTAAGAAGTTGATCCCTTTAGTACCAAAACATGTACTTTGAAGGAGTATGTCATAGGGAAATTTGATGAGCTGATGTCCGGCTTGATATTAGTCCCCAGAGGGAATAGATGGAGCAAATATGTCACGTATATCTCGCATGGTGCTCCAAGCCCACGATGCCATGAGGATGGCCACAAAATTCAAGGTACATACTCCAGATCTAGGTGAACATGAGGAGATGGCCAAGTACCGCAAGGGCAGTATTAAGGACATAGATGAAGGTGACATCAACCAAGTTTTGGAGGCACTTAAGAATAGTAAAGGGAAATAAAATTATCTAGATTTTGGGGATTATCACTAGCAAGGTGCATTCTTTTACATTCATTATTCTTTGAGCGTAAGCTCCTAGATCCTAAAGTCCCAGATCCAACAGTTTTGTATTCTTTCAGTGGATCGTGTTCAAGTTCCCCAAAGCAGACCGATCACTATCCAATAATTAATAACGGGGTCAGAAAGTAGGTGATCCTGATAGAGTTTGTTAGCTCAAAGGATGGTTCTGACAGATGGTCTTCCTGAGGCACTGCTCTAGCATTAACTACCTGGCACATCAAAGACAGTGAGCCACATATTGCATTGATGAGGCATGTAGCCTCAAACTCCAGAGAGATCAGATTTCTTCTCTTCTCCCTCCAACACTCTTCTTGATGCTGATTCTTCCATACTTCTCTTCTCATCTTATTCTTCTGACATGTCAGACCTATGCTCTTTTTGAGGTAGTTGTAAAGTGGTGCAAGTAGTACCGGACACCAGATATTATATTTTATTGGTGAGTGTAAAGTTAGATTAGGTTAACTTTAGGGCAAGTATGTGTATAAATAACAAGTTCAACCTCATTTCAAGGGTCGGCAAAATTGATGATTTTTCAGTCCATAGTAATAACATTTTAGCATTTCATTTCTTGTAGTTGTAGAGCTTAATGCTCAATATTCGTAGTATTTCTTGGTAGATAGATGCTCTCTTGGAGCTGTTGATGTACACACCAGTGCTGCTAGAAAACTGTTAATGAAGAATGAAGGATTCTCGCAATGATGTTGTTGGTGTCTTGATATCTGAGTTAATACTCTTTTGTGCTGTATGTTTCTGATGTCCTTTGCTCTAATGTTTAAGTAGATTAACGACCTCTTTTTCCTTGCTATTGAACATGTATGAATTACTAGTTCTGTATATGTTTAGTATTTAGTGTAGTTCATTAGAGCATGGTTGATGTTCTAAATGTATCTGCATAACTATAAGTAGAATGAATACACTCTAACCCTGGCGTATCTTTTGAATTTTGTTTGATAATCCAAATGCTTGCAGGAAATCTTGACCTAACAAAATCCCCGGAGAAGATGAGCCAAGAAAAACCAGCTACCCCCCCAAACAAAATAGTCACGCACCCAACTTAGCTCCTGCACTGTTGAGACCCGAATCTCAAGTGCTTGAAGGCCTATAGAATTTATTCCCTAAACAACCTTTACAGGCAAAGTTGGCCGGTACCGGGTGACAACTTACATATGTTGGTGAGACCGGTCACAAAGTCCCATCAACAGTATCACTTCTTGAGAGAATTGGTTCAGGACAAGGAAGTAAGATTGGAATATGTGAATACTAAAGAACAAATTATAGACATACTCACTAAACCTTTACCTAAGGATGCATTTTTTTATCTTAGAGGAAAGCTAGGGGTGATTCCCCTAACCGGGGCTCACTGAAACACAATTTAGTGATGCATCAACCGAGCTACAAAACAAACTTAACATGTTGATGCAGATATTCAGAGCTTATTGCATATGAATCAGTACAAACTTTTACATTACAACTTCATTTGATATATATTGGATGGTGTCTTTGGCATTGTTTTTCAAAGAGGGAGAGATTATTGATGTCATAAATATTACTGATGCAGAGATTGATAACAGAGGGAGAAATTTTATCAGGAACAGAGATTAATGTCAGAGGGAGAAATCTAGATTTTAGTGATTGTGAAGACATAGGGATTTTTTGGATGAGAATCATAATGAAGCTAAGGACATTAATAAATTTTTATTCTTATGTCTGTTGCTCTATAATTCTTTGTATTATGGTATATTGTGTTGCCATCAATGCCAAAGAGGGAGATTGTTGATGACAATTATTCAATTGTGTATTTTCATTGATCTTTACACAAATTTCTAATCCTATCCGAGCACAGTCAGTTTATGTCAAGCACTCTCGGGCATTGAAGAAGACCAAAGTGATTTTTAGTTCTAACTGAGTTCACTTGGGCATTACAGTATTGGTCAGGCATTGAAGAATTTCAGTTTTAACCGAGTTATGCTTTTAGTGACAATTGACTAACAACAATTTATATTGTATGGTGAATTGGTTATATGAAGCTGACAAACTTAAGTTTTATTGATTATTTGGAAGGTTATTAAGGCCAACTTGACAAGGCTTTTATATATATATATATATATATATATATATATATATATAAGGTCAAGTTTGGATTAAATATGGTGATAGTAAGAAAGTGAGATATGTGTTTATGACATGAAGTGTGGAGGCGAAATCAGATGAGATTCTGATTAAGGATAGAACATAAAAAGATGCAACAGAATATCTGATTAGTGAGGATCAAGTAATTAAATCCAGAGTAGAGATCTAAATCAGAAAAGACAGTTGACTATCAAAACAGGTCAATCCATTGTTACTCTCTAACAATTGTAGCAGTGATCAAAATATCTTTATAGAGTAGACTTAATAGTCTTTTGTAAATCCTCTCACAAGGTGACATTTCTAAATTGAAGTGTTTGAAGACCTCTAACAAGGCTACTCCTTACAGGGTGATTAAATCCTCTAACAAGGTCACACCTAACAGTGCGTTATTGTAACCTTTAACAGGGTTGGCTCCTAACAGGGCTCACTTTAGAGGAGTGAAAAGTAGTGACTAGTTGCAATTGGTGGTTTCTCCCATATTGCGTTTCCACGTTAAATCTTGGTTTTATCTGTGTACATTTTATATACTTTATGGTTTATGTTTCTGTAATTAATTACTAAAGGATAATCACAGTTAATATTTCAAGATTTGCTATGTTAACCGAGTGACAGTAGAATATCTGTGTTAACCGAGCAATAGTGATAAATTTGTTTAAGACATCTAAGGGACTTGGATTTGTTTTTGTGGTAATTGATTCACCCTCCCCTCTCAGTTACTCAACTCATTTCCAACACTATATAGATATTTCAAATATACTGAATATTTTATTTCACCTACAATCAGGCACAAATGTCACTTGAAGAGAGAAAGTCAATTTCATTTTTTTTTCTAATAAGACTTGTAAAATAGTCATTATGTAATTAAAACATTAATACACATTATTTTAACACAACATCAAAATTAAACTACATAGACATGAAGTCACATGCATGCAGTCATCCTTCCATCCTTGAATGCAAACTATATAAATTATGTGGCGTATATATATAGGTATAGATAGAAAAGAATCACTCTCTTCCAAAATATTAAATATTTTATTTTTAGTTTATTAAATAATTCAAAATTGAACAAATTATTAAATAAATAAAAATAGATATATTAAGGGTTGTGACATATTCCCCCCTAAAAATATGTGTTGTCTTGATGCATCAATCAAAATCTTAGCATCATATCCAAAATAATATCAACGAAATCCACGTCTATTATAGCTAACATTTTCATCAATTAAATGCAATCTATCCTCTCAGTACTTTTGCTATCTTCAAAATAATGCACACATGCAAAATATTCAAAATAATGATTCCCTAAAGTTCACTTAGCATGGTTAACTATTTAATGCATTCAAACTTTTTTTTGAAAAAAAAAAAAGTAAAACAACACACACATTCATAAAACCAACCTTTTAAAAATAGAGTATACACAAATTTGAAGCAAGCACATTTAAAATAAAACAAACATACACATGCATCAAATAACCATTTTCACGAATAAGCTCTAAGTGTGTGTGTGTGAAATCTATTGCTACCCATCAATTTTACAAGGTTACACTACCTCTCTTCGAGAATGTTCTCTTTCTTATGATGTGTCATTCCATTTGTTGTATTCAAAGGAACAACACATAAGCATCAATCCATGATATTATCAGAATAACAAATCAAATAAAATATTCCTCAAAATATTCATTCTTGTTAAAAATAATATTTTCTTATCTTAATGTGTTTAATAAGTAGAAACAATTATGCATAGTACCTTAAAATCACATCAATGTACACACATACCTGTGCTTATCATACCTTGGCATCACCATGAATTGACCAAGTTATTGATGGAAAGTGACATTGAAAGCAATTGTTATTTTGTCATTGATGTCAAGCCTTTACTGGTGAGACTATTGCTATCTATTTGAATACTATATCTATTATTGGTGAAGAAGATTTAACAAGAAGACCAAGTGAATGGTTGAGTTAAGGCAATTCAAAGGGTATTTGATCATTTGGCTCTCTGGCAAAGTAATTAGTTGTTTATCTTCAAAGACAGTTTTTCTGGCTGTTCTATGCCGAGCAAAGTTACTTATGATGAGCAAAGTTGCTTGTGCCGAGTAAAGTTGTTCGTGACGAGCAAAAAGTTGCTCAATGCCGAGCACCATTGAAATTGCCGAGTGGAAACAGTAATGAAGGCCGACTTACAGAAGTTTGATTATTGATGAGATTTGAGATCTCTGGCCGACTTAGTTGATTTTATTGGGATATGGAATGTTAATTAAAGATTGATCCACGTGATTTAATGTATGGGTAACCATAATTAATGCATGGTTTCAAGATTTAATTAGAGACTAATTTGGAGAAGTAAATGCAATGCAAAGATGGAATGATCTGTTGGATCTGACCTAACCTAAGATCTACGATCTTGTTTAAGCGGCAAAAGATTTATCTGACCTAGACAAAGAGGTATATGATAACCTCA
>MU226848.1:5919239-5948268 GCA_018584345.1 Thuja plicata
AACACTCCACAATCCTTCAAAAATCCCCAAATCACCAAGAGCTCTCCAATTCTCAAAAACCTGTTGTGAGAGAATGAATGACCAATTCCCCCTAAAGAGATTCAAATTCCCCTAATCATGCAAAGGTGAATGAAAACTCTCAAATCAATCCCTAGTTTAACTCAACTCCAAAATTGAAAGTAAATCCAATTTTAATTAAATAAAATGTGCTTTATTGCCACAACTCAAACTAGACTCCTAATTACAAGTTAAGATCTTTTGAATTTGAAATACCTTTCAACACAATTATGCACATGTAATTAATAAAATATTTAATTAAATAGATTAAATATTTATGTCCCAATAATGCATGCAACCAAATATTTAATTATTTAATTAATCATATAAGCTCATTCAATATAGTTTTCAATTAAATATTTAATTAAATCAAAATCTTCAAATATTTCAACTTAATTAATTATTTAAAATAAACTTAGGATATAATTAAATTATTAATTCAAATATAATCCATTAATTCACTAAACATGGAAAATCACTCAATAATCCAAAAATACCTGAAAACATGATCAAGCAAAAACACACACAAACTCAAGAGAGAGGGTATTCGAATTCTGTCAATCTAGACAAATCTGGATAAGGTAGTCATACTGAAACTCATCCTACATTAGGACGATTAGGCTTAGGTTAGGGTTTTGGATCTGTATGCTACCTCCCCTCTTTACCATTGAGATGAATATTTATGGGCATGCTCACTCCTGCCAATTCAGGGAAGACGATGCCCTGTACCTGCAATCCCGTCATCAAAGAACACGCATGTACATACATAACATAATATCACAATCAATGATAGGGATCGGTCGAATGTGTGGATCTCACTGAAGCAAGTAACTACGTCTCCGTCCTCTACCATAACAACATGCAAACAGATACATAAACATGATAACCATACACATGCAAGTATGGGGTAAGTACAATATAATCGAAACATAAATCATCACATCCTGATAATAACCATAACATCATAAACCATAATCACCATCACTGAAAGAATAGTAGCTCTCATGAAAGTAGCCCAAAATAATCTGGCCAATCAACTGAAACCAATGCCTAAAAGAGTATGGCATCACAAACTAAAAGCAAAACATGAGTGGGTACTACAGAAACTAGAAGGCCCTGATGGTGCGCAAAGGAGAACACATGAGAATCCTATAATGGAACCTCCAATGAAGGTGGGATAACAGATGTGTTGAATCTATCATATGTGAGGAGATGATGTCCTATAATATGTCCTCAACAACTACACTAGATGACTCAATGCATTGAGATACAATGTCAGTAAAAGTTGAAGGGGAATCCTCTGAACAGAGTCAATATCAATAGGAGGTGGAGGTGTAGAAGTCACAACACTAGTCTCAGGAACAACACATAAGTTCAAGTGACCCAAATTCACCTCAATATTCTCTCGTAAAGAAAGAGAGCTATTCTCTGAAAGTGGAGATGGTGGACCGAAATGAGAGAAAGAGTACAAGCGGGAAGAATGATCAACTATCCCTATTGCAATAATATTGCATGTCTCACTATCTTTGATGTGCACTAAATCTCATGTGAACTCAATTGTCTTCCCTATCTCATACTGAGTAATTTGATAGATAGAGAGAAGGTTAGAGGAAAAATATGGAACACATAGTACATCATTGAATGAACCATCATCAATGTCAATAGAACCTTTCCCGCATATAGTCATAATAGTGTTGTTCCCCATCAAAATGTGTGGGGTAGGAGAAGCCTCAAAAGAAGAGAATAAATATTGAGAAGATGCCATATGGTGTGAATCACTTGAATCTAGTAGCCATATAGAAGAGTGTGGACCAAAGGTTGCACATAATTCCTGACCCTTACCTCTATCCTATCCATCTCTCTGGAATGATGATGAAGAAGAAGACCTATGAAAAGTAGAAGAAGAAGGAATATTAATGTTTCTCTTCCTAAGAAGAGTTGTCAAATCTATCTTTTTTGGCATATCCATCTATCTTCTTCTCATAGCAATGAGACTCATCATGATTGGGATTTTTAAAATAAGCACACTTAGGTCTTTCTATCTTCAATTTTTTCTATTTAGGAGGAGTGCCAGAGGGGTGCTGAGAACTAGAATATTTCCTAGGCTCTATGGTCTGTGACTTTTGTTATGCTCTTTCTCCCCTTGATATGTCCGAGCTACCAATGATTTATTTTGTGATTGTGGAAGAGAATCCAACTGTGTGAGCTTGGACTGCTTACATGTTAACCGATCACAAAATACCTCAAAGGTAGGCATGAAAAATTGTGGATCCTAAGCATCCATAGTGGAGTAGAATGTAGAAGAAGACATCTGAGATTGACCTAAAAAATTAGAGTGTATCAGGTATATACACTCAGTGTCTGTTTTTCTCTTACCACAACCTTATAACAATGATCACAGTGATTTGAATTTCATCAAGAAATCCTCAATATATGAAAAGAATCAGGTGCCAAAGAGTTCAAATCTGCCTTAATCTAAAGTGCTCAAAATGTATTAATGGTCCTAAAAATATAATGAAACTTAGTCCACATATCCCAAGGTGTAGTGCAACCCTCAAGTTGAAACAAAATACTATCTAATTTTTTTAGGGAAAACATCCCCACGACCTCATCCATTTTGTTCATGTGTTTCATGACCTCAAACAGGTGAATAAACTGAGGTTGAACCTCATCCAAAAAGGACCATAACCCCTTGACATGAGAAAGTGGGGCATATATATCTTCTAGATGTGATAATTGTGCGAAGTAAGTATCTCAATAGAGGAAGGGTCTGTCATGTGAAATAGAGGAAAAATACCCCCCAAAATACAATAATCCAAACCCTAGCACAAATCTAAAAGCTAGAAAATGTAAAAATGAAAAAAAGAACTATTATGTGATCTCTATGTACTTGGTGAAAAATATTATGAAATTAACTATAGATCTAGAAATATAACTGAAACACCTTTCCAATGCCTATTCATTTTTGAAAACGGAGTCCGGATGCAAAAGATATTCCTCCGGGAAGGAAAAAATAACTTTTGACTTTGACTGGCAAAAAACCTTGCAATATGGAAAAATCAGAAAACCTCACCTCAAAAAATAGCTCCATGTTGGAATCACCTTTCTGACGATATCTTGTTTTCCCAAAAATGCCTCTGTTTTCTTAAGATACGACCAAAAAACCACCGATAGGTAAAAAAAATGCAAAACTAACACTAACGACTAGTGGTTAGTTTGTTGACTGCTAGTGGCTAGCAGTTGGCAGTTAGATTAAATGCTAGTAGTTAGTCACTGGCGATTAGAATAAGCGCTAGCAGTTAGAAGAAAACCTCTAGCGGTTTTATAACCGCTTCACATAGAAATTTTAAAAACAAATCTTGAAAATCGTGCCTCCGTCTGTATGGCCAGGAGGCAAATTTTTTCCCCAGATGCTCTGGTGACCAAAATAGGTCAAATTTTATATCAAAATTCATCAAATCAGCCTTTTGAAGTTGATGGTGAGGTCCATTTGGCCCAAAGTGCTCTAAATTTTTAGGTACCCTCTGGAACAAAGAAAACCCTACAACTTTAAACCCTTGTAGAATTGGCTAGGTATGTCCGATTTGAATGAAAAAAAAGGCGATTCTAGCTATCTAGAACCTTCTGGATCTAATTGTGAGATCCTAATTACCCCAAGTTTCACAAAAAATCTTTTTTTCTAATAAAATCTCAAAATTGATGAACATGAACCTGCAAGGTAAGCTCTAATACCATGTTAGAATTCAAGATTGGTGAATTCCCACAAGCCCAATAATCACCTGCATGCAAATACCATACCATGTACAAGAGAAAATACTCAAATAATAAAGTTCAGAAACAACTAGAATTGAATTAATCAGAATGAATTATTATTATTATTTTTTTTTTTGATAGGCAATGGCCGATGCCTTTTATTAATTTATATAAAAAATTTACATCCCCGTTCAAAGAGGGCACCGAGGGAAAAGAATGGGGGAAAGAAAAACCATCGGTATGGAATGAGATTGTAGAGTCCAAAAAAACTATCTAATAATACATGCCCAATATAATTTCTGGGTTACAATGAGGAGGATAAGGCCTCTTACATTTTAGCAAAATTCTTAAGTGCCCAGGGAGCCAGCCACTGGGTTAATTATATCATAGTTGTAATATCTATAGGGGACTATTACAAATTATACAAAGTTCTTTTTGTTCACTTCTCTCTTTTAAATTAGTCCCTATGATGCTATCTTTGGATTCTCGACTGCTCTCCTTCTTCTCTGTTTCAGGGTTAGTCTCTAAAAACAAAGATAAATCTTAATATTGGGAGTTTAGAAAATATACCTGTTGGTTTGTTTAAAGATACATAAGATGAATATTCAATATATTCTTCAGACCTGTCAGTTACTGATAGAGAAAAACCAAACTAGTCCCCAGTGTACTTTTTCAATCATAAATTTAATTTAAACTTCATTATTATATGTTGAACCAACAATCTAGAAATCTAAGAAGTGAGCCTAATCTATTAAATGGAATAGAATATGCCTATGTTGATTTGGAAAATTTCCTTTTAGCCTAATTTCATAATCATATCTCTCTTTGTTCCCCATGGGAGATCCTAATATACACATGTCATTTAAAAACTATGCTAGAGAAAGTGTGTAGCTTTACTATTTTGACTTAGGATACCAATCTTCCTTGATAATTACTGCTAGAGAAAGTGGACAAACTAGGTTAATCTGATTTATTCTTCAAATTTCTAATAGTCCAAATAGAAAAATAATAAGAAGAACCATTTTATCATACATAAGGAAATATAATAACATTGTTTAGAAGTAACATTGTTCAAAAAAATAACAACATAACCTTATTTACTGTTTGTTACCAGCCTTATGTATCATAATATTTCAGAAGAATGAATTTAGGTTAATAAACTCTTATTGTAACTTTCATCTTAAAGTTAATATCTTATTATAAAAGAACATTTAACAAACACTGTCTATATATATATATAAGATAATGTATATATCTAAGATAATGTATATATAAAAGATAATGTATATATATATTCTCATATATATATATATATGTATATTTGTATTTATAATAATTAGATTAGACCAGAATTCTTAAAAATAAAATACAACATAATCTGTCATAAATAAAATTAACACCCGCTTGAACAATTGCATCGACATCTTTAACAGGTTTATCATAAGTCTATTCTCAAGTCTATAGAAATAAAAGAAACTTACCTAGGAATGGTAATAAACCTTATCTCTATCCCAACACTTATTTAATTTTATTACTATCTTTCTAAGCAACAAAAAATGGACTCATCCTTATTTAAAAGCACTGTTCCTACTATATTTTGCACTTTTTGGTCCCTGCACTTTCTCCCATATCAAGATTCTCCTCTACTTCCTATGTGTCAGATTCACTAAAACCTTCTCTATCTATATTCTCCACATCGTCCTCATTTAAGAAATAGTCAAACCAATCTTCCTCCAGAGGGTATCTCACATGAAGAAAAATGAATAGGAAATCTACATTTCTTCAAATAGAAGGAGTGGTTTCAATAAAGGAGTCCAAATCCTCATTTATGAAGATAGGATAAGAGGGGACTAGTTTACCACCTATTGAAGGTACATCATAGAATCCAGACTTTGGTATTGTTAAATATGCTCTAATGTTTTGAATGAATTTTTCTAGATTGTTCAGATATTGTCTTTTGAAGATCCGTCTACAAAGGCATCCAATGTATTCTTTGTCTGGATCAACCTGTACGGAAGAGGCTATAAACATAGTTGGGATGTCTGAATTAACTCTAAAATGATCCATATTCGTGATGAATTCCTTGCCCAAAATCCTAAATACTGCTCGAAAGGACTAAGTTATGGGTGGTTAACATAATAGTTTTCAATCTTTTGATGGAGTTTTGTTCATCAAAAGCAATCTAAATCCTAGAGATTTTGAGTTTGATAGCAGTATAAATTTTCTATGGAGGATAGGACACACAAGGAATAAGTTTAAAAGGATTAATCATGGGGAGGTAATATATAACCTCAGAGGTCATTTTAGTTCTGTTAGAGAAGGGAAACTAATTTATACTGTCTAGCTGACTTAACCATCCATCGGGGCATAGAAATATGATTGTTCATACTTTTGTTTGGTTTTATAATATCTTCATAATTTTAAACCTTAAGTATTCTTATTAGTTCATAAGTTTATGGTTATATAATGGCGCATGTGGTCATTAAATCATAATTAGGGTCTGTCTATCAATTTGTATATATTCTATTTCAAGAGTTAAAAATAGAGTGACAAGCCTAATCTAAAACCTAACTTGTAATATTTACGTTCCATAGATCCCATTGTTATGTATGAAGTCCTAATAATCCAAATATCTTATAATATAAATATATTTCTCTGACTATATATTTATATTATATGATAGTAAATCTATCTGTATATTCAAGGTAATATGGAGAAACTATTATACATATTGAAACTTATTTCTATGAGGTCGTCAAAAATCCTTAAAAATCATGAAAGATATTTATAGTTCTTGTTACTCTTTTTATTCTTGAGTCTGTTAACCCACACCTTTAATAAAGCCATACTGTTTTCTTCAAACATAATAGAGTTATTTGTACTTCATGTAGATTAAAGTACATATCAGTTCATGCCAAAAGAGAGAAAATTTCTGTGGACATCTTAAACCTAAATTTAAATGCCTATTTGACACATATTTCATAGAAAGGGGTAAAAATCCTTAATCTACTCAGGAGTATTCCTTTAGAAATTGTAAATGATTCTACTTTTGAAACGTGAAATCTTAATCTATTAATCTAAAGAGAGGAAGGTCTTAATAAAACAATCATACATACGACAACAATTATATAATACCATTTTAATTAAATATCTTCATAATTGTTCAAATATAAACATCTGTAATTATAATCCATGAGAGTCAGTCATCTATTCCCAATCTATACAAAACAAGAGAGATAATTAAACAACTTTTACATAATATTTTAGGAATTATTTGTTCGTCAACTATATACCAAAAATGGAATCTATTAACCTCGATTACTGTAGACACCTAAAATTGGGCAGGTGTCCTAGAATCATTCAAATATGCAAATCTCAGCCAAATGCTCTAATTTTCATCCAAATGGATCAAAATCAATTCAAATGGACATTTATCAATCAAAGTGGACAAAATAAGTTAAATCAAAGGATTAATTAACCATGACATCAAATAATCAAATATAAGCCTAAAAGGATCAATCAAAATTATAGAATTGATTTTAATCAATTAATTATATAGTTTAAATCAAAAATCAAATTGAACCTATTCATCCCTACATGGTTAATTTAATTAATTGATTGAATTAAATAATCTTAATATCTTTCAACATGAATTTGAGCAACCAATGGGAATTGAGAACACAAAGCACATGGATCACTCCTAAATTTGAATCTCAATCACTCATTTTCAACTTTGAATCTCAATCACTCAAATTTGTCCCTTTGTCTCAACCTTTGAGACAATCATTTAAATTGTCCCCCCATTTGAAACCATCTCAAAGCCTTTTAGTCAACCAAGGCTTAATCATGATCAATTAACTCTACCCCCTACAGTTGGGAATTTGCTATAAATACAAGCCATTTTAAGAATAATCATATCCTAGAAATTCAAATGCAAAGCATCAAACCTATTAGGGATTTTTCTTGAGAAATCTGTATAAGCATCAATGCTTGACTCTATGACTCCCAACTTCTGATTCCAGCGAGTAAAAACACTAATTAATGAGGATTTGATCCTCCTTCAACTTCGAGCTCCACAGACTCAGGCGGGTGTACCTCTTTAGACTCACTACTTCATAATGAAATCCTATAGTGGATTAGGGGTTCTTACAATGATCTACTAATGTCTTTTGCTGCAATTGATGTAGAGATTAGAAAGCCAATCCATGATATTAACAAAAGTAAACAATCATTGCAGAAAAATGGCAAATGTGACAAGGATATTCATCCTTCTTCTCTTTGAGTTTAAAACTCAAGTAGGCTAACCTCTTAGATTCAATTCTTCAATGAATCACCAACAATATCTGTATTATTCAATACAGATTTTGGACATTCATGCTCTTTAAATAGGAAATGGAAAACGATTTGATTTTAAAAGATTGATGATGAGAACTACTTATCAGAACTTAGACTAGTGCCTAATCCTGGGCAAAGAGTCCGATGAGACATAAATCTATAGAAAACCAATTAATAAGAACACAAACAAGATCCCAGATAGAGTGCCTTACAAAATATCCTCTCATTCTCACATCTATCTATCAAATTTTCATACTAATACCCAGCCCTCTGGGATTACTCACATGGCTGACTCCTTCCTTGAAGGAAGCTCACAAGTAATTGCACAGTTACCTTGTAACCGACATGTTCAAAATGCCTTACAAACTAAACATACAAATGCATGGAAAAAAGCACAAAAAGACACCACAGATCTGAAAAAGGGGATTCCACTATATTTTATTAATGCATTTCTACTTCAAAAAATTCCAATAGACCAAAGCTTCAAAACCAAACAATAATATCAAGTCTTCTATGCAGCTGTAAATTCACCATCCTTGTTACCATGGAGAAAAATCCAGATATAGGAGAAAAGGAAAAACCAATTCAGTCATCAACACCTGTCCTTCTCTTTCAAGAAAATATCTACAACTGCTTCTTTCTCTAACTACAAAAATGTGATTTGGTCTCGACTCAAATGGTTTGCAATATCAGAATCCTCATTCTGAGACCTTTCCGGTGATATATGATACTTCATATTTTGGACAAAAATTGCCCCCTGAACCATTAAAAAGACTTTCCCTTCCCGTGCATATTTCCTGAATAATTTTGAAATATTTGTGCCTTTTTCAATAGTCAAACTATTGAATTGAAAATAATTTTATTTAAAAAATCTGCATATTTTATCTTTTTATCCTTATTTCACCTTTTTATCCTTATTTCACTAGAGATTTAATCAGCTTGTGACACTTGTCAATCAGGCTTAATGGTTTAGTGGTTAGATGTTGAGCACTTTACCATTAAGCCATCAAGTCAACCCTAGGATCTCTTTCAACTTGCACACCCTTTAATTCCTCCTTTTGTGAGATGAATATATGCATATATTTCAAATTAATCCCAGACTAAACCAGCTTGTGACACTTGTCACTCAGGCTTAATGGCTTAATGGTTAGATGTCATGCATCTTTTCCTTAAGCCATTAAGTCAACCCTAGGATCTCTCTCAACTTGCACACCCTTTAACTCCTTACTTGTTGAAATAAATTCAATTTAAAATTCATTTAAATCTGCAAATTTACCAGATTGCACCATGTGGCATCCTCTGATTGGTCTGCAGGTCCACTAGGCACCATGTGTCATTCTCTGATTTGCCACCTCTATAATGCTCCAGATTGTGCCACTTGGCAATCTCCTATTGGCTCTATGTGTCCACTAGATGCCAGGTCACCTACCCTGTGTCACGTGGCATCTTCTAATTGGCTGCCTCTACATTGCTCCAGATTACGCCATGTGTCTACCTTGCCACATGTCACAATCGCCTTAATGGATTAATGATATCTTCCTTGCAACTTTCTCATTAAGCAATTAAGTCATCCGTTGATCTTGGTTGTCTCTAGATTTGTTCCCAAACCTACAGTCTTTTTTCCAACTCACCTGCCATGTCACATTCACGGGTCCCACCAAAATTGGTTGTTTCTTACTTTGGGCACAATTTTCAAGGTGATTCCTAGGCTCCTGTGCATGCATAGCCTTCTCTTGCTTCTTCAAATTACTATTTGTGGCTTGTTGAATTTAAATATCTATGTTTCCCACTTCCTGCTCAATGTGGGATAAATCCTTTTGAGTTTTTAAAAATCTTCTTTTCTTTTTTAATCAAAATTTGTGGGCCCCACTAGCGCACTGTATTCCTCCAGCCATGAGGCCGACCAAATGGCCTCTTGGCTTCTTATTTACTATGGATATAAGCGTTGTAGTATTTAAATACTCAAAAATACCCACACACAGGCAATGTGGGATAATGCAACTTTCATTTTCAAGCCTTTTGAGACTTCTCTGGATGCTTCGCTGAACATTGCTATGTGCATTGCTTTAATGTTTTTCTTTTAAAACATTTAATACTTCTCTTCAAACTGCTGCATGGACTATGCAGATCACATTTGACATTGCTTAAAAGTTTTGAAGCATTCCAAATGTCTCCTCCAAATCCATCGCAACTCCTTCCTTTATGTTTTGCACAACATATACTCTCAAGCAACTTTGCTATTTGCATTTGCTGGGAACAATTAAAATGCTTATTTTATATTTAGCGCATAGTTTGGATTGGGGAATTACAGACTTTATCCCCTATTCTCCCACGCAGGGTCTCCAGTTTAACATATTGTGCAAGCTGTAAAATCATTTGCTTTGGAATTTCAACATGTTTTGGCAGGTCTCCAAATGCCATGTCATGCGCATCACTTTCTCAAATGCCCAGCGCAGACCAAAGGCTTTACACCTGCCAATATAATTTGTATTATCTTGTCCTCCCACATGTAGCTGCACTGACAGCTCTTTGTCTCATATTTACATTTTAATTTTGTTTTGTATGCACATGTATTTGGAGATGGAGATTCCTCCACATACTGCACAAGACTCCATTCTCTTATTAATTGTGCAGCCCCTTTGGCCAACATTTAAAAATTTTATATTTGCCAATTGCATTTGGATTTACAATCCTTCAGAAAGCTACGCAAACCTTTGTCTTCAATTTGTAAATCAAACTTACTTATCTTAACATATCAGATCTTCTATGTTCTATGTAAGCAACATGCTTAGTGTGGGCTCCATGGGGTTCTTCTACTTATGACCATGTTTGAATGCTACGTGGACTTTGCTTGGTCTCATCTCCAATTCCGTGCATAGGCTTTGAAAATTGACAATGCCTTGTCAATGCTTCCCATTTCCAGCAGGGACTTCTCCCTTGACATGATACCGTGGACTTGCATTGAACTTGTTTTAAGTTTTTTCACACATCATCTCCATCATACACAACTTCTATTTGCATTTGTTAGGAAGTTTTAATGTTTTAAAAAAAAAAAAAAGCAAACATCCCATTTATATTAGTGCACAATCCTACTCCAGTTGGTCTAGTTTTGATGCTGCATACATTTGTTTGTAATGTGCTATTGAACATTGCACATGCTATGAGAATGCTGGCAAATGTTTTTGAACTGCGGATAAACACTCACAACATATCATGAGCTTGAATGTTCTAAAAACTCTTTAATGAATCCATTTATGCAAACAATGAGATAAAATTTTGTTGCAGCATCCTGTAAACACAGTGCCCATCATTGCCTCGATGCGTGTCCAAATTCATCCCCAAGCTTCAATTTTAGAACATTGACCATTAAAACTTAGTTTTCAATCACTTCTGCACAATGTTTAAAACACATAAACTGCTTCTGGAATCACCCTTAAAAACTGATTGAATCATATCAAAGGACCTTGACACTTGGCATAATTTTTCATTCACCAACCATGAATACAAAAAAAAGAGGGCTTCATCAGATTCAAACCCATATGATAGATACAACTGATCAAACTTGCCCATTTTGAAAAACTAATTCTGTCCACACTACCAATATGCACAAATCACCTTTAAAACTGACTTTGAAAACTCATCATCTGAAACCTTCATGAACTAGAATCTTGGGTATTTATTCATTCCCATACAAGGAAAATGAATCCACAATTATCTCACTCAGAAAACCATAAGGTGAAAAACCAACAAACACCAAATTCAGCCTATTAGAAACATTCTGGAATAAAATAGTGAAATATGCAGAAGTCTGATTTGAAAATGGCTTAAGAAAGTGAACAAACGGATTGGTAGAGACCCAAAAATATCAAGGGAGAGTCACTCCTAGGTATACAATGTAGAACAACCCTCAATTATTCTTGACCTTGAACCGGGTGCAAACTGGGAGACCTCCAAGTAGGTCACTTAAAATATGGACTATGCACATTCAATGAAACTTAACAAACTACAAATGAAAAGGCTTTGGAAAAATGATCAAACAAGCACATGGGGGGATAAAAATGGACATGAATACTCTCTCACATGCCTACAAAATAGTACAAAAACCCTCATGCTATGAACATAAACCGGTCATAAAAGAGAACCTCCGAAGTGAGCCACTTTATAAAATTATGGAAAGACACAAATGCAGATGTAATATTTGCACAGACTGCCTTTGGATTCCTCTTGCAAAACATATCAGATTAGCTCCTGAATCTTTGAAACTTTCCAAGTTGGTAAAAACTCAAACATGGAATGCAGATATCCAACTAACTCATCATGACCATCAAGTGACACTGAGAAATCAACATGCAAAGTCAACCTCCTGGATGAATAATTATTTGATACACATAAAACTGAATAAAATCTATTTGGTTTTCACTTCACAGAGACGTCAAATGGAACATTTAAGATCTGAACTCCTAAATATGGATTCACCTTCACATGAATAAAACACATTTTCAATTAGCTTATTCTGATCCTCAACTGGCCAATTAGTATAAGTCCCCAAAGTCAACCCTTTACCAACTTCTGATTTCAAAATTAGTGAGACTATAAATCTGACTTGAAATTAGCTAAGGAAATTAATCAAACGGATTGGCACATCTCTAAAAATATTCATGGTAGTACATCCCCATGACTAAAATATAGTTCAACAATCCTTTCATCATGAATATCAATTGGGTACACATTATAAGATCTCAAAGTAGGCAACTTCATAACCCTCCAATTCAGATTCTGAGACACAACATAAATTACAAACATAATAGCCTTGGGAAATTTATCAAATGAACTCATAGGAGTCTGCAAATGAAAATGGAGCTTCAATCTCATGCCTAAAACACCTTAGACCCATCTTTATATCATGAAACGTAATCAGACCAAGGATACAAGCATGTTAAATAGGTCACTTGGTAACAACTGAATAAGTGTAAAAATGCAGACTTGTGTGAATACCTCCAAATGACCCTCTTCAAAACACATCCAAACTATGATATGAAAGTTGGAACCTATTAAATTTTCCAAATGGTAGGTGGTAAACACATATCCCAAGCGGATTCTCATGAAAAACATTGGGTCATTCTTTACAAGAACCCAAAATAGGCCTTCTTCACAAGATTTTTAGGACAACAATTCATACTTAGGGAAAATTTTTAGTATGGTCACTCCAAAATGCATCCGGATTTTGGAGTTCCAACAAAACCTATAGCCATTTTTACAGCAAATCGGAGCATAATTGAAAGATCATCAAAGCAATTGAGCATTATGGAGAGCATTTTAGTTGCATTTGAATTCTTTATTGTCATCACTTGAGAGAATTAAGCTAGATTTAGGCATACTTTTATCAATTTCTCATTCTAGGATTGTCACTAGCAGAGATTAAGGCTGAGAGATTTAATAGCATACTAGTTAGAGAACCATGAGATGTTTAGTGATTTGATTACAATTCTTTAGCTTAAATTGTTTATATTTTCCATAGAATTTTAGTTAAATAAATCAATCTCATGAAGGTGTAATTAATTCACACACAAATGACACCCACCGTGGGGCTTTAGGCCTCTCAATCACCATTTTTCAAAATTTTATGTGTTTTTCTTCACTTTTATGCAAATTTTGTAGATTTTCAAAGAAGTGACGCCTATGCACATTCTAATGACGCTTGCCAGAAGTTAAACAATGCCTGCAAAAATCCTTCTATGTCTGTCTTTATGCTTCTGTCGCTTGTGAGATAAATTGTCACACCTGTGAGAGGAAAGCATCACCCGTGATTCGGGAAAAGCCATCTGTAAACTGTTATTTGACGCCTAATAGCTTTTATTTAGTGCAATTTGTAGTTTCTTTAATGCCTGTCATTTAAAGTTTCATGCCTAACAGGGTTAAATAATGCTTAAGTCACTGGAAAGAAATGCCTATGCTATTTTAAATAACACTTAGGAACATTTAAATGATGCCTGCTAGTTGTTAAATGCCACCTACTGCTTTCTGTATTCTTTTATTGATTAATCTTTAATTTCAAATTTTTAACTCTGTGTCTGTGTTTTTTCTGTAGATGAACATGCATCCAAAAGGGCAAAAACTAGAATGCAGGGTTACAAAGGAAAGAAAAGAGGTAAGAGCCCTTAAGAAATACTCTAAAGATCTGCATAACGCTAGTATTTTAGAGAATCTAGAGGTAGAAGAACACTTGTATGAGTACTACATAAAGGTTAGTAGTGCATACAAGAAGAAATTTCCCACTCTCAATTAAGTTTATGCTTTAAGCTCTTAAAAGTTGTTTTTTGCAAATTTTAAAGAAAGGACTTAGTTACATTTTTTCTTTTGCAAGTTTTTCTTCACTTTGATCTTTTGTGTTGACTAACTTGTTGGAGGAGCTAGAGTGGGAACTATCGCCACTAGGTGAGTAGAAAAACAAGCAAAAAACTCAAAAAAGTGCCTAGCCTTTGCTAGCTACAAAAAAGAGGTATTCTTCTCATCAAGCTTGTTTTCCCTTAACTTGTGGCATTTTGTTTAAATCTAGCTAATTAGGAAGGCAAATAAACCACACACTTCAATTATAAGAACCTCTTTGTAACGAGGTTGAAAAAGAATCATTTTTGTTTGAAGTATTTTGAACAAGGAACAACAATAGGGATATGCTCTTCACTTTTTAAGTGAATCAAATTCCCAAACTTGTTGAACCAAGTTCGCTTTCTTGCTTTCATATACATAGTAGTTAAAATAGAGCTTTAGAGGGCCTACCTCCTGAGAATTTCCTTACGAGGACAGTGAGAGGGAATGACCCAAAGTGGGAGACAATCGCTTTTGCTGTGATACTATCCATCCCACTATAAATAAATACATTCTTCCTTAATGGGAAGGTGACTAGATTGTGTGCAAGTTTCTTCACTTCCTTGAGTAGTACTCCGGGATTGCACAAAATCATACTTTTGTGCATGTGGGAAGTCCGCAAGGGGGTAAAAGAACTTGGCATAGTTTATAACGGAGGTGATCATTAAAACCCAAATAAGTAGCAAGCCTACCTTTTAGAGCAAAAGTGTTTAAAAGACAAATCTGACTTTAGTTAGAATTGCGTGGAAGATATTCTTGTTATATACATGTTAAAATGATCAAGAACATACACATTTAGTGTTATTTTAGGGACATGGTGCAAACTTGATGTGTGTGTTGCGTTTGTTTCAAATTTTCAAGAAAATATTCTACAGACTTGATCAAAACATAAAACCTTTTAAAAACAAAAAATTATAGGAAAAACAATCTGGATCTGCAAGGTGCCGCCTGTGAGCAGTTAAATGATGCCTGTGATACTTTAAACAAAACCTGGCTGAAATTAAACACCGTGTAAGTCACTGGAAAATGATGCCTGGAAACATTTAAACAACACCTATCAACAGGCAAAATCTGCCTGCTTCACTGCAGAGTGCGGCCTACATTAATTCCAGTCGACACTTGTTAACAGTTAAGTCATGGCTACACATAGGCAAGTGACACCCATAAACAAAGAGGGGAAAATAGTGGATGCTTATTGAAGAATTGGAGAAAACTGGATTTCATATTTGAGTACCCTTTTGGGTTTTCCAGCTTTTCATAAGTTCAAATTGATCAGAATCCTTAGTTTTGTACATTTTACAAAAAATCATAAGGGATTAATCAACTTAAGTGAGAAAGCCAACATTTTTAACGCAATTAATGTCCATGCCAGCTTTTACTCGATCTCACTACATTAAAAACACCCTGCAATCAGACGGTTCATATCTAAGGCAAGAGTTTCCTTTTCCAAGTGACACTTTTACTTCTTTGAGACCAACACAAGAACCTACAAGAGAAGAAGAACCATATATGTCTTTCCCCTTTGGAAACATGGACCCCGATCAAATAAACCATGCTAATAAGGATATGAATAACAATGGATGTGGTGCAGTTGATAATAATAACAACGGGGGAGGAATTGACCCTAATAACCAAGGGTTAAACAATAATAATAATAGAGGAGAAATGGACCCTAACAACCAAGGGTTAAATAACAACAACAATGGGGGAAATGTTGACCCTAATGATGAAGAAGCAACCGATGAGAAGGTTAAGGAGGCCATGCAAAGCCCATTCTTCATGAGACTCATGGAGAAAGCGTTGGATAGAGATAGGTAGAATTACTTTTTAGACCTATCCCAAGCGGGTCTTAAACTCCCTCATGATTATGATGTCAATCAACTTAAACAAAAAGAAGTCGAGGAAAATCCTATTGATATCATGAAAAAACAATTCAAATTATTCCAAATGCAATTGGACACAATGAAACAATGCAGGGCTCCTAAACGCTTTTCCATCAAAGCTTTGTGTCCTTTTCTATTTGATAAAACCCTAATTATGGTCCCATTCCCAAATAATGTCATTTTTCCTAAATATGATAAGTATGAAGGAGAATCCATTCCCCAAGATCATTTAAGGGAATTTTGTGCATTAATCCTTGAGTTTATGCATGATACAATGTATTTAATAAGGTTTTTTCCTAGGAGTTTAGTAGGCATGGCAATGGAGTGGTTTTCCAAGTTACCCCCCGACATCCAAACTTTCGAAGAATTGGCCTCCAAATTTGTGACTCATTATTCCTACAATATCAAACATGAGGTTATGATGATAAATTTATGTAATACCAAGAAACAAGAGGGATAAGGATTCCTACTTTTCTTACAATGATGGAGAGCGGTATTCGCTAGATACCCTTGAAGTGTACCTGAAAAAGAGAAGATGGACATCTTTATTTTTAGCTTAACTAATGAGATGAATTATCGGTTAAGGTTACAATGTCCAAGGTCTTTCCAAGAACTAATTGAGAATGGGGTTACCATGGAAGAGGTATTGGTCAAAAGTGGAGAACTTAAGCTTTATAAAAACAATAACAATAATACCTCCAATAACAACCAAAATAGAAATCCTCCTAACAATAACCGGTTTTGGATGAGGAAT
Organism: Thuja plicata; assembly: GCA_018584345.1. Classification (NCBI taxonomy): domain Eukaryota; kingdom Viridiplantae; phylum Streptophyta; class Pinopsida; order Cupressales; family Cupressaceae; genus Thuja; species Thuja plicata. The sequence continues at coordinate 5,936,388 of MU226848.1, forward strand.
AACAACAAAGGAGTGGTCAATAATGGAGTTGTAGAGGAAAATAATTTGAAGGCCACCCCTTTAAATCTTATAATAGGATCCTCTCCAGCTAATAATGTGACTCAAGACCCCAAAGTACCTTTCAACAACAATACTAACAATAATAACTTTGAGAAAAACCAAGGGGCTAACAAGCCTAAGACATTCTTTACACCAACTCCTAAAAGGACATTCAAACCTTTGGGTGAACCATTTGAGAAGGCATTGAGAACCCTCATTGCTAATAAGATTATTTACTTACCTAGGGCTCAACCATATGAACCACAAATCAAACCTACATGGTGGAATGAGTCTAGTTATTGTGAATACCATAGGAACCGAGGACATAAAACAAATGATTGCATGCATTGGAGACACGTAGAGAAAGATCTAATTTATAATGGTGTGATTAAGGTAGAAGGACATAAAAATAACAAAGACCACATGAAATTTAAAACTCCTTTCTACGAACATGAAAAAGGTCAATCTTCCAATGCTCACAATGGAGGCAAAAATGGCAATAATTCGAGAGGCAACAACAATGTAAACTTTTCCCATAGCTATGACAATACTATTAATGCCCTATCTGGACATGATAGTACTATCAATGTTGTGGTAATCAAAGAAAAAACTAATCAAGAGACCTCTAATGTTGTAACTAGGGGGCAAGCAGCAAGAGTTACCCTACAAGGAAGTGCCCCTAAAACTTTTGGTCTTACTTCAACAACTACTTTGGCTAAACCAACATCTTGTTCAATAAAGCCTTATAGTTTGGTGGATCAATTGCACATAACTCCAGCACAAATCTCTATCTTGGAGTTGTTGAAACTATCTCCTAATCACAAATAAATCTTGGAAAAATCCCCAGTGGAGACTAATGTTCCTATAACCTTGGAGGAAGATAAGTTTCAAAATATGGTAGGACATCTCATAGCTCCTCATTGCCTTTCATTCTCCGAACAAGATGATATGTCTATTACCCACTCTCAAAAATTTTCCTTGCATATAGAAGTGTCAATCCAAAGGCATAGGATTAAGAGAGTTCTCATTGATGGGGGAGTCTTAATATTTGTACATTGAACCTTGTCAAGTCTTTAGGGATATCCGAATCATCGATTAACCCTAAAAAGAAAATTACCATTAAGGCTTATGACGAGGAAGAAAGGTCTTCAAAAGGCATGATTGTTTTACCTATTCAAGTGGGACCTATCAAAAAAGACACCATATGTCAAGTTCTTGACATGAAATTAACTTATAATATCTTATTGGGAAGACCTTGGATTCATGAGATGCAAGCGGTACCTTCTACTTATCATCAATGCATAAAGTTTCCACATAGGGGTGAAGAGATCAAAATTGGAGGAGATTCTAATCCCTTTCAATATTTCAACACATTGAAGCCAAGTCATGAATTATTTATTCCTCACAATAGGTAAGGAGTCATCCCTAATGACACTAATGTAGAACATAAAGAAGAAATTTTGAAGTTGACATCAAATGCTACCTCCATCTCAAACCCTAATCAAACTAACTCAACTACATCAACTAAGGGAAAGGAAAAGATGAGTTATGAGGGTCAAAATTCACATGATAATTCAGTTAAGACTTCCACTTTGAAGATGGAAATTTTGAAGCCTTCCAAGGAAGAAAGAGAACAAGCTAAGAAGGATCAATATCAAAAGATGAGTGAATTGATACATACCTTTGAAAAACAATGTAGAATCAACTCCAAGGGAGTGGGGGAATATTCTGTTTCCCTATTTTATTTACCAACCTCTCCTAGGACACATGGAAAACCATCAAGTACTCATCCCCCTCGTAAATATAACTCTTATTTTGCAAGAGAGAGTGACAAATCTGCTTTAGAAAAGGAGGAATAAACTTCAAATAGTCCCATGGAAAGAGTACACCACATCAACATTCAAACTGATCAATATGGAAAAGGGTATCAAATTATGAAAAAAATTGGATATAAGGGAAGAGGACCCTTAGGAGTCTAGAATAGAGGATTGCTAGAACCCATTGAACCAGCTTGGAGATCAAAAGAAGAGAAATCCAGAATAGGTTTTCAACACAAAGGAGAAAGTTCAAGTCCAATGCATGATTTTCATGAACATGTGCACATGGTAGGTTCCGAGAGTGAAGATGATTCTAGAGATTATGAGTGGGATTCCTTTTCTGAAGATTCTTGTCATGACATAGAATTTGATGTTATTCACACATATGCAACTATTTCCAATATCACAAGTCAAGACAATGAACATCAAGGTTCGAATTCTAAACAAGTGTCAAGTGAACCTCAAGAATCCAACATAGGTCAAGCATCTAGGAATAATCAATGGATAAGTGAACCTTGGGTACCTTCATGGGGGGGTGATTGAAATGTTGTATTTAATCCACATGCATTCTTTCCCATGGAAATCAACGAGGACTCTAGTGAAGGACATTTTGACCCTAATTACATGGAACATCTTGAGGAAGCCCATGTCATAGAACTAAGTTATACAATGTACGAACCTTCAAATGAGGTCATGTCCTTAAACCCTTCGAATGACAATTTTTCAAATGAATCCTTAGCCTTAATGCACCCCGAACTCATTGATTGGGATTTATCTAGATCAAATGACTTATTATTCCTTCCCAATGACCTTGCAATGGCTCAATACCTAAATGCGGTCGAGCCATATTCTTGCATCAATGAATACAATACAGACATAATGATAGAGCTAGGGGTCCAACCTCTTAATCCAAAAAATAAAAAATAAAAAAAACAAAAAAATGAAAAGGTCTAGTGGTAAAAACCACCATGTGGCAATGCTAGAACCTAAAAAAGTAAAAATATCAGATGTTTCCAAAGTTGAAAACCCAATTGTGGCACCTAAGGAAGAGAGGTTGGATACCCTACCCAAACATGAAGATGAAAGGTCACCCATCCTTATTGAACCAATGGAGAAAGTTAACATTGGCACCGAAGAGGATCCCAAGTTTATTCATTTAGCAACATCTTTCAGTCCATCAGAAAGGAAGAAGTTCATCGAATTCTTTCAAGAAAAATAAATTAACTTTGTATGGTCTTATGCCGACATGCCAGGGTTAGATCCAAGATTTATAATGCATCATTTAAATGTGAAACCCGGGGTAAAACCCATAAAGAAAAAATTGAGAAAGATGCACCGTCATGTGGCATTTTTAGTAACAACAGAGTTGGAGAAGCTACTCAAGGTTGGATTCATAAGAGTGATTACATATGCAGAATGTATATCAAACATTGTACCAGTCACAAAACATGAAAAATCCATTAGAGTTTGCATGGATTTCATAGATCTCAATCTTTCTTGCCGAAAAGATGATTTTTTTCTACCTAACATTGATGTTATAGTGGACTTAACAATGGGTCATTCTATGTTTTCCTTGATGGATGGATTTAGTGGATACAATCAAATTCAAATTTCACCCTAAGACCAAGAAAAGATAGCTTTTACATGCCCATGGGGAAACATGATGCCCTTCGGTCTCAAAAATGCCGTAGCAACTTACCGAAGAGAAATGACCACCATCTTCCACGATATGATGTATACCTTTTTAGAAGACTATGTGGATGATATTCTAGCAAAGTCACATGAAAGAAAGGATCACTTACCAATATTATAAAATATCTTCACAAAGTTAGAGCAATTCAAAGTGAGACTCAATCCAAAGAAATGTGCTTTTGGGGTACAATCCAGCAAACTCTTAGGTTACATTGTTTCTGCAAAAGGCATTGAAGTAAATCTAGAGAAAGTGCAAGCAATAATGGACATGGAAATTCCTAAGAATATTAGCCAAATGAGGTCTCTTCAAGGAAGGATTCAATCTATAAGGAGATTCATTTCCCAATTGGCGAAAAAATGCCATTCATTCACAAGGTAACTACATAAAGACACCATTTTTACATGGGATGAGGAGTGTGACAAAGCTTTCACATTATTAAAAACATACTTGGTAAATCCACCCATATTGATGTCACCTATCAAAGAAAAACCCTTGTTACTTTACATATCAGCAATGAAGAAATCTTTAGGGGTCCTATTGGCACAAGAAGACAATGAAGGAAAAGAAAGAGCCATTTAATACTTGAGTAGACCATTGATAAAATATGAATTGAACTATAGCTTCATGGAAAGGGCTTGCCTAGAAGTGGTGTTTTCCTCTCAAAATATTAGACATTACATGTTGATGCATAAAGTGAAGTTAATTGCCAAAATTTATCCTTTGAAGTATCTACTTAGTAAAACATCCCTAACAGGAAGGATTGCAAAATGGGTAATGGTAATTAATGAGTTTTACATTGAGTACATGGATAGGAAAGCAATAAAGGGACAAGTAATTGTTGATCAGTTGGCCGAACATCCTTTAGAGTCTACACATCCAATTCAAGTAGATTTTCTTGATTCAAAGATTGTTAATGTGGAAGCAAAGACATGGACCTTATATTTCGATGGATCCTATATTCAAAGTGGTTCAGGGGAAGGAATTATTTTGATAACACCTAAAGGTTACACAATTCCCAAATCTTACAAACTATTGTTTCCTTGCACAAATAATATTGTTGAATATGAAGCTTTGGTCATAGGTCTCAAAATGGCCTTGGAATGGAATGTCACAGAATTAAAAGTTTATGGAGACTCTCAATTAGTCATCAACCAAATCAATAATGAATACAACACCAAAGATGAAAAATTGATGCCATATAAAAGGATGGTGGATGATTGGAAAAAATATTTTTCTTTGATTACTTTTGAGAAAATTCCACTAGACAAAAATAGAGCAACTGATGAAATGGCTACCTTGTCTTCATTACTCTAAATGCCTGATCAAAATGCGAGGTACAAATTCTTAGTGGAAGAGTTGGAAAAACTGAAATTTGACTTACCCAATACCCAAATAATTGCCCTTCTTAACAGACATGAATCACCTTGGTATGGACCAATTTACACTTATCTTAAAAACCAAACCTTACCTTTGGACCAAACCTGAGCTCAAAAATAACATTTCATAAGACAATCGGCTCATTATACCATCCTATCAGACACATTGTATCGCAAAGGTCTTAATAGAATGCTTCGTAGGCATCTAGAAGAAGAGGAATCAAGATTAGCTTTAAGAAATGTCCACAAGGGGATCTGTGGGTCGTATTTAAGTGGATTAAATTTAGCTAAGAAAATCCTTCACATGGGGTATTTTTGGAAAACCTTAGAGAAAGATGCTTATCAATTTGTGAAAGTTTGTAATAAATGCCAATATCATGGAGATATGATCCACGCACCTGCACAAGAATTAAATCCATTTATCACACCATGGCCACTTTATCAATGGGGTTTTGATCTAATTTTCATGATTTACCCACCATCTTCTAATAGACATAAATACATCCTCACAATGCCAGAATATTTCACTAAATGGGTAGAGGCCATTCCTTTGACAACTGCAATGGGAAAGAAAATTTCCATGTTTATCCTTAATCACATCATTTTTAGATATGGTATTCCTCATGCCATCATCACGGACAATGGAAAAAAAATTCAAGAACAAAGATGCTGATGAACTTTTTGAAACATTTCATATTATTCACCATTCTTCCTCCATTTACTATCCTCAAGGTAATGGACAAGCCGAGGCTACAAACAAGAACATCCTCAAAATATTGAAAAGATCGGTTGATAAGTCAGGAAGAGATTGGCATATTCAGATAAACCCAACATTGTGGGCCTATAGAACTAGCAATCAAACACCAACAGGAGCTACACCATTTTCCTTGGTTTATGGGGCCGAAGCTATTTTACCCCTAGAAGTTGAGATTCCATCCCTAAGAGTATCACTACATGGATTAATCACTGATGAGTATTATAGGGTGGCCTGACTTCAACAATTGGAATTGTTGGAGGAACATTAAACACAAGCATATGATCATTTGAAGGTATATCAAAATAGAATTTCGAGAAACTACAACAAGCACATCAAAACAAGAACCTTTCAAGTGGGAGACTTAGTCTTAAGAGAAAACCCTACAAATTAGGGTGATAGAGAAAAGAAAGGAAAATGGGAAGAAAATTGGCTTGGTCCTTTTGTAATCATTTCTTCTTTTGGAATGGGAACCTACAAACTAGCTGATTGTGAAGGGGATGAGTTGCAAGAGCCCATTAATAACATCCATTTAAAGAGGTTTCATACCTAATCAGATGAAAGAGAAGCAGATGAAAGAGTATCAGATGAGTTAGCATTTTCTTTGTACATGAGAAAAAGTCAAAATCCAAAAAAGGAGAAAATATCAAAATCCCCCCAAAAAATTTAGAAAGATAAAAAAGACAAAAACAATGGAAAAGCAGAAAATCAGACAAAGGAGAAAATTGAGCATGAAGAAAGTAAAAAAATTCCAAAATCCCAAAAATGTTTTCTTGGTGAAAACCTAGCAAATAGGCACCTCGATGATAAAAAAAGAAAAGAAAAAAGAGAAAAAAATCAAAAAAATTGAAAAAGAGAAAAGTGCCTTGGTGAAAAACTAGCAATAGGCACCTTGGTAGAAAAAAAAGAAAAAAGAAATAAACCCAAAAGGTGAAAGCCTGGAAACAGGCACTTTTTGTTCCCTTAAGTCTTTCCTAGTTGCATTTGTACATATTGCTTTCCTGCCATGTCATTTGTACATATCCTCATTGCATCTGTCATTTCTGCATAGTCATAATAAAGCCTCTCAGCTACATTGGTGCATTCTAGGTTTCATATTGCCCTACGTTTGACACATGATCACATTTTTTTTTACTTGGGGGCAAAAGCATTGGTTTTGGTACCTAGCGGATTCAAAAGTGCTACATTTTGGTCACACGAAAGAAGAAGATATTTTAGAATTTTAGAGGAGATACATTTTGGAACCTTTGATGGATATCATTGTTCAATTCAAACAATTCAATTGCATACCTTGATCCTTGAACTTCATTGAATTATTTAATCAGGATTAAAAATTGACAACATTTAAATGATCAAAATGTTTGGAATTCTTATTGAAAATCTTGATACATTGCAAAACACTTGAAATTTTTTATGATTTTCATTGACCTTTTCAAGTCATGTTCTTTTTAGCTAATCGATGATGTTTCAACTAGATTGGCGATGATGGAGATATGATGTTTTTCTTGACTTTGGTGTGACTGTCTTGAGGAAGATCCCCTAACTTGTGTGAATTCATCTAATGACATGGTCATCAAAGAACCATCAAGGACATTCATATAGGAAGGAGGGTTAACCTTTTTTTTTTACGCAAAAGGATACCTTGGCTATTTAGATATTCCATATCTTAATACCAAAATCCACTTGCAACATTGAATCCATTGAAACCGGTATTCATACTCTCATAGTTGGTTATTCAACTAATGAGGGTTGTACTAGTTTCCAAAAAGGTTACCAAAACACAATTAAAAGCGGTATTCATATCATCATGATGTGGTTAGTGATGGTTGTACTTGATTTTCTGTCCCACAATGCTCAATGATGAAAATATATCTCTTTTGCAGTTCTTTCACAAATAGCTAGTGACAATTAGTTGCATTGCATTGCATTTTCATGATAGATTACTGGCATTATTTCAAGTATTTTTCCAAGTGAAGGGGGTTAATTATTCATATCTTGATTCATCAAATCATTTTGGGAGGATTCAATTTTAAATTATCCTTGGTTCAAATCAATGATGTGAAATTATCTTTTTCCTTGCATTCATTCATTCATTCATAGCATTAATCATTATTCATTTGCATAAAAAAAGAAAAACAAGAATCATTAATCATTATTCATTTACATACAAAAAGAAAAATAAGAATCATTAATCATTATCCATTTGCATACATTTAGTCAAGGAGTGCATTTCATATCAATATTGCATACATCAAAATTCATAATTCAAAAAACATAGTTTCATAATCCATCTATATCCATTTATACATACATCATTACATTTCATCCATAAAATCAGAAAAGTATATAGGAATAAGTGCATACATCATTTGCATCCATCTAATCTATATCATATGTAAGATACACTACATCCATAACATAATAGAAAGTAAATGCATCCATAAAAAATCATATAGACATGTGCATAAAGATATCTCACATCACAACATCAACACATCAAAGAGAATCAAGGAAAGTCATCATATAAATGTCCATCAAATCATGATCCATAAATTTTTTATATCAAGATACAATATCATCAAAAAAATGGTACATCAACAAAGTCCTAATCAAATCAATAAACATGATAACTGATACATCATCATAAAATGTGGATCAATATCCATATATCTCAAGACCCAATAGGGACACCTGATCCATCACTTGTACATGACCCATCCCCTGTCCCATCAGGCCCTCTATCATCTGATCTATCCTGAGTAGTGTGTGGTTCCTAACTGGTACTAGAAACACTAGGCCTCTATGCCATTATAGCCATGAACTGTTGCATCATCATGACCACCTGACCTAATCGACCAACCACTACTCTCAACCTTGTCTGTAATGTCTGCACATCCAGAGTCAAGGAATCTATCACCTGTGGAGCCTGGGGATCCTGTAGTATCACCTATGGTGTAAATGATATCTAAGGAGGAACCTACTATGCCAGAATCTATCCCTGTACTAGTGAAACTTGCTATGTCTATACCTATGGAGGAGCCTATCTCGCAACTGCAATATGAGAATGTCACCCAACTCTCTATCTCTACTTCCCCCATGCTACTCTTGGTCTCAGCTATACTAATCCAGGTCCCTATCCCTATCGAGTCTATCTAAATCCCCTACCTCTAGCTCTGACATTCCAACCCCGTGTCTGAGGTCCCACCCATCCTCTACCAATCACCCTCAGAGCTCTTTACACTCTAGGAGATCACTGTCTACGGCTACCACCACCACCACCAGCACCTCCATCTCTACCATCATCATCCGATGTATCATCTGCATCTAGAATAGGCTCCGTGGGATCGGTGAACCTCAGGAATCTATGTCTAGAGAACCACTCTCTGAACTCAATGGACATCCCTACATCTGCCACATGCTCCAACATGTCCCATATGATAAACATAAATCTATCAATCTCACAACACGCATATTTAAAATCAATCTATGCACCCCACATAGATCGCTCGGCCTATACTCATGCATATAGGGCCATACCCTGAGGCATGTCCTGAACTCGGCTATACTTCCTGGAAACTTGTCCAAAAAAAAATCTCTTAATCATGAGTGGTGATCGACCAATCACCCACCTCAGCAAAAACATGTAAGGGAGCTCATCATCATCCTCCCACCAGCCCTCACATCCCAAATATGGTCTCCATACGACCTGATCCATATCATCCATCATATGACACCAATACTCTAGTTTTCCCAGATGATGCTGGACAACCATGCCACCATACAAAAAGGCATACAGACACCCATGACCTCAAACACACACTGCTATCGATCTCATAATGGGTATATGCTCCCATATCCATAACTGAAGAAAAATTGCACCAGCAGACACTGCTGCACTTGACCTGTATACAATCTCATGAAAATCATGGTATAGCTGAGCTAACATGCATGATCCCCAATAAAAATGTTGAGGTTGTGCAATCAAATTCTCAAGGATGGAGCCCTATCCAATGGAGAATCCTCAACCTCATCAATCAAGAAATAGTAAACCTCCTATCACAACACCTAATACTAGTGTAAATGTCGAAAAAGAAGCAAACTGTGCCCATGTAACAGTATCATCTCCGATAGTATCATCATCAAAGACACATCTTCATACAATCCCATCATATAATGAATCATAATAGACTCATTCCCCATGAGTAGGGATATAGAGTAATTGGTATACATCCTCAGGAGTGATGGTCATCTCACCGAGTGGCAGGAGGAAAGTGTTGTGGTCAGAGTGCCATCACTCTACCACAACTGTCAATAGACCCCAGTTCAATTGAAACTAAGGGATGTCTAATAGGAAGTTCAAACTACAAAGCTCAATGACTCGAAACTCTAGATCTGCCATCTCTTGAGCTAAATCTAGAATCCAAGAAGCTAGATTTCATACATACAGTTTACGGTAATGTGTCTTTTTTGCAAATCAAGGGAATTATATCAGAATTTTTCTATCAATGGATTATCCTAATTCAATCAATCTAATTCAATCAATCTTTGCTCTTCTTGAGTGCAATCAACTTATTGTTCCTACCTCTAGATCTTGAGATAGGACTAATATGATCAGTTATCTATCCTATCAGATTGACAAATCAAACATTCATTGTTACGATTACCTAATATCCTAATCACTTGTTCGCATTACTACAAATAATCTATTTATCTTGGAAACCAAATTGTTAATCCAGATATCAATTAGCAATCAGTTTGAGCATTTCAAATCAATTTTCCATCAAATTTTCCTATAGGCGTCACTTGGCTAAGTGTATGAGGAATTTTAACCTACGTGTCATTTTAAACATCATACATGTCATTTAATCTATTGGAGGAGGTACTTCATTATCTAAATGACATTTCATCAACCTAGGCGCACTTAAGCGTTCCTAGGCGGCATTTAAAACTTAAGGTTTTATTGAGCAAAATTTTAAACCTGGTTTGAAAAAGTTGACCTAGCTCCTAGGCATGGCTTAACTACTCCTACGCGACATTTAATAGCATGAAGGCAGTGTTGTATTACCCTAGGCGTCATTTAACTACTCCTACGTGACATTTTATAGGAAATAATAAAAAAATCATGAAAAATTTACATAAATGCTATTAAAAACATGTAATAAATGCACCAAGAGGGTCAAAATCACTCACCGTATGTCTGTAATCTAAGGGTCTCTGATATCAACGTCCTCTCCTTAACCGAGGCTCTTGAATAGGTACCACTATGGCTGATAATCTCCATAGGATCAGAGCAAAATCTCAACAGTAAAAAGTGAAAATGAATAGTAAATTTGGGTTTTTCAACCTATTTAAGCTATTAAACCTAATTTGGAGGGATTTTTACCCAATGTGATCTAAATCTACATTTTTTGCAAATTGGGGCATGTTGTGATATCATTATCATCATCAATGTTTTTAGAAATGAAATCATCTTGGATCTTGTTTTACATCAGTCTCATCATGTTTTGCCTCTGGAGATCAATCAGTTTCATTTTTGAGGGGGCATCATCATATCATCAAATCAGGGTTCTGTATCAAATCTGGGGCATTGAAAATTCAAACTTTTATCAGTGGGGCATTCTGTATCTTATCAAATTAGAGTTTCAAATTAATCAAATAAGTTGTGAATCAGGTTATCAATCAGATCAGTTTTATCAATCAATCAATCAGTGTTAAATCAGTGATCAAGACATGCAATTTTCTTTGAATCAATGCGCTTCACACATCAATTCAAAGAGGGGCATTTGTAGACACCTAAAACTGGGTAGGTGCCCTAGAATCATTCAAATCTGTAAATCTTAGCCAAATGCTCTAATTTTCATCCAAATGGATCAAAATCAATTCAAATGGACATTTATCAATCAAAGTGGACAAAATAAAGTTAAATCAAAGGATTAATTAACCATGACATCAAATAATCAAATATAAGCCTAAACTGATCAATCAAAATTATATAATTGATTTTAATCAATTAATTATACAGTTTTAAATCAAAAATCAAATTGAACCTATTCATCCCTACATGGGTAATTTAAATAATTGATTGAATTAAATAATCCTAATATCTTTCAACATGAATTTGAGAAACCAATGGGAATTGAGAACACAAAGCACATGGATCACTCCTAAATTTGAATCTCAATCACTCATTTTCAACTTTGAA
>MU226848.1:5969466-6026012 GCA_018584345.1 Thuja plicata
TGAAGGAAGATCACACCACCATGATGGCTAGATCTAGGGTTTGGATGATGAATCTTGAATGTTTGAACCTAATCCCTTCAAAGGCTTGGAAGCTTGAATCCTTGATCTTCAATGGAGAACTTGAATGCTTGAGAGGAATAATTTAACACCTTAAAAGCTTTTAAATATGTGGAATAATGGATTCTTGAATGTCCTTTTGAATGCTTAGTTTCCTTAGCGCTTGTTACTTGATAATGGTTAGAGAAAATGAGAGAAGAAGGCTCCCTTTTATATGAAATTAGGGCACAATATTCTAAGGAGGCTGACATAGGATAATTAAATTTTGATTAAAGAATTTACCCCTAGGAGAGGACCTAAGTTAAATATAATTTAGGAATCACTGCTTCGGAACCCAAAACAGCTGACCCAAAAGTGGGAAATGAAATTTTGATGACCTTCGACAACTGAAAAGCTTCCAGATTTGGAAGGGGGACCCAGGTCAAGGTCAAGGTTGACCCTGACCTAGATCAAGGTAAAGGTCAACCTTGACCCAGGGGGTCAGAACCCCTGGAAAATGTACCAGGTGGAATAGATGGTGCCCGGAGAGGCCCAATCAGGGTCCTAAACAGGCACAGAAGTAGGAGATGATGCTGAAAGGAGGGGACAGTATGATGGTGGTCAAAAACATCCCCTAAGGAGGGATAAATGTTCTTAACATGTAATTTCTTCCATTTTAAGATGATACATATACATACATACATACATACATATATATAAACTAAACATTTGTTCCTATTCTTTACAATTCTGCACAAATTGTGTTGAACTATCAATGGTACCAATGATAAATTAGGGTAGAGTTTGCAAAAGAAAGAATGAGGAATTATAGACAAGACACCTTAATTATTTAAGAGCAAAAAGAAGAAGAAAACCTTAGGAAATTTTAAGAACATACAGATAGCAGTTATAACGCTAAATTCAACAACCTTTACTAGAATTGACTCTATCTGTATTGAATTATATGAAAGAATTCCTCAAAATATGTCTTCTCATGAATCAAAATGTTTGCATGATCTTGAAAAAATATAAAACCAGAAAATCCTTAAATCAAACTTGATTCACTAATCTATAGATCAATAAATTAATTGGAAGAAAGCCCCAATTGAAATGAGGCCACCATAAAGAATATACAAAATAAATTGAAGTGATTCAATTGATTTAGCGTTATGAGGGTCAATCACTCTGAAATGTTGGGACATACTTTCCAATTATAAATTCCTATAGCACATCCCATTCACTTCAGCCCTTTCACTTTATAATTGACCCTAGATCTTCAGTTTGAAGAGTTCCAATACCCTCAGTATGAAGTAATTCCCTTTGAAAATAATGAATCCCCCTAAGGGGTGAGTCCCTAAATTGTCATCTCCAACCTTTTAATTGATTGAAATAAATAAATAAATAAATAAAATGGTTGATCTTTCCCCCAAACTCAATGAAAAAAAGGACTTGTAATCACCACAAATAAAAAATGCTACAAAGAATTTCTGTTTGTATTTTGCCAAATTTCTAATATGAAGCACAGTTTTCTAGATTTCATGCATACCATTAGGATGTTGATAATGAAGATTTGACACTTTTGGATATTTATGATTTGAGAGGGCATTGTTGGAAACTCAGTTTTTTGATCAGAAAGCCTCATTGTGTTCCCCTTATAGTGTGCCTTATGAGTTAGCACCGGGATTTTGTTTCCAATCCCAAAATGAGATGCCTATGAATTACCCATATATCAAAATGTGTTTCAACAGAGATAGGGTATTCAGTGAATGTTTTGAAGCATATTTATTCTAAGTATTCTATGTCCCAAGTACAAAGGTTTAAGCTACAAATTTTTTCTTATGGACTCCTCAAATTTTAAGTAGCTAGAACCCATCCCTTGAGGCTTGCACCTATCTGTAGCATGCCATAAGGTTATTGCCACATAATTTTTGTGTGATAAATATCATCAATATTTTCCAAAAATTAAGATATAGAATATTATCACAACACTAGAAAAATCATGTGAAGTTAAAATACCTTGGTTCATGCCTTTTTCTCAATTTCACAAAAAAAAGAGAAAAGTGTTGGGAAATAGAGAAACTATTGCCACTTTGCAAAAGTAAAAAATGAAGGTTGCGAAATACAAAAATTATCACCATTTTGCAAAGGCATACAAAAGGGGTTGTGAAATAGAGAACCCAACACTATTTTGTGAAGAGCTTAATGATCACTTGTGAGGTTGTGAAAAGGTCACCATTTCATGAGCATGGGTAAGAGACACTTGCAAATTGGTGAAAGGGCCACTAAAGTGAGTTGAAAATCATTTCACTGAGTTGATATTACACACATGTGAAGGTAGGAAAAAAATTAAATTCTTATGAGATCAGATTTAAAAGAGTAGTTACATTAACTAAAACAACATGAATGGTGATCGAGCTTCAAGGATTTTATGAAATGGAAGTGAGGTGGGTGTGAGGAAATTTTCCAGCCATTGTAGAAAGCTTGGAGTTTACAAGGCGTTATAGACCAGTAAGTTAAATTCTTCTTCTCAGCTTGAATTTTGTTTTAAAATGCCTAATAAAAAGGTCAAAGAAGTAGGGAAGAATGAATTATCTAAAGTCCATTTGCAAAAATCCCTCTTGGATGTGTTACCTGGATCTATTGATACTAGAACCAAGGCCATGTTTTAAGATGTGTGGTGTGAGTGTAGGGATGCCAATATACCACACAATGGTAGGTTTCTATTCTGGTATTTTTATGATAATAGAGATGAGAAGGTGCATCAGTCCAACCCTTGGAGACTTGATTTAGAAAAGTTATAGTGTCAAATGTGTTTGTAGGTGTAGAACTTATTGACGTCTTGGCCCATAATTATAAATAAGAAACCAGAATAGTCAAAGGGATAGATGGAAAACCAATTTTGGTTATCTCAAAATCATATATTGAAGAATGTTTTGGCTTGAATAAGAAAGTAATTACCAAGATTGATAGAGAAAAATATCTAGTGGATTATGAGAGGATGGTAAGAAGTTGTGGAGTTTAAGAGGTAGCCTATTTTAGAAAAAGAGGCAAGGATAAAATATCAATGGTGGTAAGAAATAAGTCTCCATATCCTACAATAGAATTTATGGATTTATTTCAGAAAATGTATTACAAATGGTGCCATTTTATGGTGATGATCATAGAAGTAGAATGCTAGTGGACTTAATGTATATGTCCATAAGGATCCAAAACCCCAATATTAACCTAAAATTTGATATTGCCAGTGAGATTGAGAGAATTTTGCACAATCAAGTGGTCTATTAGAGTACTAGTAGAAATTTTAACAATTATTCTATGTTGTGCCATTTAATATTGTTCCAAAACAACAAAGTGTTTAGACATACCATGAAGTTAACCATCGTGGATGGTCAAGGAAATAGACTCCTAGTTCAGTTATGGCACTGGGTGGAGCCTAGTCAAGGAAAAATTGCCTCTGTATTTATCAAAGAAGATTCCCCACAAGTTTCTGTAGAAACTCCTACCAACGATAACAAAGAAAAGAAAGCTGCAAAACGAGAAGAATCCTCTTCTGCTCAAAAGGAGGAGGAAGTGAAAATAGAGGAATAA
This sequence comes from Thuja plicata, assembly GCA_018584345.1. Lineage (NCBI taxonomy): Eukaryota > Viridiplantae > Streptophyta > Pinopsida > Cupressales > Cupressaceae > Thuja > Thuja plicata. The sequence goes on from MU226848.1 coordinate 5,973,091, forward strand.
ATTGCTGCTGACAAGACCAAAAAGGGTAAGAGAACAACTGATGTCTTTTCTAAATTACCTGCATTTGACATGAAGTATGCTCTTACACAAATGAAAGTATTAGTTCCACTGATGGAAATTTTAAAGATAAAAGAGCATAGAGAAGTTGCAATGTCAATTTTCAAAGGGATTGAAGATATCCCTATTTCAAACAAGAAGAAGAATAAGAAAAAGGAAGTTTCCTTTGATCAAAACACCCCTATATTGTATGTAGGTAATATGATTACCCAAGAGCCATCTCAAGTGGATCCATTCTATGTTACTTTATTATTTAATAACAAGCTTTTAAAAAATTGCATTATTGATTCTAGTGCTACTACCAATATCATGCCATATGAAGTAATGAAAGAATTAGGAATGAGTGTGAACACTTGTTATGGGAGATGCTATGCCATGGATAACAAAGAGGTCCCTATAGTGGGAAGTCTAAAAGGTATTGAGGTAAAGATAGCTATATTTCCTGAGGCCACATACAAGATGGATGTGGTTATTGTGGATACTCAACCCCATTATGGCATGTTGTTGTCAAGACAATGGGCTGCAGCAGTAGGGAGTCATGTACAATTGGATCTATCTTATGCGATAATACCAGTAAATGGGAATGAAGTGAAATTGTACAGAGAGCCATGAGAACCAACCACTATTGAAAAGGTGCCAAGAGACATGCTTAATTGTTGTGTAAGAGTGGACATGGAGAAATTTAGAGTGGAAAAGATCTTGCCAGAGTGCAGAAACACTGATCCACTGGTGGAGGAATTGTGCACACAACAAAATGTCTTGTGGAAGATGTGTTTTGATGGAGCTTGTTAAAAGGAAGGATCAGGAGCTAGAGTCCTATTCATTTCTCCATCAGGTACCACTTTCAAATATTCCTTCTTATTGTCTTTTCTATGTACAAATAACACTACTAAGTATGAAGCCCTATGTTTAGGGTTAAACATAGCATCTAGGCATGGTATAAAATGCTTAAAAGTTTTTGGGGACTATGAATTGGTATTAGCCCAGGTTAGATCCAAATATGATGTAAATAATGATAGGTTAAAATTGTACAAACATGGAGTATGGGATCAAATAAAACTGTTTGATTCTTTCAACATTAATTGGATTGAAAGATCAAAAATATTATGACTATTTTCTTAGCCAATGTTGCTCTAAAAAGTGATGATTCTAATTTGACTGGAGTATCTATTGTAGAAGTCAAGAATAGACCTGTTGTGCTAGATAATGTTTACAATTGGCAAGTTTTTGAGGATGACCAAGATATCCTTAGGTTTTTCCAATGTCTTGACCATTTTGAGGGTCAACATGTAGATTGTAATGCATTGGTTAAAGTAGTTGATGGAAAGGACATGGTCTTTGGTAATGAAGTGGTTTAGCTAAGTTCAAATTAGATACCCAAGGGGTTGGTTAAACTAGAAGCATTGTTTAATGACCAAGATAACTTTATGTAAAAAAAGAACAATGCCAAATTGGAGGAACTTGAAGAGGTAAACATGGGATCATAGGAAACACCTCAAAACATATATATTGGAAAAGGTTTAGATCCCCATGTTAGGAAAAACCTAATAAAGCTTTTGAGAAAACACAAAAAAGTGTTTGCATGGTCCTATGAGGATTTAAAGGCTTATAGGGAGGACCCATTTCAACATGAAATCTCGTTGAAGCTAGAAATTAAAATATTTAGGCAAAAGAAAAGGCATATTAATTCATTATTGGACCCCAAAATGCAACAAGAGCTGATGAGGTTGAGAGAAGAAGGGATTATCCAACCTATAAGACATTCAACCTGGGTATGTAATTTAGTCCTAGTTAGGAAGAAAAATGGTGACATAAGGCTGTGTGTGGATTTTAGAGATTTGTACCTGGAATCTCTAAAAAACAATTATTCTTTGCCAAATATGGAGGCAATGTTGCACAAAGTCACTAGTTGTGACTTATTATCCATGATGGATGGATTCTTAGGGTATAACCAAGTACTGGTGAAGGAGTCAAAGTAGTTCAAAACTGTATTTACAACCCCTTGGGGAATTTATGTGTACATCAGGATGCCTTGCGGTTTAATGAATGTAGGAGAAACATTCCAACAAGCTATGGATGTTGCTTTCAAATATTTTATTGATCTATTTATGGTTATTTATCAAGATGACTTGACAACATATTATAAAGAAGCAAAAGATCATTGTGATCATCTTGAAAAGGTGTTCATCAAAGCTATTGAGTATGGTATATCTTTGAATCCTAAGAAGTGCCATTTTGCAGTAATAAAGGGAAAGTTACTAGGGAACATTGTATCAAAGGAAGGAGTAAGGATTGAACCTGAGAGGATAGAAGAAATCCAAAAGGTCCTTGCCCCTAGGAATGTCAAAGGAGTGCAGTCTTTCTTAGAAAAGATAAATTTTGTTAGAAGATTCATTATCAATTTTGCAGAAATTGTTAAACCCATAATAAAATTCTTGAAGAAAGATGCCAATTTCCAGTGGGATGATGAGGAACAATCTGCCTTTGATAAGATTAAGAAAGAAATCTAGGAAGCCCCTATCCTGAGGTCTCCTGACTATAGTAATCCATTATCACTCTTCTCTTTTGCATCTTTCCATACAATAGCTACTATATTGTTGCAAAAGGATGAGGAAGGACATGAACATCCTATTGCATTTAATAAAAAGTCACTCCAAGCTACAAAACTAAATTATGAGGTAATGGAAAAGAAAGAATATGCATTAGTCAAGGTTTTCAACTCATTCAGGCCTTATCTGGTTTGTTTAAAGGTAATAGCATATGTACCTCATGAAGTTGTTAAAGATATTCTCACCCAGTTGGGGGTCACTAGAAAAAGATGAAAATGGATAAATAGGGTCCAAGAGTTCAATCTAGAAATCCATATCAAAAGACCAGTGAGAGGATTGGGCTTGGAAAAATTCATGACAGAGGAGAATATGGATTTAGTGCAAGTGAATAATATGGAGCTGCAAGATTTAACACTCACTAGTATTGAAAGACAACCCTGGTATTATGATATTGTAAACTTCCTCAAGAATGCCAAGTGTCCTGATACTATGAGTGACAATAAAAAAAGGACTATAAGATTGCAATCCCAGAAGTATAAATTAGTACAGGGAGAACTATACTAGAAAAATAGAGATGGTGTCCTCTTGTTGTGTCAAGATGAAAGACAAGCTGATAGAGTGTTAAAAGAAATGCATGTCGGCTTGTGTGGGGTGTGTATTTATGCTAAGACCACTACCCACAAAATTTTGAGGGTTGGTTACTATTGGCCCCATGTTTTTAAAGATTCTTTTAGTTTTGTGCAAAAATGTGAACCTTGTCAAAGATTTTCTTAAAATTGAAATTTTCAGGAGCTCTATTATTGAATCCAGTGCAGGCTCATTCCCCTTTTACCATGTGGGGAATTGAATTCATTGGAGAATTTGTAGAAAAATCTAGTGGTAGACATAGATGGATCCTAGTTGCTAAAAAATACTTTACAAAATGGATTGAAGCAATCCCTACAAAAGGAGAAACCAGTAAAGTTGTCATTGATTTCTTGATGAAAAATGTTTTGACTAGATTTGGTGTCCCCTTAAAGTTAGTAATAGATAATTCCAAGTGTTTTAGGTCTGGGGAATTTCAAGAGTTCTATGATGATAATGAAATAGTCATATCATATTCCTCTCCATATCATCCACAAGAAAATGGGAAGGCATAATCAATCAACAAGAGCATTCTAAAATTTTTGAAGAAGGCCTTAGAGAAAAATAAGAGGGCATGGAATTCAAAACTGAAATTATCCTTCTAGGTTGACAAAGTGACAAATAAAGTGGCTACTGGCAAGTCACCTTTTGAGCTAGTGTATGGAGTACACACTAGGTTTCCTATGAATATTTTCTGCCTGCATACAATTTTATTATGGATTAAGAGATAGAAGTAAATGATTCCCTACAAGATAGGATGATCCAATTGATTGATCTTGATGAAAATAGAAGGGAAGGACAAAAGAAAAACATAATAAGTTAGAAAAAGGTGAAGTACGTGTTTGAAAAAAGGGCTAGTACCAAAAAATTCTATCCTAATGACATGGTATTGCAATGGAATGCCAGGGCTGAGGATAAAGGAAAGCACAAGAAGTTTGAATCTCTATGGTTGGGGCCCTTTATTATTCATAAAATATTTGGAAAGGATTAATATCTTCTGAAAAATATGGATGGTGAGGTGTTTGAATTACCAATGCATGGACAATTCTTAAAGCCTTTCTTTAATTATTTATGCTTTCCATGGACAGTAGTCTTGTAATATATGTACAGATGTGTTTGTTTCCAAGTTGTGTGTTTCTTTTTTTTAGTATGTTAGTGTAGTTGTGGTTTTCCATCCTAGAGATCTAATTTCTTGCATTGAACTTGCATTTAAAGCATCCTTAGATAGAGCCACTGTTGGGTCAATTTTAGGTTTTCTGAGTCATGTTAAAAAATTGGGTTCCCAGTGTCACTTTGTGCCTTAAACATCGAAGTGTACTCCAATGTACCTTAAAAAATTCTTCAAACTGTCTGTGTCCCAAGGAAGTTCTTCTCTGAAAAATGCATGAAAGTTATAAAACCTAAGTCATAATTATCTTTGGTAGGGTTTTTGTTGCCTAATTTTCAAAATCATGCCCTAGTTTCTTATATTTTTGTGTTGACCTTTATGAGCATGTATTTTAAGTCTTTTAAGTCTCATAAGGTTAGCAGATAGTTCAAGCATTCAACGACCTGATGCAATTGTTATCTCTAAGTCTCGAGATCTTGGTGGTTAAGCTGGTAACATTTAGTGATTCAACAATGAATTAAAGGACATAATAATTGATGTTAGTCTCTAGATCTCGTAATTAAATGGTTAAGTCATAAATCATTAAGAAATCAACCACAGACCATCGATGCTGGAAAAGATCAAGGGCTGTCACCGAATCTTGTGAGTTAAGCTGAGGTTAGTAAAACATTCAACGACTTGGAGAGAGCTCTGATCTCTAAATCTCTAGAAGAGACCATGGTTAAGTGTAACATTTGGAGATCATGAGACTTGTATTGGTGCTGAATCTTTGAACGTGAGTTGAGTTAAGTTAAAACTTAAGAGATTAAGCATTGACCGTTGATCAAAGAAGAGATGTGTGGCTAGCGCTAAATATCCAGATAAATAAAGACAAGTAGAAATTATTCAGTGATCAGGAGATAGACGATCAAGTTTGATAAGATGATAACATGTTTCTAGAAGGTAAATGAGATGGGAGGCTAGCGCTAAGTCTTGGGTAAAAACCCAAGGTTAAGAAAGTATTCAGTGATCTAGCGAAATCCTTTATCTCTAAGTCTCTAGAATAAATCATGGTTAAGACTTTTATCTAGAGATCGTGAGATTTCCTCTATCTTTGAATCTCAGAATAAACTTTGAGTTAGATAAAGTCTTACGAGATCTAGCAAGGGTTGTTGATATAAAACAAGATGAGTGGCTGGTGTTCAATCTCTGAATTAAACCAAGGTTAAGACAATCATTCAACGACTCAACGATACATGTTATCTCTACATATTGAGATAAAACTGGGGTTAAATAAAGTATTCACAGATTGAGAGATTTCTTTATCTCCCAATCTCACAATAGACTCAAGGTTAAGCAAATCATTCTAAGAATCAGTGAGGATCGTCGATCAAAGAAGAGATGTGTGGTTGTCACCAAGTTGCCAGATATAGTCAAAAGGTTAGAATTCATTCAGTGATTATGAGGGTATGAGATCAGATGCATACACATGTCCAAATAGCCAGTCAAATAAGTGGTTTTCCCTGGATCTCAGATTAAATAGAAGGTTTTGTATTTTATTTAGCGATTTAGTGATTAAGTCTATCTCTGAATATTGGGATTTAACCAGAGTTAGCATGAATATTGGGAGATTCAGATATGTAGGTTATATCTGAATCTCAGAATAGACAAGGGTTAATACTAAGTCATGAAAGATTAAATATGAGTCATTGGTCCAGAGAAGATCCTACGACTATCTCATGATCTTGTAAAGTGACTGGAGTTAAACAAAGAATTCAACAACATGGATAAGACATTATCTCTGAATCTCTAAATTAAATCATGGTCAAGTCAAAGCAGGTAAAGTTAGATTACAAGATTAAGAGATAGCCTCACACAAAGTCTCTAAATATAGCCATGGGTTAAGAAATCATTCAGTGATCTAGAGATTTCTTTATCTTTGAATCTCCAGATCTGACCCGAGTTAAGGTAAACATTCAGAGATTACGAGACTTAGTTGGTTGCTGAATCTCCAGATTGAACTTGAGTCAATTAAAGGAGTGCTCAGATTAAATAAGAACCATTGATCAAGACTAAAATGAGTGGTGTGCACTAATTTTCTTGATTAAACCTAAGTGGCATGAAAGATTTAGATGTTATGAGATAAAGCATAGACGCCAAGTCTCTAGATAAACCCTAGAGTTAGTAAAGTGTTCAATGAATTGGAGAAGACATTACCTCTGAATCTCCAGATGAACCACGGTAAAGAAGAGTATAGAAAAATGATGAGGAGCTTGTTCTCACACCATTTCAAGGTAATAAAGTAAATAACTAGGGTTGAGGGAAGATAGGAGATCCTGACAAAGTACAAGTATTGTGCTAAGTTGTAAAAAAGCAAGAAAATCAAGACAATCAGCTTTTGTCTAGGGATTTTAAACATTTTATAAGGTTTTAAAAGCAAAAAGCAACCATGAATTTTTCGAGCTCTCAATTTAAATTCAATTACATGTCAAATTAATACACCATGACTAGTATAGAATTGATTTCAATACATGCAAATTAATTGTTGAAGTGATTGACAAATGACTTTAAGATTTATCGACTAGATTGATGCATTGTTTATCCAATGATAAATAGAATCAACACTTGTATATCCTGCTTATCAGAGTTTTCAGAAGAGTGGAGAAAGAATTTGTGAAGTTGTGAAGATTTGTGAATAGAAGCCTGTTCCATAGAGAGATAATTGAAAGACCAGAAAAGATGATTCAAGTAGAATCCAGTAGGTCTTCAACTAGTGGGGGAAGCAAAGATACATGAGAAGAGTAGAAGGTGAAGATGAATTAATCAGAAGAATTCATTACATTGCTTCCAGGGTTTATCCATAACAAAAAGGTTAGTGATTAACTTCTCCATGACCCCATGTCTAATTGTAGGGATCCCATTACCCCAGGTTGCACTAGTTACCATTTGTTAAATTATTTATATACTAATAGAACTAGAAAAATCCTTGTCTGTAATCCTTGGAATTTAAGACTGGCCAAATTGATAGTCCCTGATGTTTTCCTTGATGTTGACTTGTTAATTGAATTATCTAAGAAATATGATGTATTGTCTAGGATAATTAGAAAGGATGATGAGATAACGCTAGTTACCTTGGATAGGGATTTCTTTATGAAATATTTTGGCATCTATCATGCCTCTACCACAAAAATTGATTTGGCCAAACAAAAAGAAAAATATATTAAGGAAGTCAATTTAGTAAAGAATTTGATCCTTGCTTACATGCCTAGGTCAGGAAAATATATAGCCCCATTACCTGCTAGAAAGAATGCACCTTATGAATTCAAAGAACTGAACTTCTACATGAAATATCTAGCATATGGGATGTGTAGAGTATTTGGGGATTGATGGAGATGTGGAGAAGATATCTGTAGACCTGTTAATGATCATCCTAGACATCTAGAACTCATATGTGAATATTGATTTTGATTACATTCAGTATGTTATTGAAAAGATGCATGAGGGTTTTATAAGTCTTTAGAAGGGTGTCCAGCCCAAATTCAGGCATTACTCTTTGCTGATGCATTTGACTCTTTTCCACAAAATCACCAATATGGATACTCAAAATTTAAGACCAAGAACACAAATCCATGGCCAGCCAAAACCTGTACAGCTTTGGATTAGGGTCTGGAACTGCACCTCAAATGAGCATGAGTTTTGTGGTTTCCAAAATTGGATTATACATCCAATTCTAACTCTGCTTGGTACAAATGTAGTTAGGTTATCTGTCAAAGTGATAATGCTTCTAAGGCCTTGTGAATATGTTGATAAATGTCTAGGAGATCATAATTGGGGAGACTTCTATTTGGAGAAGACCTACACATTAATCAGAGAGTATGGTTGTCCTTATCCCCCACATATTCTTCCAAAATATGTTCCTCCAAGGGTTCCATTGATGGAATTCCTTTGGTAGCTAATATGGACAAATAAAGAGTACTTGGCCCCTCATAGGAAGGTTACATTCACACCAAGACATTTCCATATCTCTGATTTTATTATGGGGAAGAAGTCCATTGAATGGATAAATAGATGGTTGGGGAAATATAAGATGAGCATGGCCCAATACAGGTATGTAGACCTTGAGGGTTTCATAAAGAGAGCCAAGAAATTGTTGACCCAAAGTTTTACTAACATCAAGAAGCATGAGGGATGTGATGAGGAGGATGTCCTTAGGAATGTTATAGATGTGGAATGAATGACACTTGGCACTAATCAATGAGCACAAGGAGGGTAATTATGATCAAGAATAGTGTAAGTTAGCTTGTATTAACAGCTGCTATGTCTCATAAATTTTTTCATAAGTTACCCTGAATATCTATGGACAAAGGTGCCAGCTACAAAAGATAAAGAATGATTGCAAAGAAGATAATCAAGTTCTCCTCCTCCACTGACTGAAAATTGTAACTATTTTTGTCTTCTAGTGCTTTTTCTTTTCCTAGCCATTCAAATATTATTGCATCATGTTTCTTTTAGGATTCCAAGATGGCTAGTGTATACTATAAATAGCAAGTTGTAATGCAATATTAAGGATGGTGAATTCACAACTACGAAACACTTTTCTGATTTTTTTGTCTATTTTAAGGATTTTGTCATTATGAATCTATTAAACAGAGATATTTTAATAAAATACAGTGGAATTCCTTTTGCATATCTGTGATGTCTTCATGTGTTTCTATTTGAATTCTTGTGTATTGAGTTTGTAAGGCAAGTTCAATATACTGTTTACAAGGTAGATGTGGGATTGTTCTTAAGTTTCTTCTGAGGGAGGGGTAATTATTAAGGGTAGTTTTAGAGGGTTAAATATTTTCATAAGAATTTGATACATAAGTGAGGGAATGAGAAGATGACTTGTAAGGAATTTCATCTAGGTTCTAAGTGTTTTATTATTAAAAAATTTCTATAAATATATGTTTCATTTGACTCTTTGCCCTGGATTAGGCACTGGTCTGGATTTGAATAGTAGTTATCATCATCAAACCTTAAAAAACTAAACAATATTTTTATTTTCTATTTAAAAACGTAGATGTCTATGATCTGTTGTGAAGAATATAGACACTATTGTTGATTCATTAAAGAATTGAATCATTAGGTTAGCCTGCCTGAGTTTGGAACTCAAAGAGAAGAAGGTTGAGAATCCTTATTTCACTAATATTTTCTCTTATCAAGTTCATATTTTGGCTTGTAAAGCCTTGCATAAGATTGGTTTTTAGCATCTGTAAAGTTTTTTATCAATAGTTGCAGTAAAAGGCATGAGAAAATAATTGTGAGAAGCTAATCCACTGTGTAATTTATTGAGAAGTAGTAAATTAAGAAAGGTACACCCCCCTGAGTCTGTGGAGCTAAAAGTGAAGAAGGATGTGATCCTTTTTAATTAGAATTTTACTTGTTGAATCAAGGGTTGGGAATCATAGAGTCAAGCATTGATGCTTCATTATGATTCTGCAAGAAAAATCTCTAATAGAGGGTCTTGTTGGTTGCCTCAGCTTGGTTGTTACCTTGTGGAAAATATGGACTAGAGAAGCGGTGATGGATATGGAGGAATTCACATAGATCAGTCACATGTTAGTTCTCAAATGGTGTACCATGATCTATAAATATGGATGAAGGAATGTCAAAGCAAAAAATGCTGTGGTAGAGGATGAATTTGGATATCTGGACACCTGTAGTAAGGGTGAGCGGAATCGCTTCGACCCATTTTTTGAAGTACTCTATGGTTATGATGTACTTGTGTCAAAACCCCAATAGGAGAATGACTTGGAGGTGCAATGGGATGCAGGTCCTAGGCTGGAGCATGAATCAGATTGGCATGATGTTGACAGGGTAGGAATTTCTTTACAAATTCACAGGCATCATGTTCCATCGTAGGTTAGTAGTATCTTTCTCTTAGAAGCTATTTAGCTAAGACTATGCCAATTGTGTGGGAACCACAGATCCCAGTGTGTTCTTCTTGTAAAGCTTGGGTGGCCTCATTTCTATCTAAATACCTAGAGAGAACATTGTGATATCCCCGATGATATAGGGTGTTGGCTATAAGAGTTTAGCAGGAATCTCTATGAATGAAGGTTTTGGCATTGGGTGTTTGTGAGGTGGAGGGATATGATACCATTCTTTAGATATGCATGTATGTTGTTGTACCATGGGGATTGAGGACCAACCAAGATACATACCCTTTCAGAATCAATGTCTTCATAAGCAGGTGCGTGAAGTTGCTCAACCAAGAATTCATATTGTGTTGCATCCTGAGGAATCTCTAGGAGGGAGCCAATAGTGGCCATTGTATTCAAAACTTTATTCTACAATCTAGGTATCTGAGTGATCTGTAGGTTTAGGAAGTGATCTTTCATTTTATCAACCATCTCCTTGTAAGAAAAAAATTTGTCATATTTTGTCAGAAACTCATCTAAGACTTGCTTGATGATGAGTTTTGAGTCCCCAAAGACATGTATTTCTGTAATATTCCATTGGATTTCCATTCTGAGCCTAGCGATAAGTGCTTTGTAATCAACAATGTTGTTTGTATAGGGGAATCCCAATTTGAATGACTTGGGTGTATAGTCACCTTGAGGGGTGACAAAGAGTATTTTTTGCCCCTGTACTATGGGCTGTATAGGATCCGTCAATGTAAAGCTTCACAATTGGTTGTTCTTCGATCATGCATAGATGTTCATCTAGAAATTTCATGACCAAAGGATAGACATCCACTAATGGTGCTTCTGCTAGTTGATATGTTATAAATTGCCCCTTAATTTCTTTTCTATCCACATATTAGATGTCAAATTTGCTTAGGAGCATTACCCACTTTGTTGTACGACCTGTGAGAGTGGTTTTTGATAGCAAGTATTTGAGAGGATCCAACTTGGAGATGAGATTTACTATGTGACAATATATAATGGCAAATTTTTTGAGTGGCAAAAACCACTGTCAGGCATACTTATTCCATGGGTGAATAGTTTATCTCATAACTCACTAGTGTATGAGTGATATAATAGATGGCTCTTTCTTTTCTGTTGTCATCTAATTGATCTAGGAGCGCCCCTAGTGTTGTAGTAGTTGTAGAGATATAAAAGATAAGAGGTTTTCCTGGTGTTGGTGGTACCAAAATAGGTGGGCTTGCAAGGCATTCTGTGATTTTCTTGAATCTTCTCTCGCAGAGTGGATCCCATTTAAAGTTGGTATCTTTTCACAACAGGTGAGTGAATGGTTGGCACTTATCTTCTAGTTGAGAGATGAAGAGACATATAGACTGTAGCTTTCCTTGTAGACTACATAATTTATGAAGTGTTATGGGTGGAGGCATTTCCATGACAACTTTGAATTTCTTTGGATCTATTTCTATACATCTTCTTGATACAATGAATCCTAGGATCTTTCCTTATGTGACCCCAAAAATACATTTCTTAGAGTTGAACATTAGGCCATAGTGTCTGAGCCGATCAAATACACACTCCAGTACATTTAGGTGATCTTCTCTCTTTATTGATTTGGCTAGGATATCATCCACATAGTCTTGAAGAAGTTTGTGGATCATGTCATGAAAGATAACAATTATGACTCTCTTATAAGTTTCCCCTATGTTCTTTAAGCCGAATGACATCATATTATAGAAGAAGGTACCCCAAGGGGTTGTAAATGCTATCTTATGATGATATTATTCTCATATATGGATCTGATTATATCCAGAGAAACCGTCCATGAGAGACAACATCTCATGTCCAATGGTGAGGTCTACTATCATGTCAATATTCAGCAGGGGGAATCATCCTCTGGGCATGATTTATTTAGATCTTGAAATTTTGTGCATACCCTAATTGATTTTTCTAGCTTGGATACCAGTACCATGTTGGAGATCCACTTAGAATAGTCAATGGCATAGATGATCTTAGATTGAAGGAGTTTTTCTAATTCTTCCTTGACTAATAGTGCTACTTTGGGATGCATCTTTCGGAGATTCTGCTTCACTGGATTGACATTCAGATCCACTGCTAGATGATGAACCACTAGGATGGGGTCTGATTCTATCATGTGAGAATAAGTCCATGAAAATGTTTCTATAGACTCCCAAAGGAGAGTAGTGAGGGATATTTATTCACCTTCTGATAGTGATGCTATGATGTAAGTGATGTTGGGATTATCTTCTATACCCAAGTTAATAGGTTTTGTTTCTTCTATGAGGATGGATGACTGCTCGGGCTTGTAATATTGGATGAGAGGAAGAGGAGGATCTTCATCCTCTAGCACCTCAAGGAGGTTTTCACCAGTGGATACTCCCTTTGCTTTTACTTTTTTTTAATGATCAAATAGTGCCCTAGAGGGGTTTTCACCAGGAGATCCATTTTTTTCTTTTTTCTTTTTCTTTTTCTTTTTATTTTCTATTTTTTTGTTGAAGACCTCCTCTTCCCCAAAGTATGTCTTTGGGTCTAGTTTTTAGACATGTGTTGAATCATGCCCCTAGTCATTTTTCTATTTGACTGTCCCCATGAATCTTAGGAGCGCATCCTCACTTTGGAATTCATCAATATGTATGACACTTGGTTGGTCCCAGTTTATGAGTTAGGGATGGACGCGGGGAAGGTCAATGAATTTAATGGCAAGTTGGCGGAGGACATAGTTTCCCAAGAAGGTTTTGTCATCAAGGACATCGTCATAAGCTCTCACAATTTTCTCTTCCTAGATGTCTTTGACTTCAACAATTTCACCCTCGGTATTACTATAGGTGTAGTTGTTTTCATTAGTGCCCCAGTTGTGTCAAGGCCAAAGCCTAATCCTTGACTTCTCAACATTTGAGGAGGCTCAATGGGAGCCTTCATTACACCCTCCTCACAATCTAGGATTCCTCCTTGGTAATTCCATCTCTCTATTGCTAGCTTGTGAGAGTGTGGATATTTGTTTGTGAAATATCCAAGGACTTTCTCATCAGAGGCATAAGGATCTTGATATAGCCACCTATTGATGTCTGGTTCCATTTAATTGTTGTTTAGGATGCCATTAGACATTAATGTTAAGGATCCTACTTGCCTTGGTTGTGGCTCAATTTAATCTATTGTGTTTTGGTTTGATGGCCTCCCTTGGGTGTGCAGGTTTGATGGTAGGGCTCCAACTGCAAAGGCGTCTGATAGGATGCATTCTCCGCATCCCTGATTGTTGATCTTGATGGTGGAGAGAGTGGATGAGAGAAAATTTTATGGTTATATGTGGGATCTAGAGGAAATATCTATAGAAGTACTGATGTCAATTCTAAGACAATGATTTGAATGTGGGAAAGAGGCCTCCAACGCATGCCAGTATGCAAAGGGTTGGGGATATGCACATATAGTGATTTTAGTGCCATTGGGTGGGAATTTGATTCACTGATGAAAGGTGGAGGGAATGGATTTCATGGAGTGAATCCATGGGCATCCAAGGAGGATGTTGAAGGGAAGGTCAAGATCAACAATGTGGCAATCTATGTTTTGCACTGCTGGGCCCAACTGGAGCGGTAGTGAGATGGTACCTTCAGATGTGTGTTTTAGATTGTTGTAAACCTTGATGGTAATGACATCATTCATTATGTCTTCTTTAGTGTACCCCAATTTTTTGATGAATTTCAAAGTGCATAAATAAATGGTTGAACCATTATCTATCATGACCTGTTTGACGACAAAATCTTTAACCATGATGGTGATGCAGAGAGGGAGGTTGTGGTCAGGTTTGGTGGATGACATGTTCATTGGTTTGAAGGAGACTTTACAAGATGTAAATAGGTGGCCAACAAGGTTTTGGAATTGTGGAGGGTCGATGTCTATGGGGACACGTGATTCTTGTAGAGATTTATTAAGGATTTCTTCGTAAAAAGGAAAAGTGCAGAGGAAGTCCAAGATGGAGATTTTGGCGGGGGTGTTCCAATAGGTTATATTGTGTGCCAGTGCATGGAGTGGTACTAGAACATATAACATATATTCTTCCTTGGTGGGTGGTGAGTGCACATTGACTATCTACGCCCTTAATGTGAATGACATTAACTAAGGGCTTTACTTGGGATATGCAGTCGATGAGGTTGTCATGGTTGATATATGCATTGGTATAATCTTTCCTATCAAAATTATCTCCTTTCTTTCCCTTCCCTTGGTTGGAGGGTTGGGCAGGATTGGCAGGTCCTTTACCAAATTTGTGTTCAAGAAACACATTTTGATAGATTTGAAGGCTTGTATTTGGCAATGGTTGGGTAAGAGAGTCTACTATGATCTCTTCATAGTCAATGAGGTCTTGGATGTAGCACTTCAACTTCATGCACTTTATGGTGGTGGGTCTCTTAACATGATGGTAGTCACAGTATTCATTGTCTTTGTACCATGTAGGTTTAGGTGTTGATTTATCAAATAGTTATGTCTATGGATACATGATTAGATTGTCTTTATCCATTCTCTGGAAGATGACATCTATGGATTCACCCAAGGGGGTAAACGTTCATTTCAACACATTCTAGGCTCGAGGATTTTCTTGTCTATGTGGGACTGATATGGCGTTTGTTTGGTTTATGAGAGCTTGGTAGTTAGGATGATAATGTGCTCCAAGAGGAGGATAGGTTGTTGTGGCCTATTGGCATGTGTTTTTTTGATATGAGGGTTTCTTATATATAGGCATGGGAACTTTTGGATTGGCTACAACAATCTGGATGCGTTTAGTATTGGTGACATCGTCTATCACAACACTCTTATTCTTTCTCCAATAACAAGACCGATCATTGTTAGGTCTCTCATGCTGAGTTTCTTTGTATAGCTTGATGGTGTCATCATCTATGAGGCCCTTTTATAGGTCCATTCCTTTTCCACTAATTTATTGATATGTTTTAAGATAGTTCATGCAGATATGGTGCACCAGTTTGGGATGAATATTGTCGATGAATATCTTTATCAGATGTTTCTCAGGAGGTTGGTATGACAATCTTGTAGTGAGGCCTTTCCACCTTTGAACATAGACTTCCATGATTTTTCTGCCTTTTTTCTTGGAGTTGCACAAATATAGGAGGGATAGTTCATTCTCAATGTGATGTGTGTACTGGGCTATGAATTTTTTTAGACAGTTCTACTAATGTTGTGATAGTGTTGTAGGGGATTTTATAAAACCACTCAAGAGTTGTCCCTCCCAGGATTTTTGGGAAGAGTCATATGAGAAAGTTATCATTGTATTCTACCTCTTGGAATTTTATGTAAATTTCTTTAATGTGGCTGGCAGGATCTCCCTTCCCCCTTTATTTGTAAAATTTAGGAGTCTCAAAGTGCTTGGGTAAAGGTGTGGCTGTGATGGATTTATCAAAGGGATATGGACACACTTCCTCAAATTTTAAGGTCTTTGTTTATGTCCCTTCTCAGAGCTCTTTGAGACAATTCTTCATGTCTTCCCATTCTTGGTTGATAGGTGGTGGAGTAGGTGCCCCCAGTGCATTGGAGCTGGGTGCCTGATATGGGTCAAACACGGCTGGCGAGTATGGAGGATTCAGTGGGGGATATAGAGGTGTGTGATAAGGGGATTGGCTATAAGTAGGTTTTGAAGGAGGAAACTATTGTTGGGTGAGATATTGTTGGGGAATTGAAGGTAGAGTCTATTGTGATTGCAATGGTTGATGATAGATTGGTTGTGCTTGATGCGGTATCATATATGTTGGGTGAGCTTGGGTCAGACCCCCATAAGATGGTTGTAGGGAAATACTATTGTGTATAGGATTTGTGAGCTGTGGGTGAATTCCCCCAGTAGAAGGAGTGAGGTAGTTGATATGAGAGGGGATGCTTTGTTGTTGAGGAGGTGGGATGGTTTGTGATTTCTCTAATGGAGGCATTACCAAATAATTGGTATAGGTGGGTTTTTTTTGTTGAATGGGTTGCACAATAGGCTATGCTATGGTGAAGGGGTTTAAGAATGGTTGTTTTTCTTAGGAAGTGGTAGGGTTAGTGATATTTGAATCATTGATATCCCGAGTGCTTACAGGGAAGCCTAAGAATAGCTCCAAGTAGGTGATGAGGTGGCTTGTGTGGATTGGCCAACCTGGGAGGCTTGTTGCAAAAGTGTTGGATTAGGATGTGCCTGTGCGGGAGGTACTAGGACAATTTGCAAGGGTATAGTTGGATAAGCATGAAATGTGGACCCTTGTGGAAATAGGGGTTGATTAAAGACCCCTGTGGATGGCATTCCCGTTGTGAACTATGGTTGTTTCTGATGTGATATAGGTATGATAGGTGGAAGGGATGTTGGTATTGAGGTGCTTGTAGTTTGTGTGAGTTGTGGTTGCGAGATGATCAGCTAGGTGTTGATGGGTTGAGAAATGGTTGATTATGTGTTTATGGGTTGGGAAGCAACCATAGGTTGTGAAACTTGGGAATAAATGGGTTGAATGGGTTGTAAACGTTGGCTAGGCTATGGTTGTGATCATCAGATAGGTTGTGAAGGTTGGATGGGTTGTGATGTTGGAGGTGGGAAAATCTTGGAGGTTGACAGTCCCATGATGGAGAATGGTGTTGGTCATGCCATGGTGTGCACTATGGGTTGAGTGGCTGTGGGTTGAAGAAAATGAGGTATGAGAGATGCAAATTGAGATGTCCTTTGAAGTGGGTCAATGATTTCTTCTACCACAATATGGAAAAAATCACTAGGAATGGTTATAGGTCATGGGATTTGTGGTGGTAGAAGTACAGGTGGTACTTGGATTACTTCACATTGTAAGTTGGCCAGTATAGTGTGGCTATTGTGTCATATAATGGCGCTGACCATGTGCGCATGTCCAAGATGACTCATGAATTATTCCATGGAACTTATGGTGGGAGTCTCATCTGGGTCATCCCATACATGTTCACTTGGTTCTTGGTGACAAGGATCAAAATTCACCATGGTATTTTTAGGATTCATTGTTGGATTAGACAAGCTAGTAGCAAGGTTAGTTTCCATGCCCTTCCTCTTCGTAGATCAAGTTTTGGGTGGCATGAAATGGATGTCCTAAAGAGATGCAATATGCTAAGAGAAGTGCAAGGTTCCTAGATGACTAAGGATGAGGATGTAATGATTTTGGGATTTTGATGCTTTTGGATGATGATGCTAGTATGATGGGGGTACCCTAAGGACCTAAGGATGACTTGGTGTAAAAAAAGGATTATGAGTTTCTTTCCCTAATGCAATCTTAAATGGATGTGATTGTGTCAACCTAAGATAGACTTATGGTCTTCATAGGATGAGATTCTTTGTTAATGTAAACCAAACTTTTGATCAAGGTGATGAGGCTATAAGGACAAGATGGGCTACCCTAAATAATGATTAGTTAAGAGAGCCTAGTGATGGTTGTGCTGATAAGATATGGGCACTATGAAACTCAAAAAGATATAACACCAAGTGAGAGATGTGTTTTGGATTTTGATTTCTTTTTGGATGATGCTATGACAAGATTTGGATTAGTGTTAAGTTGATGCTTGGATTAATTAGATTTTCCTAGATTGATTGGGTGATGCATTCCTAAGGATGAAAACTAAGGTGATGGTCCTAAGATGTAAGATGAATGCAATAAGAAGAGGAGTGAAAAAGGATGTTATGATGTGCTAGCTAGTCGTATTGTTCAAAGTTGACAAAGGCATGGTTCAAATGGTACTTCATCATGAAACTTGCAAGCTTGTTACTGTGGATGACTTTGTCGTATTCCTCACACATGTGAATCTCTTGTTTGATGGAATCAATGATGTGTAGATATTTGTTGGCTTCGCATGTGGTGTTATTCTATTCTTTGTATACCTAGGTAATGGAGTCTTGAATTTCTTGTGCTCTTTTGAATCATTCATGTCCTATGCTAAAAATTTTCATTTTGTGTGTTTCAGGATAAATGATTTTAGGGTCTCTAAAAAGTCCAAATTTTGAATGTTTTTGCCAGATTTAGGAGGTCACTATTATAAAGTGGAGATGACTGTTCTTAGACAGAGATGGTAATTTGTGCAGACGCCGATCTGGGCAATTGATAGTTAGAAGTGCAGACGATCATTCTAGCTTGGAGATGATCATTTATGATCAAAATAGTTTTGTGATGAAATTTGATAAAATTGATTCTTAGTCTGATTTACAGTCAATTTGTTCAATGGAAAGAACATATTTCAAAGCATTCAAACCAGAAAAATTATAGTCATGTATCTTGAAAATAATCCAATAAGGGACAAAGAAACCTTGAGGGATACAAGCAATTGTGACAAATTTGTTTGATGAGGATTCCGTTTATGTTCAAGTAGTCAATGTTCCAAAAGCACTTCAAACATAACCTACCTAAGGAAGTTGGCTTAGCATGAAAATATTTGTTCATAAATGTAGGCACACACATGAGAGATAATCAGAATATGGTCATTTCCAAGCATGCAATGTATCTAGTCATGATGTCATATTATCTGACTCCATAGGCTCAAGGTGGCACAAATGCACGAGTGATCTTTGGGAGGTTACTATCCTCCTTGCAAAAAAATTATCAAGCTTTTGGGGGTGAATCAGGTAGGCTTCTATATTAATAGTTCTTAGTATGGATCTTCGTTCAGTTATGTCCTTTATATCTACGCAAGTGCAATTGAGGTGTATAGCCCCACAAAGAACCTTGGCACAAGCAGTCACATGAATGTGATTGAGACCTCATGACCCTATTGGTGCTATTTCATATTTGAAATGTGCCTTGTAATTTTCTTAGGGTCCCTTGTCATTGGTGGCATCCAAGGCTTTGAAATTAGGGTTAAAATTATTCTTATGCCTCTGCAAAGTTTGTTCTTACCTTTAACCTAGTTGAAAATTGTGAAAAATGTCTAAAAAACCCTAAGTGTCTTAGTGGATTCTATTTTCATGTTACTTTTTCGGTCACTTAAGCTACCTCAAGTCATGTGTTCACATTAAATGGGTTGCATTTTAAAAGATTGTGTTATCCTAACCACTTTAATATTTCCTAAGTCATGCCGCTGAAAAGTCCCTTTTACTTCATTTTCCTATGTGGTGAGTAGGTTGGTTTTGATTGAATGACCCACTTAATAGCTTAGTCAAAAAGTAAATAGAATCTATCGGTTAAGCCATTAAGCGGTGGTGATGCGTGTCCTTGGTGGGGCCAAAAAGTTATAAAGGTTCTAAGTTAAATAGTGGGCAAGTATGAAGGAATCCAACGGCTTGCTTAAATGCTTAAAGGGAAAGTGCATAGAATCTAATGAGTAAGCCATTAAGCAGTAGCGACACATGTCCAGGAAATAATGTGGGTCCGGTCGTAGACAGCATAAATGTCACTAAAGCTTGGAAGGATCTAATGGTGGGCTTAATGGCTTATACCCAAGATGCACGACATCTATTAGACAAGCCATTAAGCGGTGATGACATCTGGTAGCTGGTGGACCCGGATAATTAGAGCTGGCAAGAGTTTAAAAGGAAGTCAATTCATTTTACATCTAACGATCAGCTTAATGGCTTAAAAGAAAAGTGCTCAGCATCTAGTGAGTAAGTGATTAAGCGGTGTTGACATGTGTCCTGGGTAAACAGTTATTTTTGAGAAAATGAGATAGCTGTCAAATGCAAAAAATGATGTCCAGAATCTAGGGCTCAAATTCAAAGTTGTTAAAATGTGTTGCAGAGAGCCGTTAAGCCGCAAAATTGAAGCTTGCAAATTGATTGCAGAATGTGTGGCCACTCCAGTCGAATTCAATTTGAAAGACTAATTTTATTGAGGCCATAAAATTGGTTAAGCCGACTTGCAGTCACAATAATTCATCAAAGTCATTTGAGAAAAAATAGGATTGTAGAGATAATTAGCTTCACATGACTACTATGCAGAACGGGTAAGCTTTTCTAATTCACCAGCATTCAGGTTGTTAGTGAGATTTGCAGTTCAGAAGGGTTTTTAGAACTCTTGTCTCAAAATTTAAATTTAATATTGAAAAATCCCTAGATTTAGAATGGCCCCTAGAATTGAGATTTTTGGAGAAGTTGATTATCAGAAGAGAAATGTTAGAGAGGATTTGTTACAGCAACTGCCATTGTCCACAAGAGATGCCACTCAAATTAAAAGAATAGTTCCACCACATCCCCGTTTCAAAATTGGAGATGGGTTATATGATTCCTGTAGATGGGCAAAAGATGTCAAGATTAGTTTTGATGGTCTTACTCTGTTTAGAATGGCTTATAGCCAAAGGAATGCCCCTATCCTAGACTATAACATTTGGGAGTTAAACGTAGGAAAATTGATAGTACCTAGTGTGTTTATGGATACTGATTTGTTCACTTTGATTGCAAAAACTTATGACAAGGTGGCTAGGGTTGTTAGGGATACCCAGGGAAATGTGCTATTAACCGTATCAGCTAATGAAATCAGAAGAATATTCAAGCTGACTGACACCTCAGTACATATGGATGATATTGATTTTGAGTACTTTAAAGAAGTATACCAAACTCAGAGGAAGTATTATAGGGATGAGGCATTGAAGGGATACTTTAATAAAATAGGGGGCTTGGTTGTAGTAGGGCCTAGGACCCCAGAACCTTTCAAGTTGGATTTCTTTAATGGCAAGGCCAGAAAAATGTACAGTGCTCTATGCCAAGTTTTGGGGGTAGATGAAGATGTAACGATGCCTGTCCACATAATGCTAATGGTGGTTCAGATTCTGCATCCCCACCTATCAGTAGTATTTGATTTTGCATCTTATATTGCCCAGGAAATACAGGAATCCAGGATGGCAATATAATTAAACCAATGGGATGGTATTCCCTCATGATGCATATGTTATTATCCAACAATGTAGACTTCTTTGAGGAAGAAATAGAATTGACTAAGCTCCATGGTGATGAAGAATTGCTTGTTCAGATGTGGAGTGCTGATCTATCATGGGATAGGAAAAATGCTAGTTATATTTATTTTGATAGGGTTTTTGCAACTAGACTCAAGTCACTGTTATTCAATCAAAATGCTAGGGTCCACACTGAGATGATGAGGCTTTTGAGGCCTATGGAATATGCCCTAGAATTAAAAATTTCTCACAATTGGGGAGATCTAATTTTGTACCCTTTTTCTATAGTGATTAGGGTTTATGGATTCAGGGGAACCCCTTATGTGTTGTCCTACAAAGTCCCTCTCAAGATTGGAATAGCAGAGATCATAAGGCAATTGTGTGGGCTACAGGAAGAAGCCATGACTGGAAAGATGAAGGGAAACATTTTCCCTACCCTCACCAAAGCCCATCATTTCATCATAACCAAAGGTAGGTGGACACAATTTGATAAGTATTTTGAGCCTTATCATCTAGCCACGTCTGTATCCAGGTGTGCAGATAATGAAGAATTTATCATGGGCATGTTCAGAAAAAGGACTAAGTGCTTGGCATTAGAACATCAGTTCAACTACCCTAAGGATCTCATCAGAAACATTTTTGACCTTGGTGTCCAAGAGGTCAGGAAGGAGAAGTGGTTGGCGTACAAGAAGTCTTTGGACTTTGTATACAATTTTGACAAGTTCTATGATCATCTAAAGGAATTTTTCCCATGGTCCTATAAGATTGACTCCCTAATGACTTTATTTGAGGGAATCATACAGACCCTAAATGAGAAGAAATAGAGGATAATAGAAAATGAACCAGAAAAGGCTCTTTCTATTTTGAACAAATTTCCACAGGGAAGAATAGTCCCACCAGGGGATTATGTAGTATACAAGATGAGAGGGTACACTAACATCATGCCCAAAACTGATAAACCTCCTCAGTATAAGGGAAAAAGGATAGAAAGTGCTAGTATTCAAGAAGTGCCCTCTCCCAAAAGGCAAAGGGTGGAAGCAAAATAAAAAGAGAGTGAATTGTACTCTCCTTCTCAATCCCCCATGCAATGTGATGACCAAGCCATTGCTGAGCAATTGGTGCAATTGAGGAATGCTGGTGAAGTTGTTGTCACTACTCAGGAGTTACAAGAAGGGATACTAGAGGCACCTAAGCATACAACAACTGACCTCACAGTGGTAGAGTTTACAGGTAAGGAATTAGATCCTATAACCAAGCAAGGTAGTGATGAATTCTTGTTAGATGACAATTTTGTCAAAATTAGGGCATTCATTAAATTTTTGTGGAGATTCCATAGTGACGAATTCAATCATAAATGCCAAAATCTACAAGAAGCCCAGCCGAATTTTTCTAAGGAATATATAGAGAAAGAAGTCAAGCAGGAGATGGTCTCCAAATTTGATAAGATCACCCCTGAAGAGGGTAGAGAAATGGTTAAGAAGCAGGGAGTCCTCATATTGCCTCAATGGGATTTAGCAGATGCAATAGTTTTTGATGCTGTCAGGAAGCAAGCAAAGCCTATGAGCACTACTGGGACATCAATTGGTGCCCAATTTAGTGAAGACCATGCAGCCTTGGCAATTTGGTCATTGAAAAAAAAGGACAAGAGGAGAATGAAGGAAGATGATGAGATTGAGGATACTAGAAGCCTAATTATCAAGAGGGTTGCTGACACTTCAGGAACTGAAGTAGAAAATCTTGTTGTTTAAATAGCTAGCTTGAGCCTGAGGGTAGCTGAGAAAGAGAAAGAAGCTTATGACAGCCTGAATAAGAAATAAAAATTTGTACTCAAGGCTTATAATGAGGAAAAGGTCAAATCCTGATTAAAAGATAACAGAATACCAGTTTTGGAAGGAAAGAAAAAGGTCCAATTAATTCCATAGGGGTTAATTACTTAGGAAACTCACCAACCCTCTTCCTCTAGTCCATTTGTGACTTATCCCCCATCCCCTGCACCTTTGAGTCCCACTACCCAAGAATCTATTGATGCTAAAAGAGTAGAGTTGGAAGTTGAAAAGAACAGGCTAATCAATGAAAGATCAAGGTTAGAAGAAGAGGGTAAGAGGGATCTTGAAGACTCCAATGCATATAAATAAGCTAAGGAATTGGTGAAGAAAAAGTGTTCTGACCAAATATATTCCAACCTCAAGAGATGTGCTAGTGAGGTTAATCTTGCCAATCTCTATTTGTTAGGAAAGGAGATTGCTAGCATCTTGAGTAATCATGATGAGGGAAAGGAGCAGTGGGATCTGATAGTGCATAACTAGAAGGGGAAGACAACTCATGTCAAATATTTTTACTCTCTTTCAAAGGAGAAGAACAATATTGATATCATCCTGACAAGCACCCACAAGTGTCTCAAATTGATAGTTAACTTGGACACCAAGAAGAACATGGTCATCAGGAGGGTAAAAAATTTGAGAGAAGAGTTCTCCAGGGATAGATATGACATGTTTCCCAATATGTTCAAAGAGGATGGAAACATAAAGAATGAAGCCCTATGGCTAAGGAAACTGAATGAAACACTAACCAGTAGAACAAAAAGTATTGTTACATTGGGAAATACTGGATGGTTTGTGTTAGCTATTGACATTTTAAATAAAGCCAAGGCATTTTTTGAATCTTGGGAGGCAGAAATTGAGAAATCCAATCTTGATTGGGAAGAATTCAATAACCAGAAGGATGAAGTTCTCAACTTCAGTTGGCCTAATGATGAGGTGTTTACCACTTGGGTGAGAAAATATGGTGTAGTCACTTAGGTAGCATGAGACAGTAAGTATAAGAGTGACAATGAACACTAAAGATGCTAAGTAGTTTGAGCAAATCAGATATTGGGGGCTCTGCATCAGCAAGAGGAAAAATTCTAGATGACAAGGACCCAGCCACCTCAGAACAACTTTGAGCACTCAGACGATCATAGGAAAAAAGATTACATGGCTTGTAACAAAGATTTGTTATCCCATCCGCCTAAAATTTTGTCTCATCTGTAAACTATATTTTGTCCTCTAGCCTAGTCATCCATAGCTTGTTGCATCCTTATTTTCCAAAAGGATTCCAAGATGACTAAGGCTGTCTATAAGTAGCAAGTGGTAATATTGTAATAAGGATGGTAAAATATAATATAAAACTACAAGGCAAACTTCTAAATTGTGTCTAAATTTTGGTTTTGAGTCTTTTGAATGTACTGATATCAAGCTTACATTAATAAAATACAATGGAATCTCCATTTTGATACCAATGATGTCTTTTTGAATTTTCTCTTAGTTCTTGTATGTTCAATTTTTAAGGCATTTTGAGTATACTGGTTATAAGGTAGCCACGTTATTGTTTGTGAGTTGCTTTCAAGGAGAGTTTTAAATCTTGCAGATAATTACAGAGGGTTAGGGTGTATGCAAGAATTTGATATAGGGGTGTGAGGATGAGAGGATAGTTTGTAAGGCATTCCATCTAAGGTTTATTAGTATTTCCATTAATTATCCCTGATGTATGTATGTTTTATTCTGACTCTATGACCCATGATTAGGCACTGGCCAAAATGCTGACAAGTGGTTGTTATCATCAATCCAATTTTAATCAATATTTATATTTCTGTTATCTCAAATTCATGTCTAGCTAATTGTATTCAGTACAATTAATTTTAGTGATTCCTTGAAGAGTGAATCAATAGGTTAGCCTTCCTAGTTTTGAGAACTTAAAAAGAAGAAGGATTATAAATCCTTAGTCCACTGTGAGATTCTCTATGATTCAGTGAGTCTGTAAGTAGGTACACCAACCTGAGTTTGTGGAGCTTGAAGTGAAGAAGGATTTAATCCTTGTTAATTATCCTTTTCCATGTCAGAATCTGTGTTAGGAGTAGAGGTCAAGCATTATTGATGTATTGTTGATTCTTGCAAGAAAAAGAGCTAACAGACCCTACTTTGTGTTAGGCATGAGCCGAGTATATGATCAAACAATATCCGACTTCCGAAGCTTTGGCACCAAAGTGTAAATTTTATTAACGTGATTTGGAGTGGTGTGGCTTACACATCATTCTCCTGTGGGTCATTTCCAGGATATTTTCCCTCAACCGGTAGGCCCATCTAAAGGTTTAATTCAAAAGCATGGATTGGAAATAAGAGGAGTCTGGATTTTTTATTTTCCCACCAGGGGAAAAGAGTATAATCTCCTATCCAATGTTGTTTTCTCCCAAACATGATAGACAAGTTTGTTCTTTCCCAAAGATTATTCCCAAGTGCCTTATCGAATGAGTCTAGTTTATGATTGTCTTAAAAAGACAAGATTATACCCCCCTATCACTTAATAAAGTATCAAGAATAAAATTTTGTTAATGTGCCTAGAAAATGATTAAAGAAGACACTTTTGTTGATTGAATCTCCTAGGAAACCTACAAGGACAAATATTAGTAGTCTGAGTGTTTCTTTCTTCTTCTTAATGTCTTACAACACAAAAATGTCAATAGTTTGAAATGTCAAGTCTTTGAAATAACAGTGCTACAACAATCATAAGATATTAGTAACCCCAAAAAATAGCTAAATAATGTCAGAATTTAGCAAAATTGTGCATACGACAGTTATAGGTTGTAGACAATGATCTGCATAGATGGCTATTTATAGGCACAGACACCGAAACATAAATATGCACAGATGATAAACTAAAAATGTAGATGACTATTTAAACACAACTAAAGATTTATACTTGAAAGTAAATGCTGAGATGCACAAATGATGGTTTAGAATCGCAGATGATGATATGCGCAGATGACGGTCAACCTGATCAGGTGCCGAAACAGAAAGTTAAGTTAGAAAAAAAAATTTGTTAACAACAAGATATATAATTTTTGAAAAAATCAACAACATTTAACTCTGTAAAAGTGACACCCTGAGAGAAAATTGAGAGTTATAAAAGCTAAATATCACAAAAATGCTTTAAAACAAGTTAAAAATAAATTATTATTTTTTAATCACATTCAAAGATGACAGTCTCAAGTTGGAGATGCCGATCTATGCAGATGACAATTTAGAAGCGCAGATGACCATTCTAGGTCGGAGATGACTCTGCGCGACAATTTCTAGAATGAGACAAAAAATGATGGAAATTTTGGAAATTTCTAAATTTTTAGGGATGTGGGTCCCACTGAGCATGCTAGAATGTGTATGAGGAAATCTTCAACCTGTTGGGATCAAGCTCAAACATGAAAACATTAGCAAATTAGCACATATAAATATCTAAATCATGAAATAATAAAGAAACAACAAAGAAATCCAAATAACATTGGATTGAGCTACAATAAGTTGCACCCTATTAAAGAATTATTAGATTTGCTCATAAAATAGATTTTGGGTGTGCTCTCCCAACACAAAATATGAATCCCACTTGATATGGATGATGATTTAAGATGCAAGCTAACTGAAATGAGATGAAGAACTCAAAGACAAAGTATGAAGAAATTTTCTCCAAGCTTTCACAAAAGTATGTAGATGCAAATACTAATCTAAGATGATATGCAAGATAAAGTAAGATTAAGATACATTTCCATTGATTCCTAAGATTGAATATCTAAGTGCTTAAGATTTAAATGAACTAAGAACATGAAAATACAATGCAAATTCTAGATCTATGTTAGCTTGATAATAATGCATAAAGAGAATGGATGATTTTCTCTTGGAAAGGCTCTTATTTATAAATGTTTTGAGGGAAGGAAAGGAATTGGGTGAGGTGGAGGACATGTGGCATCCACATAGATGCCACATGGAGGACACAAGGGTAAAAGGACATGCCATGCAAAAAGACAATCCAAGCCTTTAAGTTTTGAGAGGCTCAAGGTTGCTCACACATGTGTGAGAAACCTTGGTGAAAGGAATGGGGGGGACCAAGGTGTAAGAACATTTAAGGAAGTTGGTGTTAGAAACACTAAGAGGGGGGGGGGGGGAATCAATNTAGAAACACTAAGAGGGGGGGGGGGTGAATCAATGTTTGTCAATTATGTTTATTTCAACAACTTTAAACTTAAATCAAATAGATAACAAATGAAACATAACACCATAACACATAACACAAGATATGATTACGGTGAAACCTTGATCAGAGGAAAACCTCGATGGGAATTAGTATCCACAAATGATTGTACTAGTATTATGAACTTGTTAAGGTTCCTTTGCTCTGTTAGGAGTAGTCTTTACAATGCAAGTACAATGACCCTATTAGGAGTCTTTACAAAAACCATGTTAAATTTGAATGGATCACTACCAGAGCTCACTTCCCAATAGGATGAAGGCTACAACCTTTAGATAATAGATATACACTATATCAAAAGATGAACTGTTGTTCTGACACTGTTGTCTAATCAGTTCCATTTATGCGTTGATGCTCTAATACCTCAAAGAGCTTTATCTCATATTGATTTGGTGTATTTTTCTTCTGGATATCTTCTCTGCATATTTTCCACTCTTACACTTCATACAAAATTGCATGTTTAAGTATACATACATGCCTGAACTAATGCGACCAAAAACAAGACCTTAGTCAGCCCAAAAACAACATACACAACGCTTCCAAATGAATTGGATTAAGCGTGTTTACATGAGTCTTAAAGACATAATTATAAACATGTTACAATAGGGGCATGGCCATTACAAATTAAAATATTATACGCTAATCAAAATCTGAAGTCATCTTCATGCTCTATTTTTTGAACTGCTAGTAGCACTTGAACTTGTTGCAACTTATCCATACTATCATATCTTACCATGCATGTATAGAATAATCATAATAAAATATCATAGAGCTTATGTATAAAGGCACATATTTTGACTCAATCGTACGCATGTGTGCTAGTGCACTGATCAACTGTATATCTCTGTTCTATTATGTTTTCTATACTTAGCCAAATTTAGTTCTTCAAAGTTGTGAACTTACTTGTCAAAACTTAATATTACTTTGTTTCCATAATGACAACACAAAATTAGTCATATACACCCTAAGTATCAACTTTCCAATAATCTCCCCGTTTTTCATTAATGACAACAAAGGAATGTGGCCTAGTTACATATACTTTGACTAAACAACAAAAATTGTAAGTTTACTGTACATCATATCATACTTTCAGCTATATTTTACATAATCCTTTATATAAACTACCCCCCCTTTGAAATTAATGACAAAGGTGCCAAAAATTAAAGTCCCTAAGTAATAACTCCGAGTATACATCTGGGTATGCAATCTGAAGATTCTTGATTTCTTGCTGCCAAAATGCCTAGAGTGCATCAATAGTCTGAAGATGGGCGCATAATGCATATGTGAGCTTCTCCATGTTTGTCAGATCCATGAAGGGGCCTTGATCATATGTGATAATGGTTGCATCTATTTATTTGATGTTCTCATTTAATACAACTAAGGAGGGCGCAAGTGCATTTCTTAGTTGGGTTTGCCTGGTCCTTATCTTGCTGATCTCTATCTTGGCTTTTTCAATCTTGTCTATCTACCCTTTATAGATGTTGTTGCAGATATTGATGTCTTGGGAGGATGTTTCAACTTATTTTCTAATGTTTTCAACCAAGATGTCTGCTTCCTCAATCTTCTTGATGTGCTCAGAAGTGAATTTGCCTTTGTCCATACAATTAGCTATCACCTTCCTGCCTTTTGCTGCTAACTGTTTCAGAATTGTTTGACCAATCTTCAATGAGTTGAGATCTAATGAGAAGTTTTTGATCAGTTCATCTAATCTTCCCTTTTTGTACTCATCCTTTGTAGTTTTAGTAGCTGAATCTACTAAACTTGTGAAGTTTGCTTTGAAGCTTGTCAATATGCTATCGACATCATCAACTGACTAAATATTTTCCAATATCTTTTTTGTTGGAACTAGGTTATTCAAAATTTTTACTGACTCAATAAAGAGAGGATTTCTCATAACTTGTTTCTCTTTGGCTTTCTCCATGGATAATACACTGATTTTTCTCAGGTCTTCTTCTCCCCATGCATCTAGGTGTGCTGAGTCAGGGGTCAAACTTGGCAACAATGATACTAATGGTTTGGTAGATGTAGTGAATATAGCATTATGACTAACATCCATACATTCAATTTTCATTGGGATTTCCATAGAGGGTGGTTCATTGGATTGATTATCTTCCTCATTATTCAAATATGTTGAATCTTTAGACAGACCTTCATCTTGTTGCAAGGGAGTATGATCAATGCATACCTTCTCTGCTTCTTCAGTGCTGACAAATGATTTTTAAAATTTGTTTAAGTCATTATCTAAAGCTGTCATTGTTATCTTAACATCATTGATCACAATGGTTTTATTTGAATCTTTGATAGTGTCAGAGGGTGATGGAACTTTGGGCGTAGAATCCTGGGGACCTGTCATAGGCACATTAAGAGTCTTTGGTTCTTTTTCTTGTTTAGAAGTAACTGGAGTCACTTTAGCTATAGACACCATTCATGGATACATGTGTCTATCCAAAAACACTTTCTCAAATTCTCTTTCAGTCTCTTTTCCAACCAACTCATGCTCTTTGTTCATAATACAAAGAGTTCTTGTTTTGGTTCTTAGATGAGGTTTTACCAAATCTAACAGTATTGCTTTCTCATCATGTGAGAAAATAGGGAGAAGATTGTCTAATGTTTCTTATCTAATCCTCATGTCTTCTTCTATTGTTTTTATTTTCAATAAGTCTAGTATGTTCCATACTTTGTCTAGAATGATTGTCTTGAGTTCCAAAACTGACCTTTTAAACTTGATCATATGAGAGATAATCATAGAATGTATTTCTGATTTATCTATCTCTTGGTACTTTTCATAGACATTTGTAATCTAATCTAGTCTTCCTTCATTAATGACTCTATTCCTTAAGACTTCAAGACTAGGTCTAAATCCTACCTCAGGAGGGGCTTGAGTATTCTTTACTTTGCTCCGTGTTGTCCTTGAAGATGGGTGACCTGTGGGAACTTTCTTCCTTCTTCTAGTCAATTTTCTTGGTACCAAAGGTGGAGAGGATTCCAATTCAATAGTAGTTGATGGCACAGATGTATCTTCATTAGACTTATTCTTTTTCTTCTTGTGGATGTCATTTGATTTCTCTATTTTGACTTCTGAAGGTGCTTGCTTGAGTTCTCTTGCAATTTTAGCTTCCCTAGCTTTATCTAGGTCTTCTTGTGTGACACCATGAACTTTTAGGATGTTGGATGTAATCCTTGATGCCTTCCTCTTATTATCTGCACTGTAAAAGATAGAATCAACTTGATTTGTTTTATTTTTGTATGTGCCCCATCTAGGCTCTTTTGGATCTTTAGGCGCAGACAAAAGAACTTGTGCATATCCTTCTAAAACATGTTCTTCTACTTCATAACCAAGTGGATGAGTCCATTTGGTTCTTGGCTCAACTGCTTCCATGCAAGTATAGTCAGTTTCCACCATGAAGCATATGGTTTCCTTGTATTTTGCAACTATCTTTTCTGGAATTCTAAACCTCTTCTACATCTTGCTCCTGAATGTCTTGATCTCCATATCCATAGAGTCCTTTACACTGCTTTCTAATGTAGCTTTTAATGAAATTTGAGACATAGTGGGTTTTCTCCTGTCTAGGTATAGATTAGAGACCTTACCAACAATGTGGAAGTATAAGTAGATAATCAATGAGCCAAATCTGAATATTTTTCTCCTGCCATGCTTGATAGCTCTAATTTTCTCAATTAGTTGTGCACACAATATCTCACAAATATTGTATTATGTGTTATCTCTTTCCATCCTTATTGCTGCCAGAACTGTAGCTGTGAATACACTGTTAAGTCTGCTTGTGTGCTAAAACTTGTAACCAAGTATCATGGTGATAAGTTTAATGTCTTCTTCCACAATGGGATAAATATTCATCCTGTGCCTATCACTTCTAGATAAGATAGTCTTCTCAACCTTTTTCTTTACAACCTTTCTAGTAGGAAGAACATGTCCAACCTTAGGGAGTCCAACCATCTCATGAATGAGGTTAGCAGTAATGCAGACATGAACTTAACCAATCCAAAATAGATCATAATGAATCCTACTAAGTATAATTTTAACCCATTCTGGTTCATAGAACTCATGCGCATTAGTATACTCAAAAATAGGGTTATCTATGAGATGTGAGTATTCATCCTTGAATGAGTAATCTGGTTTCATCATTGATGCCACAAGAATTGTTATGTTGTTGTCACCTAAATACTCCTTCTTACAGTATATGTAAGCACATATGTCCTCTACATGCATGACTCCTAACAGAGTCTTGGAGAATGCCCCTTCTACATCATCTAGTATTAACTTGAATGTATTCTTTTTAAACATGAATCTTTTCCTTTCGGTGATGTCAAAGACTATAGGGGTTGCCATACTTACTTGTTGATTGCTTAAGTAGGGTTTTTCTGGAGTTTTGAAATGACACATCCGTGCTAGGGTTCCATTTCAACTTCAACTCATTTTTCTAACCAACCAACGATTATCCTTCAACACTTCAATGAAAACTTCTCTTGTGCTCTCTGAATGCTCAATCTCAAATGCAAAGTGAAGATATAAGATCTTTTACTGACTTATATATAAGTTATTGCATTTAATGGTTGTTGTTGTAACATGGTTTACATTGAGAATTTCAATCTTTTCTTTTGTTGTAGTACAAGTTGTGTGTCCATGTATACCATCTCAACTTGTGACCAAATACATGAATCCATAGGCACATACTCAGAGGTGAGTATACCAGCCACATAGGGGTTTAGAGTTTGGATAGCTCCCCCTATGACCATGAGGGTCATTTAACCAGAAGTAGAAGTTGCATCCACTATGGATGCATCTACTGCCTTGTTAACATCATCATCTTTCTTTACTGCAACCCATATTTTACCTGAATCTTTTGTAGCTTGTACAAACTTGACTTCTCCAGATTCTTCAAATAATGATCCTTTAGATTTTTCTTGTCTTTGTGTTCTGGATCTACAAAACCTTGAGATATGTCCAGCTTTGTTACATGAGTGACATATGATTGGAGGTATATTGATATTGTTTACCATGCTGCACTGCTTGGCTGTGTGTCCATTATTGTTACATATCTAACATGTAATGTTCTGATAGTTTCTCTGAGGTTGATTTCTCTGATTGTATTGAGTCAGGTTCCTTTGGTTCTACTGTGATTGATTTCTATGACTATTTCTACAATGTATAGCCCTATGACCAAATTTATTAGAAGAGTAACAATAACCATTGAAGGCTCTTACCTCTTTACAATCTCTTTTCAAGTTTCCATGCTTGTTACAGGCATAAAATTTTTGGTTAACTATCTTGTGTTCATCTTTAGATGATTCTGCTCTAGCTTTGGCAAGATTCTCAGTAACTTTTACTTCTATAGTTTTTTCTTGTAATTTATTACTTTCTTGTATTGTATTAGTTTCACTTTGTGCTACACTGTATCCAACACCAGTATTATCTCCTTTTAAATTTTGTGCATAGAGTTGTTATTTTATTAGATCAGAACTTATGTGTATTTTTTCAATACGATTCTTTGCTTCTGTCAATTTAGATTCTATCTTTTTCTTGATGTTTTCTAACTCCAAGATCTTTATATTTTCTTGCATAAGTTCTTCATCTAATTGTTTAATTTCTTTGGTCTTTTCTTCAATAGCTGTCAGGATATCTGTTAATTGTTCATTTAGATCTTCAATATTGTCCTTCATAGACATATTTTCTTCATTCATCTTTTTGACCATTTTTCCCAAATCATTTGTAGAGAAATCTTTCAGATCATTTCTTAATTTTTTGATAAGCATTTGGGAGCCATCAACTTTTAGTTTAAGTTCTTCATTTTATTTTCAGATCTATCAAGTGTTGGCAAGTTGACTCCCAGAGATTATATGACTTATTTTGTGTTGTCATTATGGCAACAAAGTCATATGAAGTTTTAACAGCAAACTTTGAAGTGGAAATTGGCTAAGTATAGAAGACAAGACAGAACATAGATATACAGATGATCAAAGCACTAACGCACATGTGTATGACTGATTCAGACTAAGCACCTTCAAACATAAGCTCTATGATATGTTTTTATGCTTACCCTATACACACATGGTACAAAATGTCAGTACAGATAAGTTATTGAAAGAACAAGTACACTAGCATTCCATAAAATAGAGTATGAAGCCGACTTCAGTTTTTTGATTAGCATGTAATATTTTGTTTTGTAAAGGCTAAGCGCATATTGTAATAAGTTTTTAATCATGTATTAAACATTATTGTAGACACACTTAATCCAATTTTTTTGGAAGCATTGTGAATTTTGTTTTTAGGCCAACTAAGGTGTTGTTTATAGTCGCGTCTATTCAGGCATGGACATATATATAACATGCAAAGTTTTATTAAGAAGTGTCGTCAAATATGTAGAGTAGATATATAAAAGAAGAGTATAAGATGTTAGAATGAGATAAAGATCTTTAAGAGTATAAGAGCATCAGTGCATAACCGGAACTGATCAGACAATTGTGTCACATACATCAGTTCACTTTTGGATATAGTGTATATCTATTATCAAGGAGGTTGTAGCCTTCATCCTACTGAGTATTGAGCTTCTTGGATAGTGATTCCTCACCCCTAATAGGGTTATTTGTAAAAGAATCCTAATTGGGTCAGACCCTTAACTAGGTCATTGTACTTGCAATGTAAAGACTTCTCCTAACAGGGCAAAGGAACTTTAACAGGTTCATTATACTAGTGCAATATTTGTGGGTACTAATTCCCACTAGGGTTTTCCTCTAATCAAGGTTTCCCCGTAATCATATCATGTGTTATGTGTTCTTGTATTAAGCTTCAATTGATATATATTTGGTTTATGTTTAAAGTTACTGAAATATAATAAATAGACAAACACTGATTCACCCCCCCTTCTCAGTGTTTCTAACAATTGGTATTAGAGCTCCAGTCCTCTGAAAGTAAGTTTAACCACTTGAGGAGATCATGGATTCAACAGAAGAAAAACATTTGAAAAAGAATCTTGAAGTAGCCCTTGAAGATCTAGACAGATCTAAAAAAGAAAATGAAGAACTAAAACTAAAGGTCGATGGATCTCAAATGCTTATCAAGAAATTGAGGAAAGATTTGAAAGATTTCTCTACCAACGATTTGGGAAAAATGGTCAAGAAGCTGAATGAAGAGAACATGTCCTTAAAAGACAAAATTGAAGATCTGAATGAACAACTTACAGATAGATTAACAACCATTGAAGAGAAGACCAAAGAAAGTAAATAGTTAGATGAAGAACTTATACAAGCTAATATGAAAATCTTGGAGTTGGAAAACATCAAGAATAAGATTGAATCTAAATTATCAGGAGAAAAAGACAAGATTGATAAACTACACACAAGTTCTGATCTAATTCAATCACAACTTTATGCATAGAAACTTAAAGGTGATACCACTAGTATGGGATACAACATAGCTCAAATTGAAATCAATTCAATGCAAGAAACAAAGAAAGCACAAGAAGCATCCATAGAAGCAGAGACTAAAACTGAACCACCCAAAGATGAACTCAAGCAAGTTTATAGAACTTGTTATGCTTGTAACAATCATGGACACTTGGAAAGAAATTGTAAAGAAGTAAGACCTTTTAATGGTTATTGTTACTCCTATAATAAGTTTGGTCACATGGCTATTCATTGCAGGACAAATCAAAGAAATCAGTAACAATCGAACCAAAGAAATCATACTCAATACAATCAGAGAAATCAACCTCAAAGAAACTTGTAGAATATTACATGTCAGATATGTAACTACAATGGACACATAGCTAAACAATGCAACATGATGAATAATAACATTAGACCTCCTATCATCTGTCATTCATGTGGAAAAGCTAGACACATCTCAAATTTTTGCAGGTCAAGAACACAAAGACAAGAAAATCCTAAAAAGTCTCTATTTGAAGAATCAGGAGAAGTTAAGTTTGTACAAGCTAAAGCTGATTCAGATAAAATATGTGTTAAAGTAAAGAAGGATAATGAAGAGAATAAGGTAGTAGATGCATCCTTAGTGGATGCACCTTCTACTTCTAGATAGTTGACCCTCATGGTCTTAGGGGGAGCTATTCTAGCTCTAAACCCCTGCATGGCTGGTATAATCATCTTTGAGTATGTGCCTTTCAATTCATGTCAGGGATAACAAGAGAATGTAGTATGCATTCATGCATTGTCTATACTACATTCTGAATAAATTTTGAAAGTCTTAGTGAAAGCACGTACGACATTAAATGTAGAAAAACTTTATAAATTGGTGGATTGATTGATTATTCTCATTGTTTACATCTGAGATCATAAAATTTGCAGAGAACAGGAGCACTAAACATCAAACATTCAAAGGTATCGATTTGATTAGTTGGTGAACCGATTTCAAGTTGAAATGGAATCCTAGTAGTCACGTCATTTTTAATTTTTGTGAAACCCTATTTATCCAAGTAACAAGTAAGTATGGCCACTCTAGTTGTATTCAACATTGCTAAAAGGAAAAGATTTGTGTTTAAGAAGCATCCTTTCAAGTCTATACTAGATGATGTAGAAGGAGAATTTTCTAAGACTCTGCTAGGAGTCGTACATGTAGAAGACATTCACACGTACATATACTGTAAAAAGGAAATGGTTGGAGATAATAGTATTGCTACTCTCATGGCCTCAATGATGAAACCAGACTATTTATTCAAGGATGAATACACACATCTCACTGATAATACTATCTTTGAGTACTCTAATGCGCATGAGTTTTATGAGCCAGAATGGGTGAAAATCCTATTGAAAAGAATACATGATGACCTCTATTAGATTGGTGAAGTTCCCATCCGTATTATTGCAGACCTAATTCATGACATGACTGGACTTCCTAAGATAGGACCAGTTCTTCCAACTGGTAAAGATGTGAAAAAGTAGGTAGAACAAGCTTGTTTATCCAGAAGTGATAGGCGCAGTATGACAGTTGATCCCATTAAGGAAGATGACATAAAAATGGTGACCGTGATACTAGGTTACAAATTTTAGCATGCAAGCAGACTAAATAGTGTATCTGCAGCTACTGTCCTTGCAACAGTAAAGACGGTGAAAGATAATACCCAGTATAATCTATGTGAGATATTGTGCGCTCAATTGATTGAAAAGATTCAATCTATTAAGCATGAAAAGAGAAAGATATTCAGGCTTAGAACATTGATCATCTATCTCTACTTTCACATAGTAGGTAAAGTTTCCAATCTTTAACTAGACAAGAGTAAACCTACTATGTCTTAGATATCACTAAAGGCTACATCAGAGAGAAGTGTGAAGGATTCTATAGGCATGGATATCAAAACATTTAGGATCAAGATGCAGAAGAGGTTCAGGATACCTGAGAAGATAGTTGATAATTACAAAGAGACCATATGCTTCATGGTGGATATTGACTGTACTTGCATGGAGGCAGTTGAACCTAGAACAAAATTGATTCACCCTCTCAGATATGAAGTTGAAGAACATGTTTTGGAAGATTATGCACAAGTCCTCTTATCTGCGCCCAAGGATCCCAATGAACCTAGATGGGGTAATTACATAGAAAAGACAAATCAAGTTGATTCTATCTTGTACAATGCAGAAAAAAAGAGGAAGGCATCAAGGATTACTTCAAATATCTTAAAAGTTCATGGAGTTACACAAGAATCAACAAAGATAGGGAAGCTAAAATTGCAAAAGAACTTAAGAAAACTTCTGCAGAAGTAAAAATAGAAAAATCTGATGAAGGAACATCTACACCATCAACTACCATTGATCTAGAATCCTCTCCACCTTCTGTACCCAGCAAGTTAACCAGAAGGAAAAAGCAAGTTCCTACAAGTCATCCATCCTCAAGGACCACAAGGAGCAAGGTAAAGAACACTCAAGCCCCTCTTGAGGTAGGATTTAGACCTAATCTAACAGTTCTAAAGAACAAAATTGTTAATGAAGGAAGACTAGAATCTATCAAGAATGTCTATTACAAATACCAAGAGATAGACAAATCTAAAATTCATTCAATGATTATATCTCATATGATCAAGTTCAAAAATTTAGTATTGGAACTCAAGATAGTCATACCAGACAAAGTATGGAACATACTGGACCTATTAAAGAGGCAAGTAATTGAAGAAGATATGAAGATAAGAGAAGATACATTAGACAATATTCTCCCTATTTGCTCACTTGATGAGAAAGCTATATTGTTGGATTTAGTTAAACCTTATCTTGGAACCAAAACCAGAACACTTCATATCATGAATAAAGAGTATGATATGGTTGGAGAAGAGACTCAAAAAGTATTTGAGCAGGTATTTCTGGATAGACATATGTATCCATCAACAATGTCTACAACAAAGACAACTCTAGTTCCTGCCAAATAGGTTACAGAACCAGTAATTCAAGGTGCACATATGACAGGTCCACAGGTTTCAGCGCCCAAGATCACATAACCTTCTGATATGTACCAAAGATTTAGAAGAAACTATTGTAATTGATGATGTCAAGATATCCATGACTGCTTCTGAAAATGACATGGACAAAGTTGGAAAAAAATTTGTAAGCACTAAAGAGACAAAGGAGGTATGCGCTGATGACACATCTTTACAACAAGATGAAGTTCCATCTAAAGATTCAATAGATTTGAATAAAGAGGAAAACAATCAAACTAATGAGACACTAGTCATGGACATCCTAGTAAAAAGTGAATGTATGGATACTAGTCAAAATACTATATTCATCCCATCCATTCAACCATCAACTTCATTGTTGTCAAGTTTAACTCTTGACTCAGCAAGTTTAGATGCATGGGGAGAAGAAGACTTGATCAAGATCAGTGTCCTAGCCATGGAAAAAGACAAAGAGAAACAATTTATGAGAAACCCTCTCTTTTTGGAGTCAGTGAACATTCTGAATGACCTAGTTCTTGCAAACAAGAAAGTGGCTAAAATTCAGTCAGTTGATGATGTAGATAGCATCCTAACAAGCTTCAAAGCACACTTTACAAGTTTAGTAGACTCAGCTACTAGAATTGCAGAAGATGAGTATAAAAAGGAAAGATTGAATGAACTGATAAAGAATTTTTCCTTAGATTTAAATTCATTAAATATTGGTCAGACAATGTTGAAAGAGTTGGCATCACAAGGTAGAAAGGTTATAGCAAATTGCATGGACAGAGGCAAACTCACCTCTGAACATATCAAAAAGATAGAAGAGGCAGATATCTTGGTTGACAACATAAGACAATTTGGTGAAACATCATCCCAAGACATAAACATCTGCAACAATATCTATCAAGGTCAGATAGACAATATAGAAAAAGCTAAAATGGAGATCTATAAGATAAGGATCAGGCAGACTCAACTGAGAAATGCACTTGCGCCCTCCTTAGCATTTCTGGATGAGAACATTAAATAGATTAATGCAACCATTGCTACCTATGATCAAGGACCTAGCATGGATCTGACAAAGATGGAAAATCTTACATATTCCTTATGTGCCCATCTACAAACAATTGATGCACTAAAGGCATTATGGCAGAAAGAGATCAAGAATCTGCAGATAGCTTATCTAGATGTGTACATGGAGTAAGTATCTAGAGACTTACAATTTTGACACCTTTGTCATTAATTTGAAAGGGGGAGTAAATTATGTATGGGGAGTAGTGTATATATATATGCAAATAAATATGATATAGTATATGTTAAAGGAAGATAATATACAGTTTTTGGTGTTAGTCAATTTTGAGTAACTTGGCCTCATTCCTTTGTTGCCATTAATGAAAAAGGGGGAGATTGTTGGCAAGTTGACTCCTAGGGAGTATATGACTTATTTTGTGTTGTCATTATGGAAAAAAATTCATATGAATTTTTGACAGCAAAATTTAAAGTGGAAATTGACTAAGTATAGAAGACAAGACATAACAGAGATATACAGATGATCAGAGCACCAGTGCACGTGTGTGTGACCGATTCAGACTAAGCGCATTCATACATAAGCTCTATGATATGTTTTTATTCTTACCCTATACACACATGGTATGTAATTTCAGTATGGATAATTTACAGAAAGAACAAGTACACTAGTAGTCCACAAAATAGAGAATGAAGCTGACTTTAGTTTTTTGATTAGCGTGTAATATTTTGTTTTGTAAAGGCTAAGCACCTATTGTAATAATTTTTTAATCATGTATTAAACATTAATGTAGACACGCTAAGAAGTGAGATTCTTGGATAGTGAGTCCTCACTCCTAACATGGTTATTTTTCAAAGACTCCTAACAGGGTCAGACCCTTAACCAGGTCATTGTACTTGCAATGTAAAGACTGCTCCTAACAGGGCAAAGGAACTTTAACAAGTTTATTATACTAGTGCAATATTTGTGGGTACTAATTCCCACCAGGGTTTTCCTCTGATTAAGGTTTCCCTGTAATCATATCATGTGTTATGTGTTCTTGTATTAAGCTTCAATTGATATATATTTGGTTTATGTTTAAAGTTTATGAAATATAATAAATAGACAAATAACGATTCACCCCCCCCATCTCAGTGTTTCTAACATCAAGATCATCAAGGGCTGCTGCAAGATTCTTTTTCATATGTTTCACTTCTACTGAATCCATGATCTCCTCAAGTGGTTAACCTTTCTTTCAGAGGACCAGAGCTCTAATACCAATTGTTAGAAAAACTGAGAAGGGGGGGGTGAATTAGTGTTTGTCAATTATGTTTATTTCAGAAACTTGAAACATAAATCAAATAGATAAAAAATGAAACATAACACCATAACACATAACACAAGATATGTTTACAGGGAAATCTTGATCAGAGGAAACCCCCAGTGGGAATTAGTACCCACAAATGATTGTACTAGTATTATGAGCTTGTTAAGGTTCCTTTGCCCTGTTAGGAGCAGTCTTTACAATGCAAGTATAATGAACCTATTAGGAGTCTTTACAAAAACATGTTAAAGGTGAATGACTCACTGCTAAAGCTCACTGCCCAATAGGATGAAGGCTACAACCTTCAGATAATAGATATAGACTATATCAAAAGATGAATTGTTGTTCTAACACTGTTGTCTGATCAATTCCATTTATGTGCTGATGCTCTAATCCATAAAAGAGATTTATCTCATAATAATTTGGTGTATTGTTCTTCTGGATATCTTCTCTGCATATTTTCCACTCTTACACTTCATACAAAATTGCATGTTTAAGTATATATATATGCCTAAATAGACATGACCAAAAACAAGACCTTAGTTGGCCCAAAAACAACATACATAATGCTTCCAAATGAATTGGATTAAGCATGTTTAAATGAGTGTTAAAGACATAATTAAAAACATGTTACAATAGGCACATGGCCATTACAAATCAAGATATTATACGCTAATCAAATTTTGAAGTCGGCTTCATGCTCTATTTTCTGAACTGCTAGTGGCACTTGAACTTGCTGTAACTTATCCGTACTATCATATCTTACCATGCGTGTATAGAATAAGGATAATAAAATATCATAGAGCTTATGTATAAAGGCACATAGTCTGACTCGATTGTAGGCACGTGCGCTGGTGCACTGATCAACTGTATATCTATGTTTTGTTCTGTTTTCTATACTTTGCCAAATTTAGCTCTTCAAAGTTGTGAACTTACTTGTCAAAACTTCATATGACTTTGTTGCCATAATGAAAAAAAAAATTAGTCATATACACCCTGAGTGTCAACTTTCCAACAATTGGGTGGCTTCCTTGGGATGAGTTTCTCACACGTGTGAGCAACTCATCAGCACTAAAATGGTTAGGAATCACCTTTTTAGCCTAATTAAGTGGGATTAGTGGGTGTTTTAATGGGAAAGTAGGTTTAGAGTGTGAGGTGATGGGTGTAGAGTAGGAGTAGAGTAGGCTTAGGGTAGGATTCTAGATTGGATTATGATTAATTTTAAATTATACTTAAATTTAATCATAGCTTAGAAGAATATTAGGATGTGGAGGGAAATAAATAAATTATAATTTATTTAAAAGGGGAATTTTGTGGAGAATCATATATTAAATGTAAATTTAATATATTAGGGAAGGGCATTTAAATTGACTTTAGATACCATAGAATAATGAATTAATTTAATTAAATAAACTTAATTAAATCAATAGATGAATATAACAAAAATAGTTAATTAACTGCAATTAACTATAATGCTAAGGGAATATTAATTAAATTAATATGAGTGTGCATGGACAATTTTAGATGTCTACAGTTGTAATGGCTTAAACTATTGGTACACCCATTCACGTGAATATTTTTTAGGAACTGTTGGTGTTTGAAATGATTTTATGCTTAAAAAGCTACCAGTATACCTAGAGATTGATCTTAAATAATGGCTAATTCCAAGTATGGGAACTCTGAAGTAATTGGACCAACTATAGGGACAAGACTTCCCTCTACACTTTTGGTTTTCCAAGACCAAGGTGGGTACACCTAATCCATCTCAATAGATAACAATTTGCAACTTCCTCTGAATTTAGAAC
The DNA here is from genome assembly GCA_018584345.1 of Thuja plicata. Taxonomy (NCBI): domain Eukaryota; kingdom Viridiplantae; phylum Streptophyta; class Pinopsida; order Cupressales; family Cupressaceae; genus Thuja; species Thuja plicata. The sequence continues at coordinate 6,014,766 of MU226848.1, forward strand.
AACAAAAAATGATAATGACAATACTGAATGAAAACCACTCACTCACTAGTTCTCAGTTATCATGAAGAACATACAACAAAATAACAATGAAACTTTAAAGGATTTTAGAGTTATCTCTATAATTGAAGAATATAGTCAAACCCAACCAAAAATGTATCAAAGTAGAAGATATTTATCTCAGACGAGTGCCTTATCCATTGGGAAATATCCTTTAGGAAGATATAGAAACACATAAATTAACTAATGTCAAAAATTCCAAGCCATAAACACAATTATCCCAAACCCATACTTCTTATAAGATCATGGTATTTACCAATATAAACCTATGTTCTACTCAGAGAATTATTTAATCTAATTCTAAATAAGAACTCAAAGATAAAAACACATAAACAGATAAGTTCTATGCTAATGAATTAGAAAATCCACAACTCATAAGATAAACATTGAAAGAGAGATTGAAATTAGGATGCTTGTATTAAGTGTAAGGAATCAAACTTTTTTATACAAATTGCAATAATATATATACCACTTCAATAATATGCTACAGACCTTCAAATATATTTCTACTTATGACACTTATCTAATAGATCTGCTATATTCCCTGACTGAAAATTTTACATATGCTTACAACACTCAACTTTCCAGCCCCTTTTCCAATGATCTTGGGAATCCTTTTATAGAGGAGGACTGCAAAAAGCTACAAATAAATTGGACAAAGGAGAAAGTATATGACTCATATAAAAGACAAACATACAAGAGAAGTGATAACTAATTTTTTACAAGATTCTTCTAAGTATTTTCTCATTTGACTGCATGATCCTTACAACTGCTCCAAACTTGTTCTGAGCCTGCCATATGGAGTTTGATACCTTGGTCTCTTGATGCAAAGATATTTTGTATCCTTTGTCTATTTCCAAATGCAGGAGGGACTTCCATTTGTTGAAAATCACAAAATATCTCTTTCCTCTTAGTCACTTACATTATATCTGTCCTTTGAGGATGTGAACACCTCATCATTTGGCCAAGGGAAGTTAATGATTTCATATTTCTTGCTGCTCAATTCATCCCATTCTATCTTTGTTCGTTAAAATTCCTTTTTCTAGAATCCAAATAATGGTCTAGCCTTTTAAATGATCTCCACAGTCTGAACAAATAAAAGTGTTCATTCCAAGTTAATGATACTGTTAGTTCTGATTGAGAATTCTTCACCCATCTCCCTTATCCACCTCGCTTATCTTTTTAGTTTGCCACCTTTTCTGAAGAGGCTGGGGAATATATCAAAATGGGGCTTTGAGTACTCTTTCCTTAAATTATTAGCCCTTTTATGAATGATACTTATTTTTATGTCTAGATCCATCAAATCCTTCAGGCATTTATAAATGGCTGTCAGTACAATATCAACATTTTCTTCCCTTTTGGCTAAAGAATGAAATGATTTTAATTCAACCTTTCTTCCTTTCCAACCTTGCATAATTTGTTCCAACTTATCCTTGTCTTCTTAAAAAACATTTAAAATGATCATAATATTCTTCCCATTTATGTAAATAGAAGCAGGATCTACATTATCAACAAAGTGCATAATTGTACTTCTCACTTTATCCTCATATCTCTATTTCACTAGTGATTGTGCACTATGAAACTTTGAAATTTCTTCTTCCCAACTTTTCTTTACTCCTTCCAATCTATTCCTCTCCGCTATCAATTTAGCATTCTCATAATTGAGCTCTGCCTCTAAAATAGAGCTAGATGGCATAGGGGAATGAGGAAACTCAATAATTGGATTCGAAGAGGATGGTTGGTAAGGCTCTTGCACAATCATATTTTGAGGATATGTCTAGATTGATGACTATCCTCCTAACTGAGAAATTATTCTATCCTTCTCAATACATTCTTTCTTCAAGTCATTGTAATTTAGGATCATTTGATCTTAATCCTCATACTTTTATTTTCCTCTTCATGTTTCTCTGCTACCTTCAAGTTAAATTTTTTACATTCTAGAGCTATACATGTTGCTTCCACCCCTATGGTTTCTGCAACTCTTCTTACTAGTAAACTTCCTACATAATCATCTTGAGAGGCTTCATTCCTTTTCTTGTCCTCCTTTTTCTTGAGTGACCACATTACCAATGCAACATGATCCTCACTGAACTTGACTCCCTTAATTTATTATTGATATTCTTCCATAGTGGTATGCATGGTTTTATTTTCCTTCTAATAGCATCAAAAACTATAGCATCAACAATGTCCCATTCTTGCAGAATAAGGACTTCTTTCTTGACTAGTTCTCTTCCTTCTTCAGGAGTGAACTTTTCAAACTTGGCTAACATCTCTTGTTTTAACTTAGCCTCAATTTCATCTTTGTCTCTAGTAGGCTGGTTCTCTTTCCTTTTCTGACATTTTTTCTTGAATTACTCAATGTGAATTCTCCACAAGAATTGCACAAATGCTCAAGCCTTCACAAAGTTGTCATCTGATAAGAATTCATCACTAGATTTCTTTGTAATACGATCAAGCTCTTTTCCCAAAAAATATTCTACTGTCAAATCCATCTCAACATGTTTGGGAGCCTCGGGTATCCCTTCTTGCAATTCTTGATGTGTTACAAACATCTGTCCCGCACTTCCCATCTGCAGTAATTGCTCAGCTACTGCTTTCTCATCCATGTGCAAAGGAAATTGTGAAGGGGAGTAGACAATCTCCAATTGTTTCCCTTCTTCCTTTGTTCTCTGCCTCTTTGAGGAGGGCACTGATCTTGAATCAATACTCATTTTCCTCTTTCCTTTTAAGTTAGAAGCTTCCTTATCATGTGTCTGTATTTCAGCTTGGCCTTTATGGGATGCTTCCCTCTTTTGCATCACCATGATGTATCCCTGATTCTTATGCAAAACATACATCCTTGGTGGGATGAACCTAGTATGTGTAGAGAAGATTAAGATAGTTTTAGCCCTTTCTAGTTATGCCTTCATCTCAACATCTTTCTTTTTATTTAATGTTTGCATAAAATCTTCAAAGAGTGTCATCAATGAATCAATCTTCTTCTCCCAAGGTTGGAAATCCTTCAAAGGATCATATATTTTATCAAAACATTGCACAAAGTCTAGGGTCTTCTTATAGACCAACCATTTTTCTTTCTTAATTTCCTGTTCCTGCAAGTTGAATTCATTTTTAATGATTTCCTTAAGAAAATTAAACTAGTGATCCAATGCCAGGCATCTTGTCCTCTTCCTTAACATATCACTTATGAATGCCTCAGGGTCAGCACATCTTATAACTGAAGTTGTCATATGATAAGGCTTGAAATATGTATGCAAGTGTACCCAGCCCCCTTTAGTGATAACAAACTAGTGTACACTTGTAATGGTGGGAAAAATGGTGCCTTTTCCCTTTCCTGTTAAAGCCTCCTCCTGCAGTCCACCAATTTGCCTGATTATCTCAACAATGTCCATTTTAAGAGGAACTTGATATGGGATCACACATGGGGCACCTCTGAAACCATACACTCTAAAAACTGTTGAAATGGGGTGCAAAATAACATCACCCCAATTATGTACTATATTAATACTTTGGGAAAATTTCTTTGGTCTTAATAGATTTAATAAAGCTTCAGGGATCCTAAGCCTAGAAGAAAAACATCTGTCAAATGTGATGTAGCTGGCCTCTTTCCTATCCCATGATAAATCTATGATTTACAATTGGATAGGCATTTCTTCACCATCTTTGACTCTCATCAAATCCATCTCCTACTCAAAATAATCAACACCCTTGAACAAGAACATATGCATTAACATGGAATACTAGCCAAATGGTTTAGCTACCTTTTCTTTTCTAATTCCTATCAAGCCATGGTGGATTAACTCAGCAACATATGAAGTAAAATAAAAAATAATAGCTAGATGTGGATGGAGAATCTGCACCATCATGAACATATAATGAATGGGAATCTCATTTTCTTCATCATCTCCGAAGAAGTGACTCAAAGCACTATATACACCTCTGGCTTTTACATTAAAATAATCCAACTTGATTGGTTCTAGTGTATTAGCTCCTACCACAACCAAGCCTCCAATCTTATTATATAATTCTTGTAAGGCCCATTTCTAAGGTAGTTTCTTTGAGCATTTTAAACCTCCTTGAATGCATCAAAATCAATTTTATCCAGTTGATCAAAGTGTTCATTTAATTTAAAAACCTCTCATATTTCTTCAACTATAATGCTCATCATAACATTTCCATTTATATCTGTTATAGCCCTAGCCACATTATCATACTTTTCTACCACTTGGAATTAACATATCAACATCCATGAATACTCCTGGGACTACTAATTTCCCCACATAAAAATGCCAAATATTTCTATTGGGTGCAAAAGCATTTCTTTGACTGGAAGCTACTTTGAACAATGCTACACCGGTCATGCTAATGTTTGCATCTCTAACCCATCTACCCATTTTATACACACCCTTCAAAAATTTTAGGAGAGGGTGTTTTGGTACCAATTCCTTGATCTTGGTAGTATCATTTATGGATCCAACTAATTACTATAAAATATCCTCATAGACTTTCCTTTCCTGATAGTCTATTTTTCCTGTGAGTTCTCTTCGGGGTGCCATTTCTAAATTAGGGTTCCTGAATCAAAAAATCTTAGCTTCACACATAGATCCAATCTTCTTCACAATATCAAACCCTATGGCAATTTGAATTAACAATGTTCATGCGTGGAGTCATCGAATAACTTACCCGTTCTACAAATGTCTGAAAATATAAAGAAACGTTGCACTCTGCTTTGCTTTAATCACTTCATAAATTATGGCATTTGGAAAATCAAGTAGATAATCTTATACGTAATCTCATGAATAGTTAGCTTTAAATTTGAGCTGAGATGGCCACACGTTCTGCCATTACTTTTGCATTATTTGAAATTTCATGGTCCAACAGTTCAGTAGACATACTTTAACAGAGAAACCTATTTTAACTCATGACCATAGATTTTTGAAACATCTTATCATATCATGCAGCTAGGAATAGTTGACAAAGACTAAAATCAACTTGGACACGTGTCCATCAGGCACAATGCCTTGAAGACTATTCTTCCATCACCTTTTCCTTGAGGCAAAGCATTGGTCGTCAGATTAAGATTAACTTACATCTTCTTTAATTTCTTTAAAATCCAGAGCCCATGATCTCACAAGGCTACATATCACCTAAGCAAAATGCCTTGAAGGTTAATATCTTTGCATCTCATCCTTAAGGCTTCACATTGACCATTAGATACTTTTAAAACTATTAACCTTCTATATTCTTTACTTTTGGCAGGTTTCCATAATTTACCAGTGTGTCATGCTGGCTCAATGCCTCAAACACTAACTAACAATCATATTCGCTCTAAGGCACAATGCCTCAAATATTATCTTTTATGCATCTTGTGGTTAAGGATTTATGCTCACCTTTAGATTTGATTTAAATTGACCATGGATTACCTAACCACTACTTTATTTACCAGAGGTCCCACCTCCTGGATAGGACATGTGTCATATAGGCACAATGCCTTAATGTCTAAACACCCTACATCTTCAGCTTGAGGCAATGCACTAGCCACACGATCAGATTTAATATGAATATTTATTACTTTAATCTCAGTGCTGGAAAGGACCCTCCTTGTACACATGGTGCAAAGGTGCAATGCCTTAGCGATTAATATGACTGTATCTCTACTTTAAGGCTTTACGCTAACCATTGGATGAAATTTAACTTATTTTCCCATTACCTTTGCTTTAACTTCGGATCTAGCCCCACACTTTCCATGTGTCCACTAGGCACAATGCTTTATATGTTAGATCAAACACATCTTTCTTTTGAGGCTTTAGGCCAGCTGTAAGATCTTTAGAGACGTAACCATTAGTTAATTTACTTCAAATGGGTCTCCAGCTCTGACAACCTCCATGTGTCAAAATGGAACAATGCCTTGAAAAGTAACATCACTGTATCTTGAGTCTAAGGCTTTACGCTGATTGTTGGATTGAAAAGGATTTGTGTGATCTTTATGATATCCTTTAAACATATTCTAGACCTACCAAGTACATGTGGCCTCCAGGCGTAATGCCTTGATGAGTGGATCATGATTATCTCTCCCTTGAGGCTTTACACTATCTATTGGATTGAAATTAAGTTGCATGACACTTTCAATTTAAATGAAAGGGCTTGCAGGGAAATTTAAACTTAGGATAAGGAAACAAAGCGCTAGGACTTTGGAAAATTAAAGACATGGCCCTTCTCGATGACAAAAAGAACACATGGGTCTAAAGGAGTTTAAGTGAGTGACAAAAGTAACTCAAAATTATAACAAGTCCTAAAAACTTAGTGTTTTAGATCAACCAACACAAAGCTTGAACACACAACAACTAGGGTTTATATCAAATTTGAAATTTTCTCAGGGTTCCATGCATATGATTTAGCAGTGAGGCAAATTTTTTTTGTATCCCAAATAGTGGCTCTAATTGGGGATGTATGCGTCTTGTAGCTACTGCAAGATCTCAAAATCTCATGGGGAAGAAAGTCAAACTTACAAAAGGAAAACTAACCTACCCATAAAATAGAAAATAGAAACCAACACCACAAATAGAAACAACTAACTGAAGGAGAACAAACTTATATACAACCTACTGTTCATGGATAATCCGACTTCAAGAGAAGTACAATTTCAAGAATTGTCCATGAACTGGTAATTCCAGAATGCTTCCAATTATATCCTTCAATAAATAACCATTTTGTCTATACCTTTCATGAATGATATATGGTCCCAAACAGATTGGATCAAATTTTCCATGTTTACCCTTATCCTCCAACCTAGCATTCCACATCAACACAGAATCTCCAACATCGAATTTCCTTGGCATTGATCTTTTATCATACAAGTTCTTGACTTGCAATTGGAGTTTAGTATTTTTGGCAGAAGCTTCTCTCATGGTTTAATCCAACTCAGTCAAGTCATTGATTCTCAATTGCATGTCACTATCAATGTCATCATCATACAACTACACAAACTTGTACATTTGCATCAAATTATTTTAAGGAAATCTAGCCTAGATTCCATATAGAAAATCAAATGGAGGACACCCTATTGCCTTTTTGCATGTTACTTTGTCTGCCAAGATAGCCATTGTTAACTTTGAGTCCCAAGCCTTCTAATTCTTATCCAAGAATCTTTTGATGATCTTAAGCAAACTTTTTTTACCAGATTATGCCTGACCATTTCCTTGTTGGTGGTAGGATGAAGAATGAGATGTTTGAATACCATACTCAACACAAAAATTTGTATATTCCTCAGACCTAAAGCACATGGAATTTTCTGATACAATTCTTTCTGGACAACCAAACCTTGTGATAATATTTTCTAATAGGAAATCCATCACTACATTACTAGTTTCTCTTTTGGTGGGAATTGCTTCGACCCATTTATTAAAGTAATTAGTAGCTACAATTATCTAGGAATGCCCTCCACTACATTTATTGGATATTTTTCCAATGAAATCAATACCCCATTGTTGAAAGGGGGATTGTACTTCTATTGGTGTCAAAGGTACATTCCCAGAGAATTTTAACTTACTAGAGAACCGTTGGAAGGAATCACACTTTTTGACTAATTGATGAGCATCTTTGAAAATGGTGGGCCACCAGAATGCTTCTCTTAGAATTTTATGTGTAGTGGTATTTGCCATGTAGTGGCCACCACATACTCCACTGTGCATTTTGTGTAATATCATGTCTGCTTGTTCTTTATCAACACATTTCAATAAAATCCCTTTAGGATTTCTCCACCACAGCTCATCACTTATTAAGGAAAAATGGATGGCTTGCAACTTTAGGGTTCTCTTCTTGTTTTCATCCATGTCTGGAGGACAATTCATTCTTTGCAAATAATAAATAATTTTTTGGTACCAATCACAATGGTCAAGACTGCATATGAAAGGCCTTTGTTCCTCCTTTAATGCATTTATGTGGTTTACATCTAAGTTTGAATTAGCCATTAATTTAGCCAATCCCAACCCTCTTACAAATTTTGTGATTTGTATTTCAATATTACACTCCTAGATCATGTTTATCCATCTGCATCTTTTCCCAGACACTTCTTGTTGTGTGAAAATGTCCTTTACTTCTGCTAAAGGAACATAAGAAACCAGTATAGCACCCACCATATAAAATATAAAATCATTTACAACCTTTACCAATGCATAGGATTGTTTCTCATTAAATTCATACATAAGTTCCACAGCCTAGATTTATAAGCTGAAAAAAGCAATAGGCTGTTCAAAACCTTCTTCATTTTTCTGCAATAAAACAACAACAATTTTTTGGCATGATGCAAAAGAAAATATGTTCACTAGTTTTGAATAGTCAGGAGTTTTTAGTACAGGGGAATCATTAATAGTTTTCTTGATGTCTTTTAAATCCTATGTGTCTTCTCCATTCCTCTCCATCTTAGCATCCTTCTTTAACATTTTATAAATAGGCATACTCTTCTCAGCAAAATTTGTAATAAAAAGCCTCAAAAAGTTCACCTGACCAAAGAAAGATTGTATACCTTTCACATTTTTAGGAAGTGGAACCTTATCAATAGAAGATACTCTCTTTGGATCAATCCTAACCCCTTCTTTTTAAACAATGTGACCCAATAACTTACCTTCAATCACCCCAAAAGTACATTTTTTAGGATTCAAAGAAATCCCAAATTCCAAAGCTCTTTTGAAATTTTTTTCCAAATGTTCACAATGTTGCTCTTCTTTTTTAGAATATGTTGTAAGATCATCCTGATAGACCTCTAAAAATTTCTACAAAAAATTTGAAAAAGCAACATCCATAGCCCTTTGAAATGTGGCCCCAGCATTTATGAGACCAAAAGGCATTCTAACATAAACATATGTCCCCCGGGGTGTAGTAAATACAGTTTTGAATTGTTCTAACTCTTTAACCATTATTTGGTTGTTTCTAGAGAAACCATCCATCATGGACATCAACTCATAGCCAGTAACCCTATGCAACATGTTTTCCATATTAGGGAGAGCATACTTATCTTTGAGGGAAGACACATTTAGATTCCCGAAATCCACACACAACCTAATATCTCCATTCTTCTTTCTGATAGGTACTAAATTTGAGACCCAAGAAGAATGTCTAATAGGCTTTATTATCCCTACATCCTTCAATTTCGTAAGTTCCTATTCCATCTTGGGTCTTAATGTGGGATTTATTGGTCGTTGTTTTTGTCTGAAAGGCTTAGCATCTTCTTTCAGAGGGATCTCATGTTGGAATAAATCCTCATTATATTCCTTGAGATCATCATAGGTTCATGAAAAAACCTTCTTGTATTTCCTCAGGATTTTAGTCAGATCCCCTTTTACCTTGGGTGACATTTTCTTTCCAATAAATAAGCTTTTAGGAACCTCAGTTGTTCCTACATTTACTTCCTCCAAATCCTCAGGCTTATTTACACTTTTAGTAGAATATTTCTTGTCTTTATTGTCTAAGGATCTTTCAAGAACAACCAGTCCCTTTGGAACTTTTTTTAACTTCAAATGTATAACCTCCTTACCTAAGATAGTATATTTTCCATCCAGGGTTTCTACATATCCACTGAAATCCATTTCTCTATCTCCAAAGTCTATTTCATAGTGCAAAAATCTCAAAATATCCACATCATCATCAAAAACTTGCCAAATCTCAACTTTATCTGGTATAGAAGGCCTAGATTTAATCTCTATTTTAGAGATTACAACAAATATAACATCTTCTGGCCTTAAAGCAATATTTTCTAGCAATTATGCCATTTTGTTTTGGATTCTATCCATCAAATCAATAGCAAATGCATCAAAATTCTCCAGTTCATCCCAGAAAACATTTCTATATTATTTCAATCTTTGATTTTTTGAAGCATACTTGGATCTAATTTGAGACACCACCAATTCAGAATCTCCAATCACTCTGAGATATTTAATTCCATTTCTTGAAGCCAATATTAATCCTATTAACAAAGCTTCATATTATGAAACATTATTTGTACATGAAAATAATAGTGTGAATGAGAAATTGAATGTTTACTAGTGGGAGCTATCAATAAAGTTCCAGCAGCAGTTCCCTCCCTTGAACTAGCACCATAAAAATGCATAACCCATAAATTTTTTTTTCCAAATAAATTACTTCTATCCTCAGATTATTGTAAGGAAAATCAGGTGCGGAAATAGCTTCCTACGCTAATCTCTATAGGAAAGTATTGTGCAAATTTTTTTAAATCCTTACAATTTCAGATTCGTTAACTACTTTAACAAAGATATTGCAACCACATACCATGCATACAGAAAACAGAGAATGAAACAATGATATACCTTGGGGAAAACCTTTCGGTAAAATACCCCAGCACTCCAAAACCTACACAATGTATTGATCAAAGACTATTACAGCTTACAATACACTTGCAATGCAAGTTCTTTCAGAAGATTTCAAAACCCCTTGAAGACAAATCACGACAGCATAAAATGTTCCAACAATACACTCGCATCACTCTTCTTTGCAACCCTAAAAAATGCTTATATCATGCGCTTCACTTTTTAGGGCTACTCCCAAAGATAACCGTATTAGGGTTTTACCATTCTCCGAGAAAATAGGAAACCCAAATTTTTTTTCGAGGTGATGCCCCAAACCCCATGATTGGGGAAGAGTGTATAGTACTCAAATTTATCAGTTGCCACATGTCTTCACCTGTCATTGAATCTTCCTAACATAGCTCTTACGTGTCATAGGAATCCGTCATAAAAATTTTAGCCATGATCTCCTTACACACAATTCAAGATGCCGACACATCAACATTATTTGCAAGTAATACATTTAAAAAAATAATAATAAGAATAGGAATTATCCAAGGTTGAGACACCTTATTCCTAACAATTATAGCATAGGTTGAAACTTTCCTTCAACCTCCTTGTCTTGCACTTGGAAAGACCCCCTACCAGTGTCTATAAAACAATTCATGTTATCATCTTCTTCTTCCTCAATCATGTGAGGAGTTATGGTTTCTGTTCAGGCTTAAAATTGTCACCCTAACTCAGGCATTAGGGCTACACGACAATTTCATCCTAACCATGGAAACCTCTCCTAGCTGTGGGTAGACTATGAGTGAAGAGGAGTCTCCAGATTCTAGGCCGGTTCCTATAAAATATGGTATATCACTTCCTGATTGAAACTGAAATGAGAAAAGGG